>OW026358.1:73803348-73869372 GCA_932273835.1 Sarcophaga variegata
TTTGTGTAATGTCTTTCGTTCAAATTTATTTTAGTTGGTGGCGCAGCAACACGCGCAGCGTACAGCTAGTAAGAAATAAAAAAACCAAACAAATTCTATTTAAAATTAAACTAGAATGATTAAAAAGTAATTTCCAAATTTCTATTTGAAAAATTGTTTTTATTTAAATTATACGAGTATATAAACCAACTGTCATTCAAGAAACTAATAAAGAATAAAAAATTTCTTATGCGAAAAGGTAAAAAAACAGTTTAGAGGGTTCGAGAAATATAAAAAAATACTTTTGAGTTCTACTCAACTAAATTAGACTATGTAGTTAGCCGGGTGTGTGTGTCTTGGAAGCCTTCTGGTAGCCTCACATTTGAAAGTAGACGTTGGCGATACTAGAAGCCAGACAGTTTTGAATTTAAAACAGCAACTGAATGTAAAATGATTTATTCAAGGAGAACTTCTCCTCAAGGTAATCATCCTCGATCAATTAAAGATGCTTGTTTCTCTAAATATTCCCCGCCTAATCTTATGATGATAAGATAAATGACAGAAATGAGATGTATTAACAATTCTACGCTCAAGTCGAAACGTCCTGACAATGACCTGACCGCTTTATTGTCACGTAATGAGAGAGGATAAGCACAGCGCCGGGAATGACAATCGATGTGTTTAGTGTCTGATAATGAAAAAAATATTGAGTGCTTCAAACCTAAAGAAAAACTAAATGAGTATATAGCACTACATAATATAAGATCGCAATGGGCAAATAGATGTCAATTCTCACAGGACATAATTTATCAGAACAAATTCACGGTAAATTTCACTTCATCTGAAGTGCTGTCAAGAGCCTTATAAACAACAAAATTATAGAATTGTAAAATATAACAATTGTAAACGACTTTAGTATCGCATGTTATATTTGAGAAGGGTCAAATATTAAAGAGTCCAAATAAAAGAGGACCTTGCTGAATTCATTGACTTAAAAAAAAAAGGCTGATTATAAATGTACTGAAAAAGCAACTGTCAGGTACTTGCGCTATCTCTTTCACAATGAAATTCATCACATGAATTCTTGTATTGAAGTGCTTAAACTGTAGAATCATGCAGCTATAGCGACAAAAGATGCCTCAACAAACTGCATTCTTTGAAATTTTCTCAGAAGTAATAAATAAATATTGTTGTTATAAGTACAGATTTTTAGTAACGAAACAGAATACTTCTACAAATTCAAGCAAAAACGGTGTCGAACAAAGATGGTCCATAATGAAGTCGACAGCCGTAACTTCTAATACTGTTAATTACGTTTAAATATATGTACGTTAATTGCTTTTTCTGCTTTTATGTTTGTTTTATTTTTTTGTTTTTATTTTTTACACACCTTAAGAAAAACATACGGTTTTTGTTTACAAAATACATAAAATTCAGTGAAAGTACAGCAATACCACATACAGATTGTGGGAGCACAATTGAGAGAGTAAGAAAAACGCTGTTAAAATAAAATGGATTCTATGTCACGACTGCTTTTGCCCAATTCCGTTTGATCACTTATAAGTGTTAAAAATTGAAAAGATGGTTAAAAAAATTTAAGTTGGAGATCTAGATAATTAATATTGTTACGTTTTTACCTTTTAAAAATATTTAAAATATAAGCTTGTAGATTGCAAATAACATAAAAGTAAATTGAAGTTTAGTTTTAATTAAAATTCTTTATTATTAGCACAATTCTGTGTGCCACTGTTGACAACCACGTCTTCGCATAAGACTGACTGAACTTTTCTAACTAACTCACACGCTTTTCTTTGCATTTTATATGGCAGAGTAAACAGCTTGATGAATGTTCTAGAAGGCGAATGTTCGTGGCTTCGCCTTTTCGTGATCTCTATAAATGTAAATATCGTTGTTTCATTATTGTTGTTTGTGTATTTTGTTTACATTTACTCTTGTAGTGTTTGTTGTTGTATTTTTGTTTACTTGTTTACCATTTTTTATGCTGATGTTTGTTGTTATATTACGCAGTGAGATAATTTGTAAACAAGTTCATTGTTTTGTTTTTGTAGCTTATGCTTAAAGCAAAACACCAGTATTTAGATTTTTTCATTTTCGTAGCAATATTTTACACGGAATTCTAAAGTGCCTCAAATAATTGTGCTACTGACTGTAAATAATAAAATTATGGTTCTATTTTAGTATTAACTAAAAATAGATGCTGTTTCATTAAAAATGTCGTGAAGAATTAAAATTAAACCTCATGGCAAAGAGAAATGGCTTGTTATCAGGATCGCGGTGAGCAATACGCGGATATTCTATTCCACAGCTAATCGGAACACGTTTTCTTTACAGTCCAATACAAAATTCACAACCATCTCACACTCCATGTGTTTTTATTTTAAAATGAAAAACATTCTTACTGAGACACTACTTAAATTTAATATTTTTAATACCAGATGCTTGATATATTTTAAGTAGAATTCGGAATAATAAAAATATGAACGAAAATAATTACTGAAAAAAAATTGTGAATTTTAATAGAAATTTATGTTTTTTTAATACTTTCATGTCGAAGACATTAACATTTATTTTATGCCAAAAATCCAGATGTTTTCAGCCTTTATTAATACACACCTAAAATTATATTATCATGTACTTAAATGGTACGAATTAATTAAATTTTAGAAAATTTCGCAATTTAAATTTTCAGTAGCCTTAAAGACAATTTTCACATCTTAACACAATACATAGAAACATCTACAGTCTCAAAAGTTCTCATCTACAACGTAGATACACAAATTCAAACAAACAAGAATTGTTATAAATTTATTAATAAAAGGAAAGGACGTTGAACAGCAGACTTAACGGAATCTCAGACTTAAAATACAGAAAATGAGTGAAGCCATAAACCCTGTGGTTGACAACGCTAATAAAAGCAACGAGAAGCAACAAGAAGAAATGAAATATTTTATTATCTAAATATTACAAAATTACATACAATGATGTGAAAAATAATGGCGAAACACACTAAGTGACAATCCTCAGTCTGCTCTTAACACAGTAAAGTGTGATGGTAATGTTGTTGTTTTGAGGTGATTTTCCTTCTATTGTATTTGATGTTATGTCGAATAAAAATATATGCCACTTCGATTCGTGTTCCAACAACATAATGACCACAAAGTGCACTAACAAATGGTTCGAAGAAAATAATTTCAATGTAGTATACTGGCCCACACTGGCTTCAAGTCAAAATCAGTTCGAAAATATATAGAATGTAGTAAACAACAATCGAATGAAAGAATCCAGCAGATTGGAATTAGTTTAGGCTGCATGGTACGATATACCTGATTCGATACGCCAAAATTGTGTTGTCCATGTGCTTATATTGTGTTCACCACACCCTACTCTTATATTATTATTTGGGCAATTCACACAAGCCCTTGTATCGTTGTATTCATTGTATTGGTGAACGAAAATACAACAGCGTATGCTTGTTGTTGATAATTTTCATAACAAAATCCAATACACTTATACTTGAGGCAACAACTACTATTTCAAAATTATATTGTTCGCACAGATAATTAATTAATTTTAATTTTTTTCTGTTTTCATAGAATTGAGCGTTCACGAACAAAAAGTGTTTTCAATACAACATACACGATACAAAGTCGTGTGAATTAGCCAATTATTTTATATTTATTTTAAAAACAATTTTAATTTAATAAACATTTCAAAATGAAAATAATAATTTAATTAATCGGCATTGAAAGTTGTTTTTGTGATATATGAGCTGACAATGAATGCAATTACTTATCAACAATTTTCTCATTTTACTCACATCTCATCAAATCTCAAAGCGTCACGTTGGTGTCCTTATTATTTTTCATATCAGTGATTAATATATGTATGGCATTGTAAATTTAATAAGTATCTAATCTTAAACACTTCTTTGAGAAACTTTTAATGGCAATTTAATTTACTCTCAGAGAAATCGGCTGAGAGGAAGTCGTCGTTTGTTTAATTGGTGTGTGAACCGAGGCCTCGTGTCTAATAAGCCAACACACTATCTCCTAGACCACGGCGATCACCACTCATGCAGAAAAATTAACGCACACAACATAAGTGGTGTGAGAAACTAGGTCGTAATCCTGACTAAAGGGTTGTAATCACCAGTTAATCTTAAACAACTACACACAAAAATAAGATTTAATTATAGTCCCTAGTCTAGTCGGTATTATGCTGGCTTATTATATATGAGGCCACGGTTTAAACCCAATGTCAGACATCTCGACCAAATCTAAATATAAAAAAAATTTTTTCAGCGACTCCTTTCAGCAGATTTCCTGCAAAAACTCTGAGATTAAATAAAATTGCCATCAAATCTGTCGTTCGGAACCGACACACACAACATAAGTGGTGTGAGAAGTTAGGTCTTAATCCTGACTGAGGGGTTATAATGACCTATTATATATGTATGTATGTACAGTTCCTATCGGTTTTAACCTTTATTTATCGGGTCTACAAGAGAGCCTTGAAACTTTGACAAATGGTAACGGCCATTGTATTGACTCAACTGATTTGCTGGTCGGTTTTGATTTGTCCGGGCGGAATCACCGGGATAATTATATATACAACACAAGCACTTAAACTTGGTTATAGTAGATTTGAATAACACAAGCACTTGAACTTTGTTATTGTGGAGGGTTTTAGAATAAAAACAACCGTTGTCTTTTGTTAATCAATTGTTTCTATCAATTTATTTTTGTCAATCATGCTCTTAAATAATATTTTATTGCCAAATTGCAATATTTATATTTAATTTATTTTATTTAAATATTTATATTTATATATATATATATATATATATATATATATATATATATATATTTATCTTTATATTATATTTAATTTATATTTTGTTGCTGAATTGCAACAAATTATTCTTAAAGTATTTATTAATAATATAAAAGTGCTTTGGACTTATGCATTTTCCTACACGTATAAAACGTTCCAGGAAACATGAAATCCCAGACAAATGCAATACAAATAAACAAAAGTCAAACTTGAACCTTAATTAGAAGTTCAAGGTTTTTTTTATCATAATTTGAATTAGCTGTTAAAATCAAAAATAAGGGAAAATGCATAAATCCACCAAAAATAAAAACAAATAAGAAGTCAGCAAAATAAGGTTGTTCACCTAATTTCGTGCAAGCATATGTACGCAAGTATGTTTGATCATTTATACAAACGTACATGCGGACATATGAAAGAAATTCATTGTGAAGGTCTGAACAGCCATCTTGTTGAAGCTACACCTGTATAATTGGTTTTCCATTATTCCAATCACCATTGACAGTATAACGACGAGGCACATTTCTGAATGAATGGATACATGAACAAACAAAATTTTTGGATTTTGGGACGATACCAACCATCCACAACAGATCCAAGAGAATCCAATGTATCCCGAAAAAGTCACAGTTTGCTGCACTATTACTAATTTCTTTTGGCCTGAATTGGGTGATCTGGATACCAACGACATCTGGATGCAACGTGCAACATAGGTCATGCTATATTGAATATACTGTGCGAGCGATTTAATATCATTGCCATCTCACGTGGAGTTATGATGCGATTTCTCTCTGTTAGACTTTTTCTTGTGGTGTTTCCTTTAGTCACAGGTGTATGCGAATAATTCACAATCCACTGTGGTCTTCAAAACAAACGTAATTCAAGCCATCCGTCAAATTCGGTCTGACTTTTGCACCAAAGTTATGGAAAATTTAACATTTCGGATGCCCGAAGTAGCCATGACATGATTCGAGCGTTGCTATATTCGACATATAAATGAAACCATTAGTCTTTGATATCTCACAAAAACTTTGTTTTAATTAAATTTAAACATAGTATTTGCTGAAAAGTACACACATTTTTCTTTGTTTGTAGAAAGATGGCTTAACAAACTGCAATTTTTAAATTTTTTCAGAATAAAAACTAAATATTTTTGTTGTAAGTACAGATTTTTAGTGATGAAACAGAATACTTTCGCAACTTCAAGAAGAAACGGTGTCGAAAAAAGATGGTCCATAATGAAGTCGACAGCCGTAACTTCGAATACTGTCAATTACGTTTAAATATATGTACGTTAATTGCCTTTTCTGCTTTTACGTTTGTTTTATTTTTTTGTTTGTTTTAATTTTTTGCACCTTAAGAAAAACATTCGGTTTTTGTTTACAAAATGCATAAAATTCAGTGAAAGTACAGCAATACCACATACAGATTGTGGGAGCACAATTGAGAGAGTAAGAAAAAACGCTGTCAAAATGAAATGGATTCTATCTCACAACTGCATTTGCCCAATTCTGTGTTAAAAATTGAAAAGATGGTTAATAAAAAAATTTACGTTGTAAATTTTATATGTCAGGGTAAACAGCTTGATGAATGTTCTAGAAGGCGAATGTTTGTGGCTTCGCCTTCTCGAGATCTCTATAAATTTAAACATCGTTGTTTCATTATTGTTGTTTGTGTGTTTTGTTTACATTTACTCTTGTAGTGTTTGTTGTTGTATTTTTGTTTACTTGTTTACCATTTTTTATGCTGGTGTTTGTTGTTGCATTACGCAGTATCTAAATTTTTTTCATTTTCGTAACACTATTTTACGCAGAATCCTAAAGTGCACCAAATAATAAAATTAAGGTTCTATTTTATTATTAACTAAAAATAGATGCTGTCTCAGTAAAAATGTCGTGAAGAATTAAAATTAAATCTCAAGGCAAAAAGAAATTGCTTGTTATCAGAAACGCGGCGACATATACGCGGATATTCTATTACACACCTAATCGGAACATGTCTTCTTTACAATCCAATATACCACCATCAATAATCAACCATCTCACATGCTATGTGTTTTATATTAAAATGAAAACTGCATAGTTACTGTGACACTACTTAAATTAATTATTTTTAATATAAGTTTAATAATAAACCAGACGCTTTAAATATTTACATATATAACATACATAATTGGTCATTACAACCCTTCAGTCAGGATAACGACCTAGTTTCTCACACCACTTATGTTGTATGTATTAATTTTTAGACATGTATGGCGGGACCTACAGTTTAAAGTCGACTCCGAACGATAGATTTTTGAGAAACTTTTCATGGCAATTTTTTATTTACTCTCAGAGTTTTTGCCAGAAATCTGCTGAAAGGAAGTAGCCGAAGAAATACTTTTTTGTATTTTGTCTTGTTGTTGTCTTTTGTTCTTATTGAATTACAATCAACTATTAATTTGTGATCATCAAAAAAAAAAAAAAAACAATTTGAAATTATAAAAGTAGAATAAACAACTTACTGTCGGTTATTATTAAATTATTAAGCTTAATGGAAAAAAGCCATGAATTGAAAACATTTGTTTTTCTTATTTTTATGGAAATATGACATCGGAAGCTTTGAACGGACGTACATTGTTTTATATTTGTTAACAATTCCAGCGTTTTTGCATGTCTTTCTTCTTTGTATTTCCTTTCTTTGTGCAACCGGAAAAAATATTTATTTTTGGAAACATAACGATTTGTAAAGTTTTTGTAGTAAAGAGCTTTTTTTTCGATTTCTTTATGTTTGTCGACAAAAACTTGTAGACTAAAAACAAGAATATGTTGGCCGCAGCACATTGTACATTTATTGTGTAGAATTCAAAAGCATCGATTATGATTCTTTAAATAGAGCTTTAGTTTGGGCTGTTTTCCAACTAAATGGTATCTTGTTTCAGAGACGTATTGCATTGATGCATCAAACTTATTAATTCTTTCTCTTCTAGTTGTCATACCAAACCTGTAAGCAGAAACTCTAATCAACACTTTAATCAATAAACTACGGCAATTAGTTATTAATCTCACAATAGTAATTTGCGAGCGTAATTTGATATTTGAAAGAATCTAGAAAGGCCGTACGCATAACTTAGTATGTTGTTAAGTTGTTGTGTGCTAACGGCCTTATAATTTAGCAATTACTTCACACCAATTGAGCATAACTAGGAATGTGTACATAACATAACATAATTGGCCATTACAACCCTTCAGTCAGGATTACGGCGTAGCTTCTCACACCAATCATGTTATGTGCGTTAATTTTTTACGTACAATAAAGGCGACACCGAACGACAGATTTTTAAGAAAATTTTCATGGCAATTATATTTACTCTCAGAGTTTTTGCCAGAAATCTGCTGAGAGGAAGCCGCCGTTTTTGATGTCTGAAATGGGGTTTGAACCGTGGCCTTACGTCTAGTAAGCAATCACACTACCTATTAGACTACGACGACTTCAGGAATGTGTAAAGTGATTTGAAAAATAATAAAAAAATCAATGTAACATTTATAGATTTAATGAAAAAGTAAGTAAAATGAAATAATTGCTGATAAGTAACTGCACTTACTCGCAAGTATTGCTTGGAGTTGACGTACTTGATGCTCTGAGAACAAAGTTCGCTGTTACGAGATCGTGAGCTTATTTACGATACAAACGAAGGACGTAAGAGAAAACAGAAAACGTTTGGCGATGATATCTTTCGCATTTGAATGCCAGACGGTACACATCTTGTTGGATATGCCGATGACGTTGCGGCCATAATTGTGGCTCGAAATGTCGAGGAGGCTAGAAGAAAGGCCAACCAGGTGATAATAAGAACGAAGTCGTGAGTTGAGGACAGAGTACTCAAACTCGCAACGGAGAAAACTGAGTTGATACTTCTTATTATGAAGCGTATACCGCTGGAAATTGACATTAAGATATGCGACACCACTTTGACGACGAAGAAAGTAGTCAACTATCTTGGGATTCGACTGGACACTAAACTGACGTTCTTGGCTCACATCCAAGATGCTGCAACCACAGCCGCTAAGGTTACCTCCTTATTTAGTAAGCTTATGGCCAATATTGGCGGTCCTATACAAAGCAGACGCAGATTGATGATGGCAACTACGGACTATATTCTGCTTTACGGCATTGAGATCTAGCCAGAGGCATTAAAAGCTGACTGTAGAATGAAAATTTTATCATCGGTACAGCGAACCGCTGCACTTAGGGTGGCATCAGCATATATGTAGACTGTCCAAGTTAGCAGTACTAGAAATCAGTGGTGTAATACCTATGGGTGTACAGGCAAGCCAGCGGAAGAGGATGTGGGAGACTAAAAACATGCACGGAGAGACAGTAAATGTCGACGATGCCAGAAAACGAATCATACAACACTGGCTGGAGAAATGGAACACTGAAACAAGTGGTAGATGGACGGCAAAATTTCTCCCAGATATTACCCGCTGGATTGAGAGTAAATTTGGTGACGTTAATTAATATTTGACACAACTGTTATTCGGACACGGTTAGTGTCCATTGTAACTATGGGGTAACTAACATGGTCAGGTTTAACTTAAATTTTGTTCTGTATATATCCACATCGGACCAGATCTGCCTTATCCCTTTTTTGTGCGAATAAATGAAGATTGACTGATGAAGTCGTCGTAGGTAGTGTGTTGGCCACGTTTCAAACCCCAGGTCAGACATCAAAACGAAAATATGAAAAAAATATTTCTTCTTATGTGTGTATTTAAAGAAAAACAAATTATTTTAATACACATATTGCTATCATAAAGAGGAGGTAGAGTGCTAAGAATGGTCTCAATCTATCAATGTATCTGTAAAATGTCTAACCCAAGCCCAAACCCAGGGCAATGGCAAACTTCAGAATGCTGTGAGTTATCAGTAAAGAGAATTCTTTGCCTAGCAACTGAAATGCGCCAAGGTATGTACTTTAATGATGCGCTGTCATTATATCTAAGTCTAGTTTGAGGGATCTACAGTTCCCTATACAAATATTAGTCACTAACCTCAGCAAACATGCCTTTTTTAGTTTCATTGACTTCATCTGAAACATTTGAACATTGTTAAAGAGAAAAAGAAAGAGATTCAGACGAAAGCTTAAAAAGATCTGAAATAATTATAAGAGGTGCCTTATTAGAAATAGAAAGTGAAACTTAGGACTCGTATGCTGTTTGAATCGATCAGTGTATGAATCCTCGCTACTTTCTAAAAATCTGTTTCCTAACTTCTTCGAATTGTTCATCTATTTCGCTTTAAAAATTCTACCATTGACATAGCATTTCAATTACACATGGACAAAGCATAACATTTAGTTTGTAGTCAATAAACTGCCATGTTTTTCATTATACTTGCTCTGTCATTCACATGTGTTTACTGTAAAGTTTTGCTCAAACAGCTCAATGCATTTATATGTAGGCTTCCTATCCATTTACTCGAACGTAGCCTATTCCGAAATAAGACTTTTGTGCATAGAAATTAATATTGAAGTATTGATCGTAGTAATGTCCATTCACCAAAATATCAGAAATACATTTCTCCCACAAATCTGGCCGTTTCTTTGAGAAATCGTTTAAAAGAAATTGCATCCTCGTTATCAGAATATATTTCGAATCATTCAATTTAAATGTTCATTACTGTACGGATAGCTTTTAGAGTTATCATTTTGACTTTTTTATATAAAACAATTAATTTTTCTTTTATCATTTATACAATACAACAAAGTATAACAACTTCTGACAACCTTGAACTCTTTCACAGGATTAAAGAGTGGCATACAGTGATCAACATTTTTCCTGTGTGTCAATTAGTCAAATAAGCAAATATATAGCCGAACAAACAAAAGAGAGTTTAATCCAATTAAACTCCATGGGAAAAAAATTTATTTTTAAACATGTTGTTATTGTACGTGAGAGGAACATTCTAACCAAAATAGAAGATGAATGATTGAGCAGACATTCGAATATTTTGAAGCAATTTTTTAATTCATAATGGAATTTCTGGCGACAATTTTCAAAATGACATCGTAAATTGTCAACATGGAAACTTTTTCCCTAAAGTTCTGCAATTTAACCGATACACACAGTATATCGAAACTTCCCATATCTTATAAGAGTTGCGGGACCTACAGTTTAAATTTGACTTCGACCGGCAGATTTTTGGGAAACTTTTCATGACAATTTTATTCACTTGTAGAGATTTTGCTAAAAATGTGCTGAGAGGAAGTCACCTGAAGGGTTGTAATAACCAATTATATATGCGTATGATATACAGGGGTTCCCGCTTATTTCAATTATTTTAATTCATGGTCATGTTCTAGAAAGTCTTATTAAAGTTTTTTTAAAATATTGCTCCGTTCCGAAATTAAATTTAATTTTTGATTAAAATAAGCTGAGGCTTACTGTTAACATCAATTTGAATGTTTCATATGTATGTCCCATATATTTGGCAACAAAATGTCGACTACTAAATTTACATTTAATTTTCATTTTTATATTTAACTTTTAACTCATATTAAAAAAAAAAATTCTTCCAATTTTTAATGACACAATTGATAACAACTCCATTAAAAAACTTAAATATGTAACCGGAAATGTTTGCCGAAAATTGGCGCATGGGCGGGCATACTACCGTAACTTTTCAAATCAAAAACAAATTTTGAATTTTCTGCTGTGCAAAGTTCATTAATTATTATGAGCAATTACTTAATTATCATATAAAATACAGAATTTAGTAGCAATTCGAAACAGTCGGAAATATTTGGTGGAATTGTATTGTAGTCTAGTTGTATAAAAAACAAAATCTGTAATAAATTTATTTGCACTGTTCTTGAGAAACGAGAACAATGCAAACAAAACATACATATTTATACTCATACTTGTATATGAGAATTTATTGGCAAAACAAAACGGAAAAATAAATAAATATTTTGCATTTGTTTTAATGTTTCCTATAAACTCTGCATATGCAAGCATTATCATGTATTCAAAAGTGTATAAAATGGGTAAAATAAACAATAGTTTAAAATCGAAATTAAAAAGTAGCCTAATGACTAAATCATCAGATATGAAATCTTCTTAAAGTAATTATAGACCGTTCACTTGGAAACTAAAGATATCATCATACTTAATGTTTATATATGAAATGACATTATCACGATCTTAGCAGAAAAATTAAAATAAATCTAACCGTAGATCGAGCTTTGTATCAAAAATGATACATTTCAATTTTTAGGACTATATAACTTTAATTCAGAAAAAATAAGATGCCCGATATTTTTTAATTCGTTAGTATTGTCATCGTCATTATTTTAAACCAAAAAAAAAAGTATTTCAAATAGGACTTAAAAAATTACAAAAATTCATAATTCTGGCGTATGTATCATTTTTGATACATACGACTTTGCTCTGGTGTTGTGTATGTAATTTTTTTAAGTTTTCAAAGATTTTTTGAAGTTTTATAATAAATAATACATTATTTATGTTATTTAAGAAGGAATTCATAGTTAAGTGTTGGATGAAAGTGAACAGACTGAATTTCCAGTTCTTGATATATTCTTGAGATTGATTGAAGTAGTCGTAGTCTAGTATGAAGCATGTTAGATTATTAGACGTCAGACCAAGGTGCAAATCTCAGATCAGACATTTCCTATTTACAACGAAGGTCGCCGTAGTCTAGTAGGTAGTGTGTTGGCTTATTAGACTTGAGGCCTCGGTTCAAACCTCAGGTCAGATATTAAAACGAAATATGAAAAAATATTTCTTCGGCGACTTCCTCTCAGTAGATTCCTGGCAAAAACTCTGAGAATAAATAAAATTGCCATCAAAAGTTTCTCAAAAATCTGTTATTCGGAATCGACTTTAAACTGTAGGTCCCGCCACTCATGCATAAAATTAACACACACAGCATCAGTGGTGTGAGAAGCTAGGTCATAATCCCGACTAACGGGACTAAAGTAATGACCAATTATGTATGTATGTTATGTATGTTGTAATGATCGATTTTGTATGTATGTTTGTCAATTTCTTGCTGCTGAAGACTCTGAAAAAGAAGAAAACAGAAGCTCGTCTTATGAACTGATGAAAGTATTGGTAGCAACAAAGATGACAATTGGATGTTTATCGCCAAAGATGGTATTACTTGATACTGAGAACCGTATTCCTTTAGTAGTTTAGGAAGAAAAAATATTATCAACCTACGCGCAGTTGCCAGCAGCTGTTTCCTGAAACGTTGTAGAGTCTTTCTTACTGCTCTTCTCATGTTTATCTCACGTGACAGACAAACATTAAAAAAGGGTTTCATCTTATGTTTTATTTCATAGAAATAACTATGAAAGTATGATGCAACAGAATCATTCGCTTTGATAATGTGCTACTTGGAAATGATGATAAATTCACACCTATTACGCCTTTTCGAATAATGAGCTGAAAGTCTTGCAGACATTAATAATCATTCTTAAAGCCTTTTTTGAAATTCGAATGAAAATGATTTTTTTTTCTAAAAAAAAATATATTTATTTATCTTAATTTTTTGTTAGAAAATTTTAACCATTTTCATAAAACTTTTATCACACAACTTGTAGTTTTATAATACTGTATAAATAGTTTGGGATGAGCTATCATACATTCAGCGCACCCCATATATCTTTTTTTAAGATTTTTAAAAATTTAACTTTTTGTTCGCCTAAAAGGTAAGAAAATTAAAGAAAATACATTTAAACAATGAGGCTTATGTTTTTATGTTCCTTTTTGGTATATTTTCATCTCAAATTAAAGTTTTTTAGCAACAGAATTCAAAAAATTTTTAGATTTATTGTGGAAAATGAAAACTACCTGCAGGGATTTTAATTGAAATTTTGATACTTAATGATGGAATACTTACAGTGATTCTTAGGGAAATTAATTTAAGGATATTTATATAAATCAAGCATCATAACGAGATTTACGGAGTAATAATTGGTATTGATATATGTTTTCTTTCCTTTTGTTTTGTTTTATTACCTTTTCAACTCATATTTAATTTTGTCGGCATAGATTGGTAACTAATTGAATTTTATGGTCGTTATAAATTTCGGGACCCACCGAAGTCGAATTTGCAGTTTTAGACTCAAGTACATGCTACATGAGTCTCAACAAGTTACAGCCGTATTTGGGGAAACCGGGAAGCCAGAGAAGAATAAAAGGGAGAGCATTGTTATTTATATAATCGATGTTCAGTTGCAACGGAAAACTTTTTTACTTCTCATGACGTTGACAACAAATTTTCCTAACGAAATATAACAATGGTTTGTACAATCAGGCTTCAGCCATTACTCAATTGAGAGCGTTACTGATGCGAGTGACAATAAGCTGCCTCATCTAAACAATTGGAAACTTAAAAATCGCTACAAAACAAGGGTTCTAGATATCAAATTCTTACCAGTTAGAAAAAAATAAAAGCTGACATGAAGTGTTCGATTTTTACGTAAAAAACCAATGCTGCAATAGTACATCATGTCAAAAATTTTGGCGTAAATGTCATAATGGTAATAATAACATAAATATATAATTAAAAAGTAATAATATACAATAAATAAAAATATTTAAATTTTTCGACAAAATCTATCAATAATTGTAAAAATTCTATGTTACTGCAAATATGTATCAAAAGTGATACATTAGCTAGAATTATGAAGTTTTTTAAGGCCTAAACTATCATTATCATAATTTCCGCCCGTAATAATTGCAATTAAATTCTGGAATGTTAATTTTTATGTATGTAACAATAAATATAAATAAAAAATTATTGTTCGTCTCTTTTAGCCTCTGCAGCAATTGCAAATTTGTTTAATTAATAAATAAAAACAGTTCTACAAGAATGTCAAAGAAAAAGCAAGTGCTGTTTCAAACTGTCGCTCATATTAAATAACAATAAACATTAAAAATTATGTTTATATGTAAGTATATATGTCATATACGTATATATTTAAATAAAATAAAAAGCAAAAAGAAAAAGCATTACGCAGTATCTAGATTTTTTTCATTTTCGTAACACTATTTTACGCAGAATCCTAAAGTGCACCAAATAATAAAATTAAGGTTCTATTTTATTATTAACTAAAAATAGATGCTGTCTCAGTAAAAATGTCGTGAAGAATTAAAATTAAATCTCAAGGCAAAAAGAAATTGCTTGTTATCAGAAACGCGGCGACATATACGCGGATATTCTATTACACACCTAATCGGAACATGTCTTCTTTACAATCCAATATACCACCATCAATAAACAACCATCTCACATGCTATGTGTTTTTATATTAAAATGAAAACTGCATAGTTACTGTGACACTACTTAAATTAATTATTTTTAATATAAGTTTAATAATAAACCAGACGCTTTAAATATTTACATATATAACATACATAATTGGTCATTACAACCCTTCAGTCAGGATAACGACCTAGTTTCTCACACCACTTATGTTGTATGTATTAATTTTTATACATGTATGGCGGGACCTACAGTTTAAAGTCGACTCCGAACGATAGATTTTTGAGAAACTTTTCATGGCAATTTTTTATTTACTCTCAGAGTTTTTGCCAGAAATCTGCTGAAAGGAAGTAGCCGAAGAAATACTTTTTTGTATTTTGTCTTGTTGTTGTCTTTTGTTCTTATTGAATTACAATAAACTATTAATTTGTGATCATCAAAAAAAAAAAAAAAAAACAATTTGAAATTATAAAAGTAGAATAAACAACTTACTGTCGGTTATTATTAAATTATTAAGCTTAATGGAAAAAAGCCATGAATTGAAAACATTTGTTTTTCTTATTTTTATGGAAATATGACATCGGAAGCTTTGAACGGACGTACATTGTTTTATATTTGTTAACAATTCCAGCGTTTTTGCATGTCTTTCTTCTTTGTATTTCCTTTCTTTGTGCAACCGGAAAAAATATTTATTTTTGGAAACATAACGATTTGTAAAGTTTTTGTAGTAAAGAGCTTTTTTTTCGATTTCTTTATGTTTGTCGACAAAAACTTGTAGACTAAAAACAAGAATATGTTGGCCGCAGCACATTGTACATTTATTGTGTAGAATTCAAAAGCATCGATTATGATTCTTTAAATAGAGCTTTAGTTTGGGCTGTTTTCCAACTAAATGGTATCTTGTTTCAGAGACGTATTGCATTGATGCATCAAACTTATTAATTCTTTCTCTTCTAGTTGTCATACCAAACCTGTAAGCAGAAACTCTAATCAACACTTTAATCAATAAACTACGGCAATTAGTTATTAATCTCACAATAGTAATTTGCGAGCGTAATTTGATATTTGAAAGAATCTAGAAAGGCCGTACGCATAACTTAGTATGTTGTTAAGTTGTTGTGTGCTAACGGCCTTATAATTTAGCAATTACTTCACACCAATTAAGCATAACTAGGAATGTGTACATAACATAACATAATTGGCCATTACAACCCTTCAGTCAGGATTACGGCGTAGCTTCTCACACCAATCATGTTATGTGCGTTAATTTTTTACGTACAATAAAGGCGACACCGAACGACAGATTTTTAAGAAAATTTTCATGGCAATTATATTTACTCTCAGAGTTTTTGCCAGAAATCTGCTGAGAGGAAGCCGCCGTTTTTGATGTCTGAAATGGGGTTTGAACCGTGGCCTTACGTCTAGTAAGCAATCACACTACCTATTAGACTACGACGACTTCAGGAATGTGTAAAGTGATTTGAAAAATAATAAAAAAATCAATGTAGCATTTATAGATTTAATGAAAAAGTAAGTAAAATGAAATAATTGCTGATAAGTAACTGCACTTACTCGCAAGTATTGCTTGGAGTTGACGTACTTGATGCTCTGAGAACAAAGTTCGCTGTTACGAGATCGTGAGCTTATTTACGATACAAACGAAGGACGTAAGAGAAAACAGAAAACGATTGGCGATGATATCTTTCGCATTTGAATGCCAGACGGTACACATCTTGTTGGATATGCCGATGACGTTGCGGCCATAATTGTGGCTCGAAATGTCGAGGAGGCTAGAAGAAAGGCCAACCAGGTGATAATAAGAACGAAGTCGTGAGTTGAGGACAGAGTACTCAAACTCGCAACGGAGAAAACTGAGTTGATACTTCTTATTATGAAGCGTATACCGCTGGAAATTGACATTAAGATATGCGACACCACTTTGACGACGAAGAAAGTAGTCAACTATCTTGGGATTCGACTGGACACTAAACTGACGTTCTTGGCTCACATCCAAGATGCTGCAACCACAGCCGCTAAGGTTACCTCCTTATTTAGTAAGCTTATGGCCAATATTGGCGGTCCTATACAAAGCAGACGCAGATTGATGATGGCAACTACGGACTATATTCTGCTTTACGGCATTGAGATCTAGCCAGAGGCATTACAAGCTGACTGTAGAATGAAAATTTTATCATCGGTACAGCGAACCGCTGCACTTAGGGTGGCATCAGCATATATGTAGACTGTCCAAGTTAGCAGTACTAGAAATCAGTGGTGTAATACCTATGGGTGTACAGGCAAGCCAGCGGAAGAGGATGTGGGAGACTAAAAACATGCACGGAGAGACAGTAAATGTCGACGATGCCAGAAAACGAATCATACAACACTGGCTGGAGAAATGGAACACTGAAACAAGTGGTAGATGGACGGCAAAATTTCTCCCAGATATTACCCGCTGGATTGAGAGTAAATTTGGTGACGTTAATTAATATTTGACACAACTGTTATTCGGACACGGTTAGTGTCCATTGTAACTATGGGGTAACTAACATGGTCAGGTTTAACTTAAATTTTGTTCTGTATATATCCACATCGGACCAGATCTGCCTTATCCCTTTTTTGTGCGAATAAATGAAGATTGACTGATGAAGTCGTCGTAGGTAGTGTGTTGGCCACGTTTCAAACCCCAGGTCAGACATCAAAACGAAAATATGAAAAAAATATTTCTTCTTATGTGTGTATTTAAAGAAAAACAAATTATTTTAATACACATATTGCTATCATAAAGAGGAGGTAGAGTGCTAAGAATGGTCTCAATCTATCAATGTATCTGTAAAATGTCTAACCCAAGCCCAAACCCAGGGCAATGGCAAACTTCAGAATGCTGTGAGTTATCAGTAAAGAGAATTCTTTGCCTAGCAACTGAAATGCGCCAAGGTATGTACTTTAATGATGCGCTGTCATTATATCTAAGTCTAGTTTGAGGGATCTACAGTTCCCTATACAAATATTAGTCACTAACCTCAGCAAACATGCCTTTTTTAGTTTCATTGACTTCATCTGAAACATTTGAACATTGTTAAAGAGAAAAAGAAAGAGATTCAGACGAAACCTTAAAAAGATCTGAAATAATTATAAGAGGTGCCTTATTAGAAATAGAAAGTGAAACTTAGGACTCGTATGCTGTTTGAATCGATCAGTGTATGAATCCTCGCTACTTTCTAAAAATCTGTTTCCTAACTTCTTCGAATTGTTCATCTATTTCGCTTTAAAAATTCTACCATTGACATAGCATTTCAATTACACATGGACAAAGCATAACATTTAGTTTGTAGTCAATAAACTGCCATGTTTTTCATTATACTTGCTCTGTCATTCACATGTGTTTACTGTAAAGTTTTGCTCAAACAGCTCAATGCATTTATATGTAGGCTTCCTATCCATTTACTCGAACGTAGCCTATTCCGAAATAAGACTTTTGTGCATAGAAATTAATATTGAAGTATTGATCGTAGTAATGTCCATTCACCAAAATATCAGAAATACATTTCTCCCACAAATCTGGCCGTTTCTTTGAGAAATCGTTTAAAAGAAATTGCATCCTCGTTATCAGAATATATTTCGAATCATTCAATTTAAATGTTCATTACTGTACGGATAGCTTTTAGAGTTATCATTTTGACTTTTTTATATAAAACAATTAATTTTTCTTTTATCATTTATACAATACAACAAAGTATAACAACTTCTGACAACCTTGAACTCTTTCACAGGATTAAAGAGTGGCATACAGTGATCAACATTTTTCCTGTGTGT
This sequence comes from Sarcophaga variegata, assembly GCA_932273835.1. Lineage (NCBI taxonomy): Eukaryota > Metazoa > Arthropoda > Insecta > Diptera > Sarcophagidae > Sarcophaga > Sarcophaga variegata. Next base: position 73,822,270 of record OW026358.1, read on the forward strand.
CAATTAGTCAAATAAGCAAATATATAGCCGAACAAACAAAAGAGAATTTGTTTAATCCAATTAAACTCCATGGGAAAAAAATTTATTTTTAAACATGTTGTTATTGTACGTGAGAGGAACATTCTAACCAAAATAGAAGATGAATGATTGAGCAGACATTCGAATATTTTGAAGCAATTTTTTAATTCATAATGGAATTTCTGGCGACAATTTTCAAAATGACATCGTAAATTGTCAACATGGAAACTTTTTCCCTAAAGTTCTGCAATTTAACCGATACACACAGTATATCGAAACTTCCCATATCTTATAAGAGTTGCGGGACCTACAGTTTAAATTTGACTTCGACCGGCAGATTTTTGGGAAACTTTTCATGACAATTTTATTCACTTGTAGAGATTTTGCTAAAAATGTGCTGAGAGGAAGTCACCTGAAGGGTTGTAATAACCAATTATATATGCGTATGATATACAGGGGTTCCCGCTTATTTCAATTATTTTAATTCATGGTCATGTTCTAGAAAGTCTTATTAAAGTTTTTTTAAAATATTGCTCCGTTCCGAAATTAAATTTAATTTTTGATTAAAATAAGCTGAGGCTTACTGTTAACATCAATTTGAATGTTTCATATGTATGTCCCATATATTTGGCAACAAAATGTCGACTACTAAATTTACATTTAATTTTCATTTTTATATTTAACTTTTAACTCATATTAAAAAAAAAAATTCTTCCAATTTTTAATGACACAATTGATAACAACTCCATTAAAAAACTTAAATATGTAACCGGAAATGTTTGCCGAAAATTGGCGCATGGGCGGGCATACTACCGTAACTTTTCAAATCAAAAACAAATTTTGAATTTTCTGCTGTGCAAAGTTCATTAATTATTATGAGCAATTACTTAATTATCATATAAAATACAGAATTTAGTAGCAATTCGAAACAGTCGGAAATATTTGGTGGAATTGTATTGTAGTCTAGTTGTATAAAAAACAAAATCTGTAATAAATTTATTTGCACTGTTCTTGAGAAACGAGAACAATGCAAACAAAACATACATATTTATACTCATACTTGTATATGAGAATTTATTGGCAAAACAAAACGGAAAAATAAATAAATATTTTGCATTTGTTTTAATGTTTCCTATAAACTCTGCATATGCAAGCATTATCATGTATTCAAAAGTGGATAAAATGGGTAAAATAAACAATAGTTTAAAATCGAAATTAAAAAGTAGCCTAATGACTAAATCATCAGATATGAAATCTTCTTAAAGTAATTATAGACCGTTCACTTGGAAACTAAAGATATCATCATACTTAATGTTTATATATGAAATGACATTATCACGATCTTAGCAGAAAAATTAAAATAAATCTAACCGTAGATCGAGCTTTGTATCAAAAATGATACATTTCAATTTTTAGGACTATATAACTTTAATTCAGAAAAAATAAGATGCCCGATATTTTTTAATTCGTTAGTATTGTCATCGTCATTATTTTAAACCAAAAAAAAAAGTATTTCAAATAGGACTTAAAAAATTACAAAAATTCATAATTCTGGCGTATGTATCATTTTTGATACATACGACTTTGCTCTGGTGTTGTGTATGTAATTTTTTTAAGTTTTCAAAGATTTTTTGAAGTTTTATAATAAATAATACATTATTTATGTTATTTAAGAAGGAATTCATAGTTAAGTGTTGGATGAAAGTGAACAGACTGAATTTCCAGTTCTTGATATATTCTTGAGATTGATTGAAGTAGTCGTAGTCTAGTATGAAGCATGTTAGATTATTAGACGTCAGACCAAGGTGCAAATCTCAGATCAGACATTTCCTATTTACAACGAAGGTCGCCGTAGTCTAGTAGGTAGTGTGTTGGCTTATTAGACTTGAGGCCTCGGTTCAAACCTCAGGTCAGATATTAAAACGAAATATGAAAATATATTTCTTCGGCGACTTCCTCTCAGTAGATTCCTGGCAAAAACTCTGAGAATAAATAAAATTGCCATCAAAAGTTTCTCAAAAATCTGTTATTCGGAATCGACTTTAAACTGTAGGTCCCGCCACTCATGCATAAAATTAACACACACAGCATCAGTGGTGTGAGAAGCTAGGTCATAATCCCGACTAAAGGGACTAAAGTAATGACCAATTATGTATGTATGTTGTAATGATCGATTTTGTATGTATGTTTGTCAATTTCTTGCTGCTGAAGACTCTGAAAAAGAAGAAAACAGAAGCTCGTCTTATGAACTGATGAAAGTATTGGTAGCAACAAAGATGACAATTGGATGTTTATCGCCAAAGATGGTATTACTTGATACTGAGAACCGTATTCCTTTAGTAGTTTAGGAAGAAAAAATATTATCAACCTACGCGCAGTTGCCAGCAGCTGTTTCCTGAAACGTTGTAGAGTCTTTCTTACTGCTCTTCTCATGTTTATCTCACGTGACAGACAAACATTAAAAAAGGGTTTCATCTTATGTTTTATTTCATAGAAATAACTATGAAAGTATGATGCAACAGAATCATTCGCTTTGATAATGTGCTACTTGGAAATGATGATAAATTCACACCTAGTACGCCTTTTCGAATAATGAGCTGAAAGTCTTGCAGACTTTAATAATCATTCTTAAAGCCTTTTTTGAAATTCGAATGAAAAGGATTTTTTTTTTCTAAAAAAAATATATTTATTTATCTTAATTTTTTGTTAGAAAATTTTAACCATTTTCATAAAACTTTTATCACACAACTTGTAGTTTTATAATACTGTATAAATAGTTTGGGATGAGCTATCATACATTCAGCGCACCCCACATATCTTTTTTTAAGATTTTTAAAAATTTAACTTTTTGTTCGCCTAAAAGGTAAGAAACTTAAAGAAAATACATTTAAACAATGAGGCTTATGTTTTTATGTTCCTTTTTGGTATATTTTCATCTCAAATTAAAGTTTTTTAGCAACAGAATTCAAAAAATTTTTAGATTTATTGTGGAAAATGAAAATTACCTGCAGGGATTTTAATTGAAATTTTGATACTTAATGATGGAATACTTACAGTGATTCTTAGGGAAATTAATTTAAGGATATTTATATAAATCAAGCTTCATAACGAGATTTACGGAGTAATAATTGGTATTGATATATGTTTTCTTTCCTTTTGTTTTGTTTTATTACCTTTTCAACTCATATTTAATTTTGTCGGCATAGATTGGTAACTAATTGAATTTTATGGTCGTTATAAATTTCGGGACCCACCGAAGTCGAATTTGCAGTTTTAGACTCAAGTACATGCTACATGAGTCTCAACAAGTTACAGCCGTATTTGGGGAAACCGGGAAGCCAGAGAAGAATAAAAGGGAGAGCATTGTTATTTATATAATCGATGTTCAGTTGCAACGGAAAACTTTTTTACTTCTCATGACATTGACAACAAATTTTCCTAACGAAATATAACAATGGTTTGTACAATCAGGCTTCAGCCATTACTCAATTGAGAGCGTTACTGATGCGAGTGACAATAAGCTGCCTCATCTAAACAATTGGAAACTTAAAAATCGCTACAAAACAAGGGTTCTAGATATCATATTCTTACCAGTTAGAAAAAAATAAAAGCTGACATGAAGTGTTCGATTTTTATGTAAAAAACCAATGCTGCAATAGTACATCATGTCAAAAATTTTGGCGTAAATGTCATAATGGTAATAATAACATAAATATATAATTAAAAAGTAATAATATACAATAAATAAAAATATTTAAATTTTTCGACAAAATCTATCAATAATTGTAAAAATTCTATGTTACTGCAAATATGTATCAAAAGTGATACATTAGCTAGAATTATGAAGTTTTTTAAGGCTTAAACTATCATTATCATAATTTCCGCCCGTAATAATTGCAATTAAATTCTGGAATGTTAATTTTTATGTATGTAACAATAAATATAAATAAAAAATTATTGTTCGTCTCTTTTAGCCTCTGCAGCAATTGCAAATTTGGTTAATTAATAAATAAAAACAGTTCTACAAGAATGTCAAGGAAAAAGCAAGTGCTGTTTCAAACTGTCGCTCATATTAAATAACAATAAACATTAAAAATTATGTTTATATGTAAGTATATATGTCATATACGTATATATTTAAATAAAATAAAAAGCAAAAAGAACGGAAAACCCAAATAAACTAATAAAAAATAGCATAAAACCACATAAAAGTAAATAATGAAAAAGAAAAAATAGAAAATATTGTACAGTTGTCTGTCTTCGCTACACATTTCTACCAGTTATGACGTTAATTGAAATTATAATTGATTAATTTAAAAGTATAGTTGTGTACGAAATTTTTTATGTTATTTTTATTGTAATACAAAAATAAAATATGTGTTTTGATTTTATTTTTAAAATGATATCGTGCAAGCGCAGGCGAAATTATAAAATATCATTTTGAACAAAACCATAAAGCGAATTTCAGTTCATTTGCTTAATAATTAGTTTTTAAGCTTTAATATATATTGTTGAACAGCAAGGTGATTGAAGACATGAGTAAATGTGTAAATAATTGGCCATTACAACGCTTCAGTCAGGATTACGGCCTAGTTGTGACCTACAGTTTAAAGTTTAAAGTCGAACCCGAACGACAGATTTTTGAGAAACTATTCATGGCAAGTTTATTTACTCTCAGAGTTTTTGCCAGAAATCTGCTGAGGGGAAGTCGCCGAAGAAATATTTTTCCATATTTCGTTTTGATGTCTGAGCTGGGGTATGAACCGTGGTCTTGCGTCTAATAAGCTAACACAATACCTACTACTACTACACTACATACTCTAATATATGGATGCAAATTTATGAATTTTAAGTAATAATTTGTAAAAGGTAATTAATGTTTTTTATATATATTTTATTAATTTATTTCCATTTTATAATAAAACAAAATAATTTTTAATGTTTTTCACAAAATCTTAAGAATATAAGTAAAATTTCTGGTGAGTCCATATTTTGCACCGCAATCAATCAGACTGCTACTGCACCCAATCAGACTGCTACTAATCGAAATATGTGATTTGCCTACAAAAGGTCCAACAGGCTTGATGCTGTTCCCCAAAGTCCCGATATGATGCCATTCGAAAAATTTTAAATTTTAAAAATTCCACTATAATTGTTAATTCCAAATTAACGATATACTTTATATTTCATTGAATTTGAAATATATCACTTATACGCATCATATTACTTGTACTTGAAAATTGCGCTGAAATGTATGCAATAAAAAATATTTGATTATGTTGTATATGAAATTAATGGAATTAAATATCACTCATGCGTCACCTACTTGTAATTATGAATTTTACATATTAATTATGAGCATAATGTGAATGAATAATTACCATAATTTTACTAAAATATCGATCAGGTACATTTAGAAATTTATGACTTGGTACTTTTGGTTTATGTTTATGTCACTTATTGAATGGTTTTAATTCGTGGAACACATTTAATGGCCGTTGCTTTAACCAAAATCTACATAAGTCCAATCGAAGACCTCGGTATAAAATCCACTCTAAACTTAGTAAAGCAATTGAAGGAAGATATAAGATGTGAGTAGAATAACATATCTTCAGACTTTTGTTAAATTTTCTAGTAGTCAGAACCCCGCAGCATCATTAAAAGCTAAAGACTTATTTTGCAAGGTCTCAAACTGGGTGTTATATTTAACTGTCTAAATTTCTGTTTAGGAGATCGTTTGGAAGAACAGTTGCCTTGTCGATAATCCTCAAAGAAAAGTCAATAGAAAAACTTGGTCATGGGTGAATGGCGGCAAATACTAACGAAGAGCACCAAAAATACTGGCATTTTCAATTCGATACTTAACGTCCCCTTTTTTTTTTTTGCTATTTTAAAAAAAAATTTGAAAACAATTTGTATTGTTACGTTTTTACCTTTTAGAATTGTTTGAAATATGAGTTCGTAAATTGCAAATAAAAATAAAAATATTTTTGTGTTTAGTTTTAAATAAATCCTTTATTGTTCGTAAAATTCTGTGTTCCACTGTTCACAACTTGATGTAAACAACAACAATTGATTTATTTGTTATTCTTCTTTTCACTCTTTTGCGTAAAAAGTAACAATTGTTCGTTAGATCTTTGCAACGGAGATCTTCAAGACTGACTGAATTCTTACTATCCGTTGGCTGCTTTGCCTTTTTATATGCCCACGTAATCAGTCTGATGAAAGTTCTTGAAGTCGAACGTTCGTGGTTTCGCTTTCTCGAGAAATCTATCGCGACTTCATTGTTTTTCTTGTATTTTGTTCACATTGCTTGTTGTTGCGTTCTCGCTTATTTGTCTATTCCATTTTTTATACTGATTTGTTGGTTTACTTGTAACAAGTTCATTGTACTTGTTTGAGTAACTTTTGTTCATTTTAATGTTAAACGATGTTACACCGTTTCCTTTTTCGTAACAATATTTTTGTTCGGAAATTTAACACCAATTTTTATAATGAAATTATTTTCTACGTTATTTGTATTCTCATTTACATTTCAATTTAAGTTTACATTTAAATGCAACTTAAATAGTATATTCTATTATGTTTTGATTTTTTATTTTATTCTAATTTAAATCAATTTAAGTGAAAAGCAAAAGTAAATAAATTAAAATTTTAATTATTTAAAAACAATTCAAAGAAATTTAATTTGTGTGCTCAATCTAAACATAGATGCAAACAAAACTTAATTAAATTACGTATTTATGCAAATACTTAACAATGTTACAAAAAACAATTACGGACACAAATAGTGAACAAATACAAAAAACAAATTAAAGAATTTCTCAATTAAGATAATTAAAATTTTTTTACAAATTCAGAAACTACTTGAAATCATGGTAAAATAATGCGACAAGAATTAAAAATTATATACAACCGAGTAACTACATTGTAGATTTGTTTGAGTAGAATTTAAAAAAATACCTTATTTATATTTCTCGAACCCTCCAAACTGTTTTTATTTGAAAAAAAAAATTGTAAGCGGAGAATAGAAAGATTTGGACATTCACATTCTTATTTACATATCTTTCAACCCTTTGAAATATAAAAAACAACTGCTAAGTTTGTCTTCGGAAACGACTTTAGATTGTTTGGAGACTTAGAACTTGAAGTAAAACCTGCACCAGCAAATGATGACAGGCCTAATTATGTCAACGCACAGACTGGTTGTAATCTATCTGCCTAGTCTCAGTACGCTGTCACTGTGTGCTTACTCGTGGAACCAATATTTCTGAGGGTATCAATGACAAAAAGAAATATTTGTACTCGAATTTAAGAAGCTCATATGACAAGTTTATTTATAACAATCGTTGTGTCTAGAGAACTTGTATTGAAAACCAGGTAGAGCGAATCATTGGGGAGAGCATCCCATTTCCATGACGCCTTTGAAGCGATGAAATGTATTTGCGGCTGGTCATTGCTGCCTCAAATAATAAAAGAAAAAAGTGCGGGGCAATGTGGTTTCCGTCACAAAATGGGACCACGAAGGATGAGCCAGTGGAGATGAATTAACTTTATGACTTGTTAAGTCAAGTTCTTGAAACAATTTACCTCGTAATTATTGTCACAGCTTTCACACAAATATTTACCTAAATTTACCCAGATTTTGAATAAAATACAGCTTGCTACAAATACAACAAACAATTAAATACACCCCAGTTACAACATAGTCTATGTTGTACATTCAGTTGAGTAGAACTCAATAATATTTTTTTATATTGTTTTTCGGAAAATGTGGCATTTTCACGTTTGAGCGACTATCAGATATCGACTAATATTTCAGGTTTTTGCACATATTTTTATTTCGTTTCGCGTATGTATTAGCCGACTTCTAGTAGACGATCAAAGGTGAAAGTTCATTTGAAGAATCATCGAATACATAATGTATATCGTTTTAAAGGTTTATCTTTTCCCTTTCTAAAACACGCTGATTTTTAAATTTGGGTTAAATTTGATCATCAATATTTTTGCATAAAAGTTCAAAAAAAAAAACAAGTTGTAGGGTTCGTAAAGTATAAAAAAATAATTTTTGAGATTTATTCAATTATATGTACAATGTATAATCAGTAGCATATATTTTCACTACCGCACCGTGTTATTATAGTTTGCTTGGTAAACCATAAACTAGATGTGGCTCCAAAAGATTAACCTTAGGTCACAAAATTAGGCAACAGTTTTTGGTCTAGTCGATAGTGTGCAGAACTTCAATTTCGTATTTCAAACGTCAAAAAACGATAAGAAGAAGAAGACCAGTATACATAATTTAATTTTCAAGCAACAAAATGAAGAATATTACGGATAAAAGTAATTAAAATTAATTAATTAAATGAATTATCTCTGCGAACAATTATAATTTTGGAATGTTAATTATTGGCTCAAGTTACATAGAATATATTTTGTTTTTTATTCTTCTTCTTGATTACTGCCATTTACATAAACTGATAGCACGAAACCAATACAACTTCCAAAAACGTATGAAAAAAATTGTGTGTAAGTGTATCGGATTTTTATATGAAAATTATCAACAACAAGTATACACTGTTGTATATTCGTCCAACATTGCAATGAATACAACGATACGAGGGGTTGTGTATCGTATTGTGATAGTCTCATTATTTGTATGATATTATATGCATATGGTTAACAGCTACCATGGAAAAAAGAAAGTGATAATTATTACAAAGTTATTCTCGATAAAGTCGCCGTAGTCTAGTAGGTAGTTTGTTGGCTTATTAGACATAAAGCCAGGGTTCGAGGCATCGGCCAGCCATCAAAATAAAATACAAAAAGTATTTCTTCGGCGACTTCCTCTCAGCAGATTTCTGGCAAAAGCTCTGAGAGTAAATAAAAATTGCCATGAAAAGTTTCTCAAAAATCTATCGTTCGGAGTCAACTTTAAACTGTAGGTCCCGCCACTCATGTATAAAATTAACACACACAACATAAGTGGTGTGAGAAACTATGTCGTAATTATTGAAGGGTTGTAATGACAAATTATGTATGTATGTATGTATTCTCAATAAAAAGAAATGTGACGAAGGTGTATACTACACTGGTCATTACGAAAAAAAAAAAAATTATCGCACATTAACCCTCATTCATTTCTCCTATTACTATATTTCCTGCATTCCAACACAATGTACAGCATTTATAGAAGGAGTCATCTCCTGAGTGTTTGCCTTAAAAAAAAAAATAAAGAATACAAATTGCATATGAGGTATTAAGAACTTTTTTTCTTATAACTATTGCTGAAATAAAGAAATATTGTACATACATACATACATATGTAGTACGAAAATAGATACTATACTGCAAAAATATCTCTGATAACCGTTGTGTAAGATTGTAATGCTTTTGCGATTTTATGGTTTCAAACAATCAATATTAATTCCGTCTAGAGTTGATGATGCTTTACAGGATGCTATAGTTACACTATATGGCCAGCAGTATATTTATTTCTTTATTACATTTTATTTATTGCCAAACATTTTTTACCATTTCTCACTTAAAGTAGCCAACAGAATATTTTTTGTCATTTTCTTTATTTTAGTTTCAGTCAGTTGCCGCCTCAAGAGACAACCTTGAAGTTCCTCTCATCCTGTTGTAAGCTAAATAATGCTTGAAAATCTTTGTTGTTTTATCTCTTTTTTATGCTTTGCCAAAACTGTATATTTTTAGCCGACTTCAACATATTAAGGGCCATTATTACAACTTGCCGTTAAACTTGGGTTTAGTTAAAGGTACCTTTAGCTAAAGGGGACTGTAAAGTTACCTTTAACTTATTTTCGCTATTACAACTTACAGATACAATTTTTCAAAAATATGGCAGTGCCGGAGCAATGTCGATAAAACTGCTCAATTATACAAGTTTTTTTTTAACGCAGTGGCATCCGCGGGATTTGTTTTTCTTTTGTATATGCTCATTTGGTTTAAATTTGAAGTTGTCATAATGAAAATAATATATGATATGGCAAGTTCAAACATAAAGTGACTTTTAAATGTTAAAGGTAGGATGATCCGCCCTTTAGCTTAACGATGACTTCTATCTTATTGGGTACTCATATTAATGAAAAACTATTTATCTGCAACTTAAAATCCTCCCTTTAGTTAACGGCAAGTTCTAATAATGGCCCTAAGTATGCCTGTCAACAACTGGTGAGTGAACTTGACCTAGAAAATAATTTTTCCTTACACCATTTTTATTTTACTTTTTGGTTGCAATAATGTTTTTCGCAAATGACAGAACGAAAAACATTGTAAGATTATATGTAAAATTAAGGGATTAGAAAATTATAACATAAAAAACTGCTAATAATGAAATAACTCAGTGTGCTAGAGTCTCGTCACGGGTTGTGTATATTAAAGAAAAAAATTTTAATACAAATTTTTTAATTTCTAATTTAGAAAGCCCTTGACATGAGCGAGAAAAAAATTATACCATAAAATACTGATACAATATTGTCCATAGTGTAGGACATCCGATTTAATTATTAATATTAATTTTTTAGGCTTCTACGAAATATAGATTTATATCATTAAGTTCTACAGAGTTTAAAAGACATGATACTTTGAAAGTCCAAGTACAGGGAATTTTGCGGACGAATAAAAACTTTACACCCAACTTCTCTCAATTACTGCTGATGCTGGTTCCGTTTTTGTGCATCCAACTTTGTTAAAATGTTTGATATCTGTTTGGTCATGACCGCCTAGCAACATCCACGTTGCTTATGTGCCAGTCTTTTTCAATATTTTTTCCTTATTTCATAGGACTCTTTTGTAATTGGGTGACCAGAGCGAAGACCATCTTTAACATGAAAATGATCAGATCAACAACAAGAAAACCATTTTACAGATGCTGTTCAAGTGACAATTCCTCTTTCAGTCGTCTACGCACATTCTTAGCTAATTTTGCAATAAAAAGAAAATATCGATAGTGCTACCAATTTCGACTCATTTTTAAAGGAATATAAATATCTTCAAAAAATTAATAGAACTAAAGGGAGGATTTTAACGGGCAGATAAATTGTTTTTCGTTATTATGAGTACCCAATAAGATAGAAGTGATCGTTAAGCTAAAGGGAGGATCATTCCACCTAACGACAAGTTGTAATATCGGCCCTAAATCTTATTTCTTTTAGCAGGCTGTATGTTGCCTGGTGCAATGATTACATATAAGAGCAGTTTACCAACAATTTGTAACCAAACATCGAATATAAAAACATGAGAACACTTTTTTTTTTTTTTTTGTTTCTCTTTAACACGTGAAAGTGGATCACTCAAGAAACCTTAAGCTATCAATAATCTAGCTCAAAGTTTCAATTTTTAGACTCTATATACTTAACATTACCAATTTATAAAAGTAGGGCTTACACATTCTCTCTATTCGGCCTCGGTAGCACAATATTGCCGGCAAGTCTGTTGGCATCATATGTAGGCAGTTTGGAATTTATTGAGGGAATAACAAATCAAGGACAGTATTTAAACATTCTAAAGAACAAATTCACCAAAATTTCGAATTAATTAAGAATTCGAATTGGGGATAAAATAAGATTTGCTAGATCACTTAGAGGTAAAAGGATCATAATTCCCCTATATCGTTACCTTGTATCTGAATGGCATTTTTTATTCATGCTGCACGGCTTTGGAATTGTCTTCCACATTCTCAGCAACTTAATAGCAACGCAATTAGTTTTAGGAAATTTTTATTTAATTATTTTGCACCGTAGTAGATTACAATTTTTCTAATTTATGCATAATTTATTACTATTGTTATTATTATTATTATTATTATTTTTGCTATTTTACTTTATTCATTAGAAAAGTTTGATCTCCAAATGTTGTTTATGAACACTTCTTTCTTGTACTTTAAATATAAGATTAAATCTTGTTGTACAGGAATTGAATAAACAAATAAATAAATAAATAAAATAAATAAATAAATAATACCTCCAACGTCAAGTCAATGAACTTAATCATACTGCTACTAATACGAAGATGTGATTTGCCTTCCAAAGTCTCTACAAAAGTAATATTCTTGCACAAAGGTCTGATATGACTCCAAGAAAATATTTAGGGGATCATTTGTAAGAATGAGTCGTTGTTAAATCTGAAACAATAAACTGCTGAAAAGCTTGCTCATAAGTACATGGCGGCAAATATTAAAAAAATATCGGGTATAAAATTTCATATAAAGGGCCTTTGAATTTTAAATTTACTTTGAGTTCTTCTTGGGAGTACATACACTATTGCGGTGCAAAAATATAGAGTCACCATAAACTTTCACATATTATTCTGTTGCTTTGTGAAAAACATTAAACAGCTTTTTGTTTTATAACAAAACAGAAATAAATAAATAAAATAAATATAAAATATTGTTACTAAAATGGAAACATCGTTTAACATTAATATGATTAACAAAAGCTACACTAACAAATGCAACGAACTTGTTACAAGTAAACCAACAACATCCATATGAAGGAAAAGGGGAGAACGCAACAACAAGCAGTGTGAATAAAATACACAAACAACAATGAAGCCGCACGAAGACACGAACATTCTACTTTTTTACTGTTTACGTGGGTATGTAAAGACGCAAGATAAAACAGTCAAAGAGTAGTAAGAATTCAGTTAGTCTTGTGTGAAGACGCGTTGCTTGTAAAGAATATAGGCGTGGTTTGAAGATCGCTGTTGAAAAGATCTGCGTTGTAAGCAAAGAAGAATAGCAAACAAGCAATTATTGTTGTATTCGTCAAGTTGTAAACGGTGGCACACAAAAGTAGTGCGAACAATAAGGAGTTTAATTAGAACTAAACACATATTTGTTTTTATTTTGTTTGCAATCATCGAACTCATATTTTATAAGTTTTTAAATAGGTAAAAACGTAACAATATCTGCACATATGTATATGTAAATGCTTACCTGTTATTGCATACAATTCATGAAATTTCGAAAACATATTTGGGTACCAAGACTTTTGCTGTCCACTGTATATGTAACAACAAAGCATAGATTTACTTGAAAAAATTTTGTCGCGCTTATGTGCTGTTTAATATTCCATGGAATTCTTTACCGTTTCATCGCAGTAAGTGCTTACATCGATAAGACCACTATCAACCAATATAGCCGAAAGTTTGACACCTGGAACGAAAGAATTTTTGACACCCAGAATTTATTTATAAATATAACTAGGCGATCATCTCATAGAACTACCAGCATAGTTGAGAGATGCCTGCCAGGAGTTACATACGTATGGCGAAATAACTGTAATCGGTTTTACAACACGGTATTACCTTATACCTTATGCCATTTTTATTTATATTTTCTATTTCTTTCAATCCAGAAAATCCAAAAAAAGAAATGTTTCGTCGTAGTAATGCTCTTCTGTTTTATAACCGTAATAATGCAATATTTACACCACATTTGGCAATTTGTATCGTGTATATTGTATTGAATACACTTTTTGTTTGTGAACGCTCAATATTACATTATATTGTGTATTTCATATTCCAATTGTCAAAAAGAAGAACAAGAAGAAGAAGACAAGCATTCATAACTTGATTTTCAAAAAACATAATGAAAAATATTACGGAATAAAGTAAATTAAATAATTATCTGTGTGAGAAATATAATTTTGAAATGTTAATTGTTAATTCAAGTTGCATAGAAATACTGGCATTTGCATAAACTGATAGCACGAAACCAATACAACTTCCAAAAACATATGAAAAAAATGTGTATTAGTGTATCGAATTTTAATATGAAAATTATTAACAACAAGCATACACTGTTGTATATTCGTCCAACAATATACGCCACACAACGATACAAGGGCTTGTGTGGATTGCCCAAGTATATGTGTTAATTTCCTTAAACCCTATTATTCTTTCATGCGATTTTATTCATTTAGTATGCCGTAGACACATGTGCAGGAGTAAGCTTGTATAACTAAGTGACCAGGCAAGTGATTATCTGAAAACCAAACCAGATATTGTTATAAAGTTAATTATGGTTTGTAGGAAAGTCTCATTAATCTCGTTTTAAAATTTTCCTCCATATAAGCAAGGAATAAAGCCCCGGTTATCAAAGGGTCCACGGAGTGTAATGGAACGTACTTTCGTTTTTAGCATATGAAGAGTAATGTAAATGCAGAAATTACATCGCTCTGATTGCTTTTCGTGTTTTAAAAACGAACGTATGTTTTGTTACTTTCCGTGGACGTTTGGCTAACCGGTACTTAACTCAAAACAAATGAATACTAACTGTTTATTGATGATGTGTTGTGCTGGTTCGTTTTTTGTTGTTCCTTTTAATTTTGTTTTATTAAAAAAGAAAAGATGTTTTTGGTTTTGTTTCTATTTCAATTTGTCTTTTTATTATTTGGGTCTTTTTTCTTTTCACGTTCTAAGTTCACACATTTGTTTTCCATTTAATTTCTCAATTTATAAAAAATTCACAACTGGTTGTTTTCTGTTTAATTCTACAATTTATAAAAAATCACTGTTTGATGTTTTCTGATTCACTGTCGAAACAAGAGTGATTTTTAGGCAAAAAAAGTTTTATCTTAAAGCAATGAATATGAGAAAGATCAAGAATAAAAAAGTGATGAGAATATGTACATAGTAAGGAAAAGAACCGTTAATATATATAAAAGGGTGTTCTGAAGAGTGATGTTAACGTTGAACATTCCGGCCCCCATGACTTGGTGAAATTTACCACAGGTTTTGAACGGGTCCTGAAAATAAATACCCCAAGGCACTTTTTTCAGCTACGACTTGACCGACTTCTGTGTTGATGGCTCCATCGCGACGAATAGCACTATAGATGTCACTGCCAATTTCAACTTCAACAGTAGTATTGGAACAAGGGTCAAGATCAGCCAATGAATTAGGTGAAAAATCCTCTGTCGGGTCGGTTAAAATGGGTCCAGAATAGGGCTTCTTTGGCAGTAGATCTGTTACCAGGGCTGTTATCTTGATAGACCATTTATTGATGTCATTGTGCGATCGTATCTCGAAGACAGCAAACTTATGCCCATACCTCATGATTGTTTTAATTTTGTATTTTTCTACGAATGATTTCGACACTCTGGACGTTGTTAAGGATCTATTGATGATAGCTCGTGTGCTGGTCCAGGTAGTAAGATTACCAGTATAAACCTTAATGGAGGCGGTTGGAACAAAAACCAAATTCCACTTGAAGAAAGGCATTTCTGTGTCTACTCGTCGTGATGGCTGTGGATTGGCTCGTCTTGTTGACTGTGGGTCGGCTTGTCTTGATGGCTGTGGGTCGGCTCTTCTTGATGGCTGTGGTTCGTTCAACTGCATTGCATCATGAAGCAGTGTGTTGTGGCTTCTTTTACAGATATGACACCCTTTTTCATTTTTACACTCTTCTGTTTTATGGGATCGTGCAAGACAGTTCAGGCAATATTTTTTAACGATCATGAGGTCATATCTTTCTGATGGATTGAAGCTCAAGAACTTTCTGCAAGTGCGTATGGGGTGGTCCTTGAGACAAACTCCACATGAATATTGCCAGTGTTCGGGTCTTTGTTGTTGTTGGGATGCCATACCTGTAAGTGTAAAATTAGAACAATATTAGTGTATGTAATTGGTTAGGAGTTATACTAATTTGCAAACAAAACCACAATTTTTGTAATTGGTCTGGTGATTACTCCATTTTTGGTTTTTATATCTACAACTCTACAGTTTTGGTCAGGTCCAAGATATGTTTTGATGATTCGACCCATTTGCCATTCATTGGGTGGCAAGTTGTTGTTCTTGATGACTACCAGATCGTTGATTTTAACGTTGTCCCTTTGAATCTTCCATTTATATCTGCGTTGAAGTTCAATCAAGTATTCGGACTTCCATCTTTGGCAAAATGAGTGGTAGATGACCCTTAGGCGTTTCCAGCGGTTGATGAAATTCAGATTTTCGTTGCTTACATCTGGTTCAGCTGGGGTCAATAATGCACTACCAATAAGGAAGTGTCCAGGGGTCAATGGATTAAGGTCATTTGGGTCATCGCTAGCAGGACTTAAAGGTCTAGAATTTAGGCACGATTCTATACGAGCAAGAATTGTAGATAGCTCTTCAAATGTGAATTTCATGTTCGGTATCATCTTTTTGAGGTGCGTTTTGAATGATTTTACGCCGGCTTCCCAAAGGCCGCCCATGTGTGGGGCTCCTGGGGGAATAAACTTCCAATTAAGATTTTGATGACTAAAATGACGGATCACTTGATTTTGAAGAGTTTTTATGAACTCTAGACGGTCTTTTCTTAGTAGTTCTGCTGCTCCGACGAAATTTCCTCCATTGTCTGAGTAAATGAGTGCGGGACATCCACGTCTTCCTATGAAGCGGGAAAATGCTACTAAGAACGATTGGGTCGATAAATCACTTGCTGCTTCAAGATGTACAGCTTTTGTGGCGAAGCATACAAATATGCAAATATACCCTTTTGTAATAAGACAAGCTCGGCCTGTAAAATTTTTGATGTCAAAAGGTCCTGCGTAGTCTAATCCAGTTGCAGCAAAGGGTCTTGATAATGTTGTACGTTCTGGTGGTAATGAAGCCATGATTTGATTTTGCGTCTGTTTTTTGTACAAAACACACGTTTTACAGTTGTAAATTACGCTTTTAACCAAGGGTTTCAATCTGAATATCCAATATTCTGTGCGTAGGACTCGAACCATTAGTTGGTTTTCTCCATGAAGGGTAATTTTGTGTGTAAATTTCGCTAGTAGCTGTGATAGCTTCGAGTTATGAGGTAGCAATATTGGGTAGCGTTCATTGTACGTTAATGCTGGTGATTGCGCTAGTCGCCCATTGGCTCTAATAATGCCATGGTGATCCATGAAAGGATTTAAGGTCAAAAGACTGCTGGTTGGGGATATTTTCTGTTTGAGTTTTAAATGTTTGTACTCATCTGGAAAATGATTTTGTTGCGTCCATATGATGAGTCGATGTTTGACGAAATCTATTTCTTCTCGGGTGATTTCTGCTGAAGATACGCGAAGATGGGTTCGGTTGTTTCCAGTATTTCTCCATAATCGTATGACATAAGCGAGTACTCGATAAGCTCGTGATAGGTCTGAAAATCGATTTAATGGGTCTTCGCGTGTTGTAGTTGTAAATGCTTTTACAGTTTTTGCTTCTAGATTTGTGTCACCTGTTTGTGTTGGTATCGGCCATTGATTTTTAGGCAATTTTAACCAGGAGGGTCCAAACCACCATAAGTTGTGGTTTTCCAGTTCTTGTGGAGTACATCCTCGGCTGGCTACATCTGCTGGGTTATCCTTTGTCTCGATATGTTGCCAATTTTGATTTCCAACCTTATCCAGGATTTCAGAAACACGATTTCCAACGAAAGTGTTCCATGAGCAAGGGGGTTTCTTTAACCATGACAGCACGATTGTTGAGTCGGTCCAATAATATGCCTTGATATTTTGAATTTGAAGATTTGGTATAAGTCCACATGCAAGATTTGCCAATAATACGGATCCACATAGTTCTAAGCGGGGCAAAGATATTTGCTTAATGGGAGCTACACGGGTCTTTGAAGCCAGAAGAAATGTGAATACTGAGTTTTCTGCTTGTATTCGAACATAAAGAGTCGCAGAATAGGCTTTTTCTGAAGCATCACTGAAACCGTGAATTTCCACATTACAATTCGGGCTAAATTGGATCCAACGGGGAATTTTCAATATGTTTATTGTCGGGCAGTTTTTTATGAATTTTTGCCACTGTAGACAAGTTAATGGTTTTAATATGTCATCCCAGTCAACTTTATCCAACCAAATCTGTTGCATAATTAGTTTTGCTTCAACTATTATTGGAGCTATCCATCCACAAGGGTCAAAGAATTTGGCAATTGTCGATAAAACTTCTCTTTTCGTGTAGTTTTCTTTTAATTTGACATCTGGAGCTGTAAATGTAAATGCGTCTGACGAAATGTTCCATTTGATCCCAAGAGTTTTTGTTCCAGCGCTATCTGACAGATTTAACCAATCGAGAGGTAGTAGTGTCTCATTTGGTAAGTCTTGTATGACTCGTGGGTCATTTGATGTCCATTTCATCAGGTCAAATCCAGCAGATTTTAGAACTGTTGTAAGTTCTTTTCTTGATTTGATGGCGTCGTTTAATGTGTGACCACCTGCTAAAACATCATCCACATACATGTTTTGTTGTAGAGTTTTTGATGCGAGAGGGTGAGTTGATTTTACATCTTCAGCTAGTTGAAGAAGGGTTCTAATGGCCAGGAACGGTGCGCAATTGACTCCAAAAGTCACTGTCAGGAGTTCGTAATCCTCAATTGGGTCCTTTTCTGATTGCCGAAATAATATCCTTTGATATTTGGTTTGATTCGGATCAATGAGTATCTGTCGATACATTTTTGTGATATCTGCGTTGTACACAAAACGGAAGAATCTCCACTTCAATATCAGAAGTACCAAGTCCTGTTGAAGTATGGGTCCTGGATACAATATGTCATTCAAACTCTTCTTGTTTGAAGACGGGCTCGAAGCGTTGAAAACTACTCTAAGTTTCGTTGTCAGCCTTTCGGGTTTTATTACTGCATGATGTGGCAGGTAATAATTTGGGTTCGTGTTGATTTCCAGGGGAGAAATTTTCCTCATATGTCCTAACTCGAGGTACTCAACAATTACTTGGTCGTATTGTTTTTTGAGTTCGGGTTTCTGGCTAAGTATGCGTTCCATTCTCAAGAACTGTGCCATTGCTATGTTTCTCGAAGTTCCTATTTCTTCGCTATTTTTAAAGGGTAGGGTAACGATATACCTTCCTGTGTCGTTTCTTCGTGTTGTCGACATGAAATTGTTCTCGCAAAATGTGTCCTCATCTGACCTCAAAACCCGTTTTGGGGTTTCCTCCACCTCCCAAAAGCGTGTGAGGATTCGGTCAAGGGACGTAGTGTTGAGTAATGACACTGTTGTACTAGGTTGTGTCGTTGTTGAAATTGGTCCCCCCACAATCCAGCCAAATACTGTTTTTTGTGCCAAAAGGGATCCAATAGACCGCATCGGTGTGTCCATGCAATATATTGAGTGGCCCAAGTCGAGGCCTATAAGCAAGTCGATGGGTCTGCTTTGATTGAATTGAGGATCTGCAAGTTCTAATTTAGCAGTCTCGTTGAAATGTTGCAAATCTAAAGTCTGTGGTGGTAAATTAGATGGAAGAGTCTTTAGGACTGGTGCCCAGACTTCTAATTTAAATTGTGAATCCACCTTGGAGCAAAGATTGAATAAACATGCTTTGGTTGAAGTCTCTGAAACTGTTTGACTCAAGCCTGTAACATGAACTAAATTTCGTTTGGTGGGCAAATTTAAACGATTTTTCAACTTTTCTGACATAAAAGTTGATTGCGAGCCAGGGTCGATGATTGCTCTTGCCTGGTACTTTTCGCCTCTAGTTTCGATCAGTACAATTGCAGTAAATAATAAGGTCTCTTTCTCATTGGGAGATTGATCGAGATGTTTGCTCTCTTGCAGTGTCAAGGAAGTGATATTTGGTATCGAAAAGTTTGATGCTGATGTGGACTGTATATTATTGTTTTGTGCTGCGATACTCCTGCTAGATTGGGTCGCGTCACAATTCGGAACTAAAGTATGGGATTCTGATCCCTTATGTAACAAAGTGTTATGTCTTTGTCTACATAATCTACAACTGAATTTACTTTTACAGTCCTTAACACTGTGGTCAATAGAGAGGCAATTGTAACA
The DNA here is from genome assembly GCA_932273835.1 of Sarcophaga variegata. Classification (NCBI taxonomy): domain Eukaryota; kingdom Metazoa; phylum Arthropoda; class Insecta; order Diptera; family Sarcophagidae; genus Sarcophaga; species Sarcophaga variegata. The sequence continues at coordinate 73,842,069 of OW026358.1, forward strand.
TGAATTTGTGACCTTTACAATGTGAATTCTGTCGTTAACGTTCTTCTCTAAGAACTTGGGGCAAGACCACAATTGGTGAGACTCCTTACAATGTTGGCATTTGTAATTTGAGTCATTTTTCTGTGCCCTATTTGTGTTTAAAGGTTTTATATTTTTCGACCCAGTTTCATTTTGGGTTGTGTTTATGTGAAAAGTGTGAACTCGTTTTGACTTAAACTTTAAATTATCCCTTCTGGATTGTTCTAATTTTGAATTCGATTGTGTGATGGCCGCTATGGATTCTAGAGTCTTAGAATTGTGCGTCAAGAAATTATTGAGTTCTTCCCAAGTCGGAACTTTTGTAATGTCCTTAAGTGAATTTTCAAATTCCTTTAAAAGAGTCCGAGGGAGCTTTGTTGAGCAAATATATACCAGGAATGGGTCCCATGTGGTGGTTTCTATGCCTAAAGCATTTAACGCCTGAATGCATCCATTAACTGTTCGCTGAAGTTTTTGAATCGATGAGCCTGAGTCTTCAACTACGTTCGGAAGGTCAAATAAAATTTTTAATTGTTCATTTACTTGGATCCGATTATTTTCGTATTGGGCTACAAGGTTTTTCCAGGCTATGTCGACGCCTTGATTTGTCAATGGGGCATTTGAAACTATTTTCCTAGCATCTCCTCCAGTCTTTTGTATCAAATGAAAAAGTTTCTCAATTTTACTAAGTCTAGAATTATTTATGTATAATGCTGTAAATAGATCGCGGAAAGTAGGCCATGTCACAAAATCTCCATAAAATGTGTCCGTGTCGCAAGGTGGTAACCGCACAAATGAAATGTCATGATTTTCCCTTGGTTGACTTTCAACATCAGAAATCCGTTCTTCCTTCTTTGGATTCGATAGGGCTTGAATTTCCGCATTAATTGACCCTAAACACGTTTTGTAGGCAGAAAGAACTTTTTTGTAACGATCACGAAGCTTATTTTTATCAATAGGTTTTTCTTTTGTTTCTATTTCAATTTGTCTTTTTATTATTTGGGTCTTTTTTCTTTTCACGTTCTAAGTTCACACATTTGTTTTCCATTTAATTTCTCAATTTATAAAAAATTCACAACTGGTTGTTTTCTGTTTAATTCTACAATTTATAAAAAATCACTGTTTGATGTTTTCTGATTCACTGTCGAAACAAGAGTGATTTTTAGGCAAAAAAAGTTTTATCTTAAAGCAATGAATATGAGAAAGATCAAGAATAAAAAAGTGATGAGAATATGTACATAGTAAGGAAAAGAACCGTTAATATATATAAAAGGGTGTTCTGAAGAGTGATGTTAACGTTGAACACTAACCTGCACCAGTAAAGCAAAATTCAACGTTATAAAATATGTTGAATGTTTATCGTGACCACAGCTATCTTGCTATACATTGAACGAGCGCTTACAAACAAACAATAACACAAATGCAAGGCGGAGTTATACTAATCGATTGATTCCCCTACATTATAATTAGTCTTTCTGTTGAAGCTAAATCCATTTGATTCAGATATTACATATACACATTACATTGCACGCATTACAAACAGCTCCTTTAAATTAATAAAATAAAAAATAATTTTAAATATTGTAGCACGCTAAAGTTCACAGAAACCAAACTGACTAAAAAAACTTTTACATACCACTGTATGTTGGTAAGCTACGAAAGTTTATTAGAAAAAATCTGTACCTTGCTGCGGTAAAACCTGTGTGATTGATTAGTGGTATTTCATAGTTCACTAGCTCATGCGATAAAAAGTGTTAAATTGTTTTCCTATCTGTTTCACATTTTTTTTTAGAATTTCTTATGGACGGTAATTGGCAGAAGAATATAAAAAAATATATTGGCAACTACGTTTACGTTACAAACGCTCAGTTTTACTGAAGAGTAGTAAGAAGAAGAATTTTTTAGGTTGAGGTCATTACAAAATAATGTTGAATACAGAATTCTATAAAATTCTTCAAAATAAGTAAAACATTTATGCGGAATAGTATATATGTTACCACTCAGCTTGAATTATAAGCAAATAATTCTTGGTTTATTTGGAGTTATAAGAATACTTTAAAGGTTATTTCTTTGACACCAAGTAATTTTAAATAAAATTTTACATTTTATTTATGTTTTTGATTTCGAAATAGAATTTAAGGATTCAAAAAATTTATTTTGTACGTGAATTTAAGACATTTTGGTTTGTTCTAAGTTAATAGGATGGCATAGGAAGTAGTCACAGCTTTTCTGAAATAAAAGTTCATTGCGCTACAAATAGCAGCCGATTGCGATACAACATAAAGCGGTGGCCAGAGACTAATTGACAAGTCCTGATTGTCCAGTCACAATATTCACCGTTAATAATAAATCATTGCTGCCTTGGGATCAAGTTGAAAGTCAGTTTAAAGGCGTAATTAATTTAGTAATCGATTTGGTGTCAAGTATTGTCATCTAAAGAGCAGCCTGACTACTACATCCATACTAGAAATTCCAGTTGGGAAATCCCGAATCCTGATATTTTGGGATTTTCATGATTTCCCAAAAACGAAACTTTTTGAAATTTGTCCGGGAATTTTCAGGATTAGAAATTCATATCTAATTTATAAAGTAAAAATTTAAGTCTACGGCATGGTTTTTTATTTAGTACCATGCAGTTTTCAAAGGGTATCTGGAAAAATTAAGTGAGTATTTTATGAATAAAATGATTAAAACTTGGATAAGATGCAATATAAGTTAAGAATATACGATGTATAGTTCAACATGATTAATTATACACGATATTGCACATACCACATGTATAAGCACGTATGCATAACGTACGAAATGCGTATTTTAGCGTACACGTATGGCTTGTTTTGCAATAAAACGAAATATTTATTTTTGTACCGTTTACCAGTAATAAGAGGCTATAAATGTTTGAAGAATATTTGTTATTTTATAATCAGTATTTAATGAGCAATCTAAGGGTCAGTTCAGGTCTGTTTAATTCAGGGCCATATCGGTAGTCGCCATAGCCTAGACTAGTAGATAGCAGAGATCAGCAATGAGCATTCAAAAAGATGAGTAGAATCGAATCATACTTATAATTTCTGATACTTATACGCATTCATTCTTATTTTAATATTATTCTCATCTACTCATATTCAAAGTTTGAATTACTCATCATACTCATACTTAACAACACGTTGATTGATTGTTGCTGATTTCGACTCTCCATGACTGAACATTTACAAGAATCACAAAATAAATATGATTAGCGTACGAACACTACAGTACTCACTAAAAGGTTGTGTATTTGCTTTGCTTGCTGTCTTTGTCTTTTCTTTTTTCTTTCTTTTGTAAATGCAGCAACAATTAAGACTGTGAATTTTGATTAATGATTCGAATCACTCAATTCATTTATGAGTATTTATAAGTATTTTTCTAAACTTATGAATCTGAATGAGTAGGCTTATGAATCAAACACATTTCGAATGATATGAGTTTAATGTCAGCGTTGTTCTCATACTAATTTTACTCATACTCATTGTACTCATACCAATAAATCAACGTTGTAGTGAGTACGAATGAATCAGAGTAGTTAAATTGCAATATTGTTGACTCACTTATGTATATTCAAAATTTCGTGAGTGCTTATAAGTAGCGAAAAAACGATTCATTGCTGATCTCTGGTAGATAGTGTGTTCAACAAAACAAAATATGATAAAATATTTCTTCGGTGACTTATTTTCAGAGTTTTTGCCAGGAAAAGTTATTTACCCTGAGAGTAAAATAAAATTGTCATGAAAAGTTTCTCAAAAATCTGTCGATCGGAGTCGACTTTAAACTGTAGGTCCCGCCACTCATATATAAAACAAACACAACATGAGTGGTGTTAGAAGCTAGGCCGTAATCCTGACTGAAGGGTTGTAATGGCTTTTCAGAAATCTATTTGCGCACCAGAGAAAGGTTCTGGCTCTAACAGTGGGCATGTGGAAGCCGTCCTGCTCGCATGTTTATCTACCTGCTTAAGCCGCGAATTCATATATTCCAGGGACCTATTTTTCTATCCAATTGAATCAGCTCTTATTAGCAAGAACCAGCATGCCGCTAGGCTGTCAGAGGAGGATAATTTTCAAGTAAATCTGATTAATTTTTAAGCACCTCCGAATGTGTTTCTTTTTCTCTTGCACCCCTTGACATAAACCCAGCTCCTACATTAAGGGTGCATGCAATCAATTTGGCTTTGGGCTCATTTTAAAGAGCAAAGATCAATTGTCAATTTCTGACAATAGCGTTCTAGCACGTCAGTGTTTAGCTATACAATTTTTCAAAAATAGCCAAAAACGCTACTTTTAGTGGTTTCAACCCCTTTTTTCTCGAAAACCTGCCAAACCCATGCAGGGCTGTGTAATCTTTATCGCATTGGATCTCCTCACTTCATAAAGGGATTTTATGCAGAAATTTTGATTGAGGGCAATTCACTAGAATACCATACCAAAAGATCGACCAAGCCATTATTGCATGTTCCTTATTAACTTTCATCCAAAAAACTTCAGCAATGAGGTAAATTTCTGGATGAATGAATATGTCAACCAAAAACAAAAGAGAGAGGACACCAATCCATATGAAATCTAAGAGCGTCCATTGTATTCCGAAAATGTCACTGTTTGGTATGGATTTTGGGCTGGCACAATAATTGGTCCATATTTTTATTGGTATTGACTTTGGATAGACCATAAAAGTCGACAAATATCTTTGGCCTGAATTGTATGATTTATACAACAGCAACATATTATTTCAACAGGACGGCACTAGGTACCGTACGTACCCATCTAAAGAGGAATTAATGTGAACTGTTTTATTTAGATTATTTTTGCTTTAGCACGGACGCAACTAAATCATGGTAAATGTTTCCGTAAATTTGATTAAATTTTTAAAGCGTTCAATAATTACTTATTCATACATTACATCGACGCCTCCGTTCTACAACATTCTAAGTCGAAAAAGTGTGTTTTGAATTATGAGCTTTCAAAGTTTTCACGCGACATACGACCATATGTGTATTCTAAGGAGATTTTTCCCTATAACTTCGGAACGGATCGGCGCATCTTAACCAAATTTTGACAGTATTTAAGTTAGAGAACGTAGAATTTAAAAATGCAAGAACATTAAAAATGTTCTAAGTACACTTAGAACGTTATAGAATTGATGCGTCGGCATAATCAGAATAATAACACAATATTCCTATATCCCCCAATAAACGAAAAGCAACCAACGTAAACGTACGGGGTTTAATAACAAAACTGAAGCCTTTAATAAATCATCACATTTATAAACATAATTGCCTAATGCATTAGAACCCCGATATACTTACAATACATATTATTGTACAAATAAATGTATGCCTGTATAATTGTAAGATTAATGGTTATTAATGACTATAAGAGGATATTGTAAATTATGTATGCATGTTATTATGATATCATGATTAATTACCGAATTTCTGATATTTCATATTAATTTATGAGTGCTCAATTAAGGAATAATTGAATACCACCATCAGCCAACAAAACAATCAAAATACCACTGCGTTGTATATTGGCTTGATAAAACAGAACTTTCTTCTTCTTAACAAATGCTTTTTCATTCAATATGCTCACAGCGCTGTAAAATTTGTGCAAATGACTTCGAAGGTTAGGTTTAAGTCTTGAACGTAACTGTAGTAATTTACCGATTTTAATCAACAACTGTCAGATTCATCTGTGTGACTCAACATATACCAAACTATCATCAATACAAAAGCAATATGGCGTCATTACAATAGGGGCTAGGAATGTTTTTTTTTTTAACTTGATAAATTTTTTTATTTATTATTTATTTATCATTAATATAATACATGAAAAAAGTTAATATAGCCCGCTAAGCCATTGGCTTGTCCGTTTCTTCTGGTGAAAATTTACGTTTAAACAATATAGCGATCATAAACTTTATTCCAACTTTAAAATACTGTTCATGAAAGAAAGGATGTTTACGTACAGGCATTAAGGCAGGAGACCTACATACATATTATGCTTGATTGCAAAAGATATAACACGTTATTAGTGCCAGAATAAATTCATACGTTCACAGTCTCAGTTATCGTTTTAATTGTTTTTTAATTTCGACACATGCAGTTGACAGATTCTTGTTTTCGGTTTTGCTTTTTTATACCATAGCCGTCAGTAATTGTTTTTAGCAATGTTAACTTCAGTGAGTTGGCTAAATTAGAATTTTGTTTGGGGTTGTTGCCTCTTTCAGTTCCTTTTAAACTTTGCAAAAGAAGAAAAAGACTGGAAATTCATTCACAGCCATATTATATAAACATGATGGTGTAAAACTCCAAAAGAATTATTTTCTTGTTATTTAATTAAATTTGTTTTTAAAGCTTTTCAGAATTTTAATTTTAGTCCTTTTTACTTATGTGCTCTTATTATATTATTTTGCCTACGCAATACTTACTGGCTGTTATAGTAAAACTTTTTAATAAATAATATAACATGGCAGCACGAAACAATTTCTACAATAATATTTTCGATTAATATCTTACATATATGGCACAAGATTTGAGGATAATTCCAGGATCGTCAGAGAATGTCGCCGCTGCCTCAATCTCCTTGCTGGGCGCTTCGGCGTCACACTGCAGAAACTGCAGGGCCGACGAGCTGGCCAGCGCTGGTGCACTACTTCCGAAATCCTCCTCAATCAACTTGGGAATGCCAGTTATCTCGTTCAAACTGGCCATTGCGCGGAAATTCTCCCAGGATGCCAACCGGTCCTGTATCAATGAATAGTCCTGCATCGCTAGACTCACTTGGTCCACAATGGATAAGAGGCGTACCAACCAGGTACTTGGACTTGGCCGTAATATCATCTCGATCACAATGGCCATGCTTGCAGGCCATTTATTTTACATATTTGGTGGCAAAATCAATCTCCAAAAAAAGAGGAGTGACCAGAGGGGACGATGCGCCAACGAGACAGGGCATTGAGTCTCGTCGCAGTGAATTTAATCACCTGCTTAGCAAGGAGCTCAGTAGGAAGCCAGTTAAACATTGCAAACAAGGCTTTTGCGGGGGTGGTGCGTAGAGCACGATGCGGACTTCTGATTCCGTCCAGGAGTCTGACATTGTGCAGCTTGTCCTGAGCAGTCCACCAGAAGGCAACACCGCATAGGAGGCTGGGTTCGATGACTGCAGAATAGATCCTGTGCATGACCCTTGGGCTGAGACCGCATCTGGATCCAACTGCCCTGCTGCAGCAGTAGGCAGCACAGTCCGGCTGGGATCGAGGATCAGGCTTAGATATTTAACCTCGGGACTCAGCGTGAGTCTGGTCCCCAATGCAATTGACAGCGCCAAGGTTAGCTTATCAGACAGCGTGTGTGGACAAATTGCCGACACAGCAATAGCAATATCGTCAGCGTAGGCTATGGCGTTATTACCAGAGGATTCAAGTCTTCCGAGGAGTGAGTTGATTGCGAGATTCCAGAGAAGTGGAGATAGAACACTTATGTCTATGATTTATATAAAAATTTTTAGTGTTTCACTAAACTACAATTCTACAAGTTTACAAATTACAATCACAATTCTAATTCTTACAAGTGCTAATGAATTGTGTTTCATGAAAATTTTCACAATACTTGTAGCTTTTTGTACTTGTAAACTACAATTCCTACAATTACAATTTCTACAATTGCTACAATTACAATCACAATAAAATAAAATATTTTTACAAAGATATTTTGATAAATGAAATATATGTGTGAATATGTATGTATATTAGAGTACTAATGAAATATATGAAAATTTCAAAAATTGTTTTAAATACTTTTGCAATTATGGGTACTCTAATATATATCGATAATTTGTTTTGATTGTTATCACACAAAGCAATCAATCAATCAACACAATAAAGTTATAGTGCTGCGGCAGATTTTAGCTGCTAAAGCCGTTCTTTTTGGTAAGTTTAGCGATAAACTTACCAAAGAGATAAAAATGAAAGAGTGGGAAAACGTGCGTATGAGGTGTCTTGCACTTAGAGTGAGTGATGTTTTTTGGGCAAACATCAAAAGGACGACACTGGTAAGTTGGCTTTATAAAGTGATAACATTACATTATAATATTTTTTTAATTAAGGCCAAGAGAGACAATTCCCGAAAGACAGGGGCGGCTGGTGGAAAGGCCAAAAAGCTGACGGAGCTGGACACCCTGGTCTTGGAGGTTATTGGAAAGGAGTCACCAACATGTGATGGCATCCGACCACAGGAGCCTAATGGTGAGCAAGTGTCATTGTAGAAGTTAGTGAGTATCACTTTAGAGGACTGCAGTGAGTACCATTTAATAATATTTTAAAGTTTTTCTAATCTTTTTTTATTTAGAGCGATGTATGGAAAATGGATGTCTCGCCCACGAGAAAGCGCAAAATAAAAAATATAAGGATAAAGAAAAGGTGTATCGGCAAATTGAAAATATGAAGCTGCAGAATGAAAATTTTCAATTAAAAAATAAAGCTCTGCAGCTTCAATTATCTCGTCAGAAATTTATGAGCCGTAAAGGGGTGCACACCCCTTTATTTTTCTAGTTAAACGTTTCTTTTAATATCATTTGTTTGTTATTATTTAGCATTTCTTTTTTGTTATTTATCATTTTTCACTTTCTCGTTTATCAAAACTTTTGGTTTTGCCAAACATTCTTATTTTTCATTCTTTCATTTCCAAGTCATTAACTAATTAAAGTAATATAAAATTGTTTGCAGCTTATTTTGGCCTCTACGGTCTGCTAGGGTTACATTCGCTTCTTCTTCAATACCGGAGTCGCTAGGATCTCTGAATTCTGAAGTTTTCATCTTCTTCAGTGCGTGAAAAATTACAAAGAGTGACCGCACAATTAAAAACATCGCTGGCCATTTCGGGGCTCACCCGCAAATAATTTAAAACTGGAAATTTTTCCTTTAAAATGCCAATTGCATTTTCCACAACCCTTCTCGTTGATTTGTGTGCATTGAGGAATCTACTGTTATTTGATAACGGAGGAATTAGCCAATCTTTTAGCGGATATGCTGAATCACCTAAAATGATTCCGTTCTGAATTGGGCGCCAGCCGTTTTCCATTCTGCGGAACAAACAACTATTACGCAAGACGCGAGAGTCGTGAGTACTCCCAGGCCAATTTGCGTATGAGTAATAGAATTGGAGATCGGGTCCACAAACCACCATACATGAAATGGAGTGATTACCATGCCGATCAACATAAGCTTCTTCATGCTCTTTGGGTGCATCTAATTTTATTAAAGTGCCGTCCAAACAGCCGCAAACTAACGGCATGCCTTTCATGGCAAAGAATTTAGACACCACTTGATCCATGTTTTCTGGCCAGCTTACATACATTGCAAACAAAGCGAAATTAATTGCAGTTACTACGCTTTTTACAACTCTGCACATAGTGGCTTTGCTTACACCATGCAAGTCACCTATTGCATGGTATGTGGTTCCTGTTCATAGCCAGCGTAACGTTATCTGCAGTCGCTGTTGAACAGTGAGAGAATGGCTTCTATTTGTCTCCCTCTCCAGTATTGGAGACAACAAATTTATCAGCAACAGAAATTTGTCCTGTTTTAGCCTGAAACGCTCATTGTACTCTAACGTGGATTCCAGGAATTCGTATTCCAGACGTGGTCTTCTTCTTTTTAATGCGATTTCATTATCGCTTTCATTACTTGAATCGTATAAAAGGTTCATTTTGCACTCAAAAAAATATGAACAATTGAATATTTTGTATGTTTGACTTTCACGTGTGTTTATTTGTTTATAGCATATGATTGGTGTTGTTGGTGTTGCCCTTTTCAGTAATTTGTGATATAGTTTGTTTTATTATATTCAAATATTTAATAAAATAAATAAATAAAAACAAACAAAATAAATAAATAAATGCTAATTAATATTTAAATTGTTTGATTTTGTGTTTCTTTGAAGTAATTTTTATTAAAAAATAGTTAAAAATCAAATTTTAATTCAATTTATCACTCACTTGTGACTTCTAAAATTTTTTTTAGAGTCTTCGTCGACCCTAAGATTTTTTTCTACAATTCTACAAGTGTACAAGTGAAAATTTATTTTAGTGAAACGTAACGACTTGTAGAAGTATGACTTGTAGACTTGTAAATTGTAAAAATCACTTGTATCCACAAACTTGTAATTGTATTTTTATGAAACACATTTACAAGTTCACAATTATACAGGCAAAAACACTTGTAATTGTGAACTTGTAGCTTAGTGAAATAGGGCCCAGGTTTGAAAATCCTTTATTAAATTAAATTTTTTGGTAAATTTTTCAGTCAGCAACAATTCTGTTTTTCTGCTTGAGTAATTATTTCCTTTCAACCGCATATTAAAATAATAAATTTGTTTTCCAAATAACAAATTTTTTCGACACTAATTTTCGCGACCAAAATAAAAACAATGTTGTTGAAAAACCAGCTGTCAAATGAGTATTGAATAATCTGAACTGCGTATATTATACCTGAACACTTAAATTATTGACTCAATAAAAGTGCATATCTGAACATAGTATTAAAATACAAACTCCATTCCATTAATCTCCATGAGAAATTCTTAAATTGTTACCTACCTCCTGTAAACTTACTGTCTCTACGTATTTGTATCAGTTATAGAGAAATCGAAATATTATCATTAACTTTTCAGTTGGTGATTGCATCATTTCTCATCACCTTTTTTATTTCTTAAATGTTGTTAAATACGCACTGGGATACCAAAAAAATAATTTCATGATTGATTTTTTACATACATACAAATGTATTTTATACTTACTGTACTGTTCAATGTTCTTTAGCTTCTTATAGAAATGAAAAGAAAAAATAAAAATGTAACAGCCACGTTGATTGAACAGATTTCGATTTTATTTTGTTTTTTATCAACATCAAACTTTTCAAATATATTTGTTTGCAAGGGACAACCAATACAATCACTCAATATCAGTATCAGAGTGTTCCTACTATTTGCAAATTAATTTATTGTAGATTTTTTTCAAATGTCTTAAAAATGACGCCTGTTTTCAGTATCGTCCGTAAATAATCAGAAAAACGTTTGAGATGTAACACGTAAAAACATCACTTAAGAAACGAAATTGGCTTTATTGATTTGATCTATTGAAGCTCAAGCTGTGTATTAAAGTAAAGTAAACTAAATTTTAATATGTATTAGTAGCCATGGCAATGTCATGTTTAAAGTAATGTTAAATAGCGAACACCTTGATTATTTGTATATTTGATACTACGCAGGAATAAAATGTCTGTAGTAAAATTAAAAAGAAATCGGCCAACAATCAATTTTATGGAAATGCAATAATATAAAATTTTTAAAAACTGAAATAAATTTGCAAACGGGAAAGAAATGTATATTTTAACGTTTTTCCCTTTTAAAAAAACGTTTAAAATATGAGTTCGTTTATTGCAAAAAAAAATGTTCACAACTTCATTTTACAACAGCAATTTGCTTAGTTCGTTGTTTTATTTACACTTCTGTTTGCGTAAGCACTAACAACTGTTCCGCGATCTTCAAACCACGACTTTTCTTTTCACATTACTTGTTGTTGCGTTCTCGTTTACTTGTCTATCCCCTTTTCTTTCATACTGTTGTTGTTGGTTTACTTGTAACAAGTTCGTTGTATTTGTTTTTGTAGCTTTTGCTAATTTTAATGTTAAACGTATTATTTTCGTAACAATATTTACAAGTTAAATAAATGGCTGTCATTTACTATTTAAAGACTTTTTCATGCAAATGTAGCTCACGACGGTGTTAAAAGTGCTTCGTCCATGAGATTCAGTTTTAGCATACAATATTTTGACCAGATCTAGAATTGTGGCTAGTTTGTCTCCTTACACGATTCACTTCACATTTCTTCATATGAAAATAGTCTAGTGGTATGAAATGAAAGAACCTTGTATCAAATTTTTGAGATTTATTGCATGTCTCTTAACAGGTACGCAGTTTTAGATTAGACATCGGCTAAGTCCAAATCGTCCAGCACAATAAACACAACGCAACAATCTCTCAAAAATAGAATACATGGAAAGAATACATGGAAGTGATGATTTCAAAGGCAACGCAGCAACAAGCAAAGGTTCTCCAGCATAGCATTTAGGCTAAGTTTTATTTTTGTTCGCAACAATGATAGAATTAATGCTTAACCTTTATGTCAACAGATACATACCCGGGTAAGTTTTGTGTTTTTAAATCGCCGTATCTCAGGAAGTAATAACTGTATTAACCTAAAATTTCCTGATATCCTCACTAGTAGTGTTTTCTACCTTATTCATAGACTTGAGTAAAAATTGCGGATGGTGGTCAAAGATGTGGCCATTTCTTGATTCCTATCCCTTACGTCAACAGTTGCATACCTGGGTATGTATAATGAAATATATGAAAATATTTTGATATTTGAGGTTTATTGAATTTAATTTACAAGTTCTTAATAATAAGAATAAAATTCAATCAAATTTAGGTATGCTAATTTTTCTTAAATGCATTTATTACATTGCGGCATATAACTTGAAAGAGCGGCACACATGGGCTTATTGCATAACGTGCAGGATTTGCTGGTTGGCCGACGTTTTGGCAATTACCTTTTACGTTCATTCTACCAGTGCTGTCAGGTTCTTCCACGCTTTTATCTGCAGCACCTCTTACGCTCAAAGATTCCCCACATATGGCTTCAATAGCATTGCGTGTTGAAAATATTTTTGTAACATGTTTATTTTTATCTCTGTTTTCTCTTTCCGGCTTCACCAGTTGTTCGCTTAGGCTGTGTAGGAACATTCTACGGCGGCTGGTGGAAGCTTTTAACATTGGGTTATACTCAACGTTAATTATGGGCAACGAGATCTAATATATTATAGAATAATGCCAAGGGCATTCTATTTGTTCGTCGCCTTGTTCAATATTCTATCCATACTATCGACGCACTATGTGGCATTTACCATAAAAAGCTGGCCAAAAAGGCAAAAATTAATTTTAAAAAACTGAGTATGCAGTTCGATAGACAACAAAATTCTGCATTATATAGTGAATTTTCATGACTTTAAGTTGAGATTTATAGATTTGAGACCATGTCAAATTCAGGAAAGTGAAGAAAATTAAATGCGTTTTTGGTGTTTTTTTGAAATTTTAATAGGTTTATATGAAATTTTTTTGTGGCTAAATGAATAGAGGTTTTATATTGATTTTTTTTATTTGAAAGATATGAGCAACTGCTGCTTTCAGTTTTATATATATATATATATCTCATATATTAATGTTAAAATTATTCGTTCAAAATTTAAAAATAATAAAAATTTCACATTTTTTTACCCTACCCAAAAAAACGATAAGGATTTTAAAGGTGAAAGTAGTTTTTAGTAGTTTAATGTTATATACCAGAAGAAAATATGAACTCTCTACATTCAGGAACAAAAAAAAAAAAATTTGCGCAAATTTGCGCAATTATTTTTTGCGATTTTTAGAATATTTTACTTTTTTTTTTAAAATTAAAAAAATTAGACACAGTTTAATAAAGCCATAGGCAATAAAGCCATATGGCGTACGAATTATGCGAGGAAATTCAGTAGAAGCGATACCAATCGAGAAGTCCTGAATAGGTTACTTTTAAGCAGTGACCCTTTTATAAGCTGCAGTACGCAAAAATCGCGAAGGAATAGAAAAGCATTCTCATCAGATATTACTCCTTCCTGACATTGATGATGAAAATGATAACGATTTTAACGATTGTAGTTAGTTTCACTTTTTAAGTATTTTTAAGTTAAGTATTAAATAATGTAAAATAAATATTATGAATAAATATTAATTAGCATAGAACTTTAAAAACTTAATTACATATTTATATCGACTATTATAACAATATGAGATGTACGTTTGATTTTCTTAATGGTCCGTATGTGGTACCTAGGGGCACTTATGATCCGATCATTATAAAATGTGATCATAAATGATTCACATTCATACTAAACATGTTCATGTCGAATTTCATCGAGGTAATAAAATTTTTAAGCCAATTATAATTGCTAACATATTTTCTTAAAGGGCCCTATTTTGGACCAAGGGGCAATTATGGACCGACCATAACAAAATTTGGTAATATGATTTAGATTTACAAAATACACGTTCGTATCGAATTTCATCACGATGTCGATGTTTTTAAGCCATTTATAAGAGCAAACGTGAATTTCTAAAGAGAACTTTATATGGGGACCAGGGTCAAATGTGATCCGATTTTCACCAAACTTTACACCATGATCCATGCTAAATTTCATAATGATTGTTGCATAAGTACCATAATTATGTGTAAATAAGTGCAATTTCCAGGGGAATTTGTATGGGGGCTAGGCGAAATCACGGACCGATTGGAACCAAAATCAGTTGGGTTCATCCCTGGGCCTAATTATCACTAACACTATCAAAAAATTCCAGCCATTAACTCATAAAACACTTCTTTTAATTTTGGCCAGGTTTTAGGCAAAATGCCACATAGTGTGACGGTTAGTTATTGTTAAGGAAAAAATCTGGAAAGCATTACAAAAATAACCCTTTTCTGAATAAATAAATAAACAAAACAATAAAAGATAAAAAATTATAGAAACCTAAAAATAATAAAATATACACAAATCAAAATAAAAATTTATACAAATAAAATAAATAGAAAAGCAATCGCATCAAATTACATTATGCGACAAAATAAAAAAAATGAAATACACTCAACTAATGACATAGTGTTGGTGGTGAGTTTTGTTGTGTAGAACTCAAAAATATGTTTTTTATATTTCCTTTTTGGCCTTTAAAAACGGTATACATATATATTATTCGACTTAATTTTCTATGTGGTTTGATGAGGTAAACTTGACAAATGCTAATTCTTTTTAAGTTTGTCCGTTCATAGTAGCAACCTTTAATTCAAAAATATGAAATAAGTCATGACATTCTCAAAGTGTCTGGTAGTCGCACAAACGTGAGATGGACACCTTTTGCGGTAAGCAATCAAGATCCTTCAAAACTTTTAAAAATTTTTGAGCTGAAAGTTCATTTTATAAGATGACATATATAAAAAATATAATACGACTGTTATACTATCTATTTAAGTAATAACTGCAGTAATTTTTGTTCGATTTTATCAAACAAAGTGTATGCAATCACAAGATAATGCACTTTCAGAATATGATCACTTATTTTATATTTTTTAATTAACTTTTGAAATTAAGAATGACTGAACTTGAAAAAAAAATCATTTTTTCCAAGTTTACCTGATCAAAAATCATATTATGTAAGTTTGAACCACATGTGAATGTATACCGTTTCAACGGCACATCTGTCGACTTTTCAAAAAATTTTAGATTTTGAAAATAGGTTAAAAAATATTTGGACAATCAATAATTTTGTCCGTATAGTCGAAAATAACAGTTTTTGTCAAATAAAACAAGTTTGAAGGGTTCGAGTTGAGTTATACTCAACAAAACTCCCAACCTACGCTTTGTCATTAGCTGGATGTATTTTGACTGACGCACCGTGTAATTAGACGACTGGTGAGTGAGAAGATTGCATTCAATTGGGGCACCATTTTCAATACTTGCTTTGCCATGAAGAAGACTGCACATAATCACTTGGAATATTTGGACAATGTTTTTCCAATATAAGGCTGATTATGGTTTTTGTTCGATTGCAACAAATCGAGAAATTTACAAGTAAAACACAATGCTTTATTCTGACAACAGGCGGATCTTCAGTAATGGAAAAAAATTAAGTAAAACTAAGACGGGAGTTTCACTACACAGTGTGCTTATACCATCATCGCACTTCTCTATTGTGCAGGCTACTTTTTGAACTGACAGATAGAAGCACAAAGGCTTGGTAAACTTTGTGGAGTGGGAGTAACTCATAGTATTACAATAAGTGCAGTCGATTAGTTACAAACGAAGACGATATTCTTACTAAGTAAAAACACTAAAACGATCCTGAGCCTTTAGTCTGTATTAAGATATAACTTCCTACACCACCCATGTTGTGTGTGTTAGTTTCATCCACGAGTGGCGAGATCTACAGTTTAAAGTAGATTTATTCATTTGTAGAGTATAGAATTTTTTTTGAAACTGTTGTTTTTCATGCTATTGCCATAAACTTTTGTGACAAGATGTATTTGCGAGATGTATGTGTATTAAAATTACTTCAATACATCAATTTCGAAAAGAAGAAGAGTTAGCACATTTCTATATGAGACCAACGATATAATCAAAGTATAAGTACGAATATGTAACTATTTCTGAAAGTTTGTATGGAATTGTTTTGAAACATTCATTTGTTATTTTCAGACATAGTTATCTAAACGTGACTTTAAACTCTGCTTTCATGTTTGTTCAACTGAAATTCTATTCTAACAGTAGAATATTGTTTTAAATTGATTTGAACAAACGAAGTATCAATCTCTTCACGAGATAATGCACTTTCGGAATGTCAGCACTTATTTCATATTTTTAATTAAAGTTTGCTACTACGAACGGACAAACTTGAAAAAATTAAGAAAAAATCGCTTTTGTCAAGTTTACCTCATCAAACCTCATAGCATATTAAATCAAATAATATATATATGTAGATCGTCTTAAAGGCCCATCCCTTTCCTTTCTAAGAAAGTTAATATTTGAGGCATTGGTTCAGAAATTTCTGTGTAGTCAATAAATTTGTGCGTAAAGACCAAAAAAAAAAAACAGTTTTTGTCAAATAAAACGAGATTGGAGGATTCAAGATATATGAAAAAAATATTTTTGAATTCTACTCGACAAAACTAATAACTAATAGCTGGGTGTAATTAATTTTTTTTATTTTGTCGCTTAGTGTTATTTGAACCAACTGACAAAACTATTTACTCGCATAATGCTCATATTTAATACATATAATTTAAATATATTTAAAATTCAAAACAACAAGTATGTGACGTATGAGTGATATTTAATTCCATTACTTTGCGAACGACAAAATCAAATATTTTTTTATTGCATACTTTCCAGAGCAATTCTTTCAGTACATGTCATATTGTGCGTATAGGTAATATATTTTAAATTCAATTAAATACAATGTATACGATTAATTTGGAATTGAACATTAACAAGCTAATGTGACAATTCTACTGCGTTAATGTTTTGCAGAATAACTTACTTATTTGAATGACCAATTACACTATGCGACAAAATACAATAAAATTATATGCACCCGAGTAACTATCTTGCATAAGTTGTTCAGCTGGTTGAGTCTAACTCAAAAATCCTTTTTTTATTTTTATCGAACCCTCCAAACTTGTTTTATTTGACAAAAACTGATTTTTTGGACTTTATGCACAAATTTATTTATATTTATTTATAAAAGGTGTTTTTTATAGAGGTATAGTACTTTAAGTTGCAATAAAACAACGATGGATTATTCGATTGACATGAATTTTATTTATCCGAAAGATAATCTTGTAGCATTACATTTTGAATATGATTTCTGGCATATGACCGCCACGGCTGGCGCGGATGTAGTCCAATCTGGACGTCCAATTTTCGATGACTTTTTCCTTGGCCGTATATCGGCAATAATACGGCGAATGTTGTCTTCCAAATGGTCAAGCGTTTGTGGCTTTACCGCATAGACCAATGACTTTACATAGCCCCACAGAAAGTAGTCTAGCGGTGTTAAATTACAAGATCTTGGATGCCAATTCACAGGTCCAAAACGTGAAATTAGGCGGTCACCATACGTGTCTTTCAATAAATCTATTGTGGCACGAGCTGTGTGACATGTTGCGCCGTCTTGTTGAAACCACATCTCCTGGACATCATGGTTATTCAATTCAGGAATGAAAAAGTTAGTATTCATGGCTCTATACCGATCACCATTGACTGTAACGTTCTGGCCACCCTCGTTTTTGAACAAGTACGGACCAATGATTCCACCAGCCCATAAAGCGCACCAAACAGTCAGTTTTTCTGGATGTAACGGTGTTTCCACATACACTTACCTTCACTCCAAATGCGGCAGTTTTGTTTGTTGACGTAGCCATTCAACCAGAAGTGCGCTTCATCGCTAAACAAAATTCGCTTATGAGAATCGGGAACAACGGCAATCTCGTTTTGGGCCCATTCGACGAATCTATGCCTTACTTGATGATCGTTTGGCTTCAAATCTTGCACGAGTTGGATTTTGTAAGCACGCAAACCAAGATCCTTCCGCAAAATCGTACATAAAGTGGATGGACACAGATCCAATTCCTGTGCTCGATGGCGGATGGACTGATTCGGGTCTTCCTCAATGCTACGCTCTACAGCAGCAATAGCTTCTTCTGCACGCACCGTACAGCGTCTCTGGGGATGCGAGTTATCAATAAGAGTAAACGTGGTGCGAAAACGTTCCATGGTTAATCGAATTTACTGCTCTGATGGACGATTTTGTCGACGATAAAATGGACGTAGTGCGCGATACGTTTTCCGCACAGAACCATTATTTTCGAAATAAAATTGCACTATTTGCAAGCGTTGTTCAGGCGTGAGTCTATTCATGATGAATTGCCAAACGAAAATGAGAATAAATCACTTGACAACTGTTAAATCGGTCGCCATCTTGAAAAGTAATGCCAACTTAAAGTTCTATACCTCTGTAAAAAACACCCTTTACAAACATTTATGAACCTATGGCCAAAATGTACACCTTACTAGAAAGGACAGAGACGGGCCTTTAAAACGATGTACATATATTTGTTATTTGACCCAATATGCTATGAGGTTTGATAAGGAAAACTTGGCAAATGCAAATTTTTTTCATATTTTTTCAAGTTTGTCTATTCATAGCAAATCTTAATTAAAAATATGAATTAAGTGGCGACATTCTGAAAGTGCATTGTCCTGTCAAGAGATTGAAACTTTGTTTGATCAAATAGGACAAAAATTACTCTAGTTATTGTTAAGAGTCTAACAGTCGAGTTATATTTTTCATATATGTATATATTTTTCAATTGCAGTTTAAGTTCAAAATTTTTCAGAATTATTCATAGATCTTGATTGTTTATCGCAAAATGAGTCAATTTCACGTTTGAGGGACCACCAGAAGTTGAACAATGTTTGCGCAAAGAGAAATAATAATATTTTAAAAAAACACAAATATTCGCCGAATTCTGGCAGTCGTGCAATCATGAAATTGTCACATTATGCGATAAACAATCAAGATCCGTCAAAACTTTTGAAAATTTTTGAACTGACAGTTCATTTGATAAGATGACATATATAAAAATATATGACGACTGTTTAAATTATAACTACGGTAATTTTTGACTGATTAAATGAAACGAAGTGTCAGCTCTAATCTAATCTCTCCCCTTTCAAAAAAGTACGGATTTTGAAAATAGGTTAAAAGTGGTTGTGTAATCAATAATTTTGAGTGAAAAGATCAAAAAACAGTTTTTGTCAAATGGAACAAGTTTGGAGTGTTCGAGAAATATAAAAGAACTATTTTTGTGTTCTACTCAACAAAACTCACAATCTACACTATGTCATTAGCAGGGTGTATTTCATTTTTTTATTTTGTCGCATAGTGTTATTTATGGGACGAAACACCAGGAAATCTAAGCAATCTAAAGCAAAAATCCAGAAATTTACTACATCATCATCAAAAACAAAATCATAATGTTACAATTAAGCAATAGTTCACACATGGAATGCAATGCAACAAATTCTTTTGTTGCGAGAAAAAAAATTGACGTCAATTTATTAAAGAGGCAATATAATATTCTTCACGTCTAGAAGTACAATAATTAGATTGCAAATTGTATTATATTTCGAAACTGTTTTGAAGGGATATTCGTTCAGGTATATAGTCTTATAAGCATTTTAAATTGAATTTCAATCAAGATTTAAGTTTCAGGAAAAATGTTGTGAAAAATTTTCTGCCGTTATATTATGACCAACTGTCAGGTCGAGATTTACACGCATAGCTTGGGTTTTTAAGGATATTTTGTTGTTCTATTGCTGAAAAGGTCTGTATTTCCCAGAGGTGGGAAAATTAGTTGAAAACTTGACATTTCTTAGTTTGTGTTCTTGGACAATAAAAGCGAGTCACAATCGAACTCTTCCAGTTTTGTTTGTTAATCGTTCCATAAAATATTTTATTTCATCATTTTTTTGGAATCATAGCTTGAGTAGGCTCAAATTCACTTTCATTTTCACTGAAGATGGCAGATAGTTCACCGTTAGCTGAATGGCCTAAATTTTCAGAGACAGCTATGTATCTTCGCCTCATAATTTTTTTATCAAAAATTCAATTAAGTGGGGGTTAATTTTTCTATTGAACGTAGCAAACATAGCACTTTCGAACTTCAATACTTTGAGTTTGTTTATATTCACTATCGCTTGCTTTATGCATTAGTAAATATCCCAGGGAATCCCTATTTTTGTACAAGAAATTCTTACCAAGTATGAAGAACAGAAATGTATTTAAAAGTTCCACAACCAGAGATGTTTTAATATTTAAATTAGTGGTAGCCAAGTTTAAGTTTTGTCAAAAATGTTTATGTGTAAACATATTACACACATATTTTATTACTCCGGGTCAAATTTGACCCGAAGGCTATAGTGTAAAAAAATTTATAAATTATACTTTTTACAAAAACCGATTATTACTGTTCAAATTTAAAATAAAAAGAGTCAAAACACTTCGAGACTGTAAACCACTCACATTCCGGTAAAAACCTACTTCATCTTAAAAATGTGGCAAAATTGACCAGAAGATTTTATGAAGATTGATTGAAATTCATTTTCGTTTTTAAAACAAATGTCAAATTATGTGAAAAAAAATTTTGTAATAATAATAATTCAAGGGAAATATTTTCTAATCTTAAAAGCCTGTAGAAAAAATTATGCAGTAATTTCAAGCAAAACTGATAATTATTTCAATGACTTACTTCACAAGAAGACATTAAATAAAATATCGAGAATTAATTGTACTTTAACTACATCTATGTATGCATTCCTCTATCCCTTAAAATTTAAGAGTATTTTGCTAATTGCAACAAATTAATCTTACAAAGTAATTGTTAATTAGCAGTTAAAAGATTTCATTTATAACGCTTGAAGGAAATCTACTGTAATCTAAAAATCGTACAAAATTGAAATTTTTTTCGATTATTTAATGTTAACCGTAGATCGAGCTTAAAAAAAACTTCATAATTGTAGCTTATGTATCACTTTTGATACATAGTTGCAGTCATATCGAATTTACGCAATTATTGATAGATTTTGTCAAAAAATTCAATATTTTTATTTATTCTAATTCATTTTAATAAAACTTTTTTACATTATAACATTTTATTATCACTTTTATGAAATTTACGCCAAAATTTTTAACATGAGGTACATTGAAGAATAGTTTCTTAACTAAAAATCAAACACTTCATGTCAGCATGTTTTTTTTTCTAAATGGTAATAATTTCACAACTAGCACCCTTGATTTGTGGCGATTTTAAGGCGATTGTTTAGATGGGGCAGCTTATTTTCACTCGCATCAGTAACGCTCTAAACTGAGGGCTGGTTGAATCCTGATGGTACAAACCATTGTTATATTTCGTTAGAAAAACTTGTTGAGAGGTAAAAAAGTTTCCCGTAGCAATAGAACAGCGATTATGTCAGTAACAATGCTCTCTCTTTGATTCCTCTCTCGTTTCGCGGATACATTTTTCCCCAAATAAATAAGTAATTGCTACGCATGTATCATGTACTTGAATCTAAAGCTGCCAATACGATTTGGGTGGACCAGAAAATTTATAACGACCATAAAATTCAATTACAGTTATTAATCTACATACATACACACATAATTGGCCATTACAACCCTTCAGTTAGGATTACGGCCTAGCTTCTCACACAACTCATGTTGTGTGTGTTAATTTTATACATTATACAGTGGCGGGACCTACAGTTTAAAGTCGACTCCGAATGACAGAATTTTGAGAAACTTTTTCATGGCAATTTTATTTATTCTCAGAGTTTTTGGAAGAAATCTGCTGAGAGGAAGTCGCCGAAAAAATATTTTTTGTGTTTCTGTTTTGATGTCTGGCCTGGGGCTCGAACACTGGCTTTACGTCTAATAAGCTAACACATTACCTCCTAGACTATTAGTAAATACGTTACTAATCTACAGCGACAAACATATTGGGATTATTAAAAGCTGAAAGACTTTCAGCTTATTTTTCGTGAAGGCGTAATAGGTGTAAATTTATCATCATATCCGAGTAGCATATTATCAAAGTGAAAGATTCTGAGATCTCATGCATACTATATATTATATCTATCAAATAAAAGATAGGACGAAATACTTTTATTCTAATGTTTATTTGTCAGTAAGATAAATATGAGAAGAGCAGTAAGAAAGATTCTACAACATTTCAAGAAACAGCTGCTAGCAATCTGCGCGTAAATTGGTAACATTTTCTCTTCACAAACTACTAGAGTCTCTGTTCCAAGTAGTACCATCTTTGGCGATAAACATCATATTGTCATGTATGTTGCTGCCAATCCTTTCGTCCGTTCATAAGGCGAGCTTCTGTTTACTTCTTCTTCAGAGTCTTCAGCAGCAGGAATATTACGTACATACATACATAATCGGACATTACAACCTTTCCTTTAAATTGGAAATGTCTGATCTGAGGTTTGAAGCTTGGTCTGACGTCTAACAAGCTAACATGCTTCATACTAATCTACGACCACTGCAATCAAAATCATAAACATATCAGAACAGAAAATTCAACCTTTTCACTTTCATCCAACACTTAACTATCAATTCCTTCTCAAATATCATAAATAATGTATTATTTACGATAAAACTTCACAAAACCTTTTAAAACTTAAAAAAATTATATAGACAACACCAAAGAATCGCTAGGAAAGACGTGTGTATCAAAAATGACACATAAGCCAGAATTATGAAATTTTTGATTTTCTTAAGTCCTGTTTAAAATGTACTTCTTTTATTTGGTTTCAAACAATGGCGATAACAATAATAACGAATTAAAAAAATATCATCCATTTAACTTTTTCTAACTAAATTGAAATGTATCATTTTTGATACGAACTACGTTAAAAAATAATTTAATTTTATCAATTTTTCCTCATATACAACATCATCCACTCCTGTGGTAAACTTACACATCTGCCTAGAATATAAGTTTAATATTGTGGTACTTTTATATACTTCTGTGCTGTTAACTTTGTTTTTTCAAATAAAATTGCTTGTATGCATCTATTGTGACATCATAATCGTTATAAGAATAACACAATATAACTGACTTTTATTCTTAGACCTACACATTTATACATACGAGACAATTACCACTTTACAATACATTGTAATACTAAAACTGTGTGACAATGTTGATTACAAAAACAAACGTATACAATTTCAAAACAACCAATGTGTCACAAGGGTATGATATTAACGCATCCATTCTCATATTTACGTTTATAGTTTGAATGTGTTTCTGTATTTAAGTTTATTTGGCACAACATGTATGTGCGATTATTGGTACCAGTGTCGAAAAAATTCAGTACTTTAGTATTTTTTTCAGTACTTTATCATT
The DNA here is from genome assembly GCA_932273835.1 of Sarcophaga variegata. NCBI lineage: Eukaryota > Metazoa > Arthropoda > Insecta > Diptera > Sarcophagidae > Sarcophaga > Sarcophaga variegata. The sequence continues at coordinate 73,865,741 of OW026358.1, forward strand.
TCAAAAATACCGCAGTACCCCCGCGACGCAGTCAGTTCTTTCTTTTCAACTATTAGTGGGTTAGCGACATGTTCAACGCAATGCTAAAGGTAGAATTAAGTTTAAGAAGAACGCTTGCCGAACCGTAATGTAATTTCAGTAAGCATTTGCATTGCTCTTAATATGCTAAAAACGAATGTATGTTACATTACGTTCCATCGACGTTTGACTAACGGGGGCGTTGTCTTAAATGTGAGGAACACGAATAAGTCGTTAGTTTTTTGTTCCGTGCCGTACGTGTATAAAATATAAATAAATAAATAGTCTAGTATGTAGTGTGCTGGCTTACTAGACGTGAGCCCACGGTTCAAACCCCATTGTAGACATCTTAATCAAAACGAAATATGAAATGATATTTCTCCAGCGACTTTCTTCTGGCAAAAACTCTTTAGAGTTAATAAAATTGCCATGATAAAGTTTCGCAAAAATCTGTCGTTCGGAGTCGGCTTTAAGCAGTAGGTCCTGCCACTCATCTATAAAATTAACACGCATAAGTGTTGTGAAAAGCAAGGTCATAATCTGATTGAAGGGTTATAATGACAAATTACGTATGTATTTTTTTTATAAAAGTTCCATTTGATACAAAAAAGTACTCTTTCAGTTATAGTTCAGTACCATTTCAAAGTTTCTGTTATGCAACACTGATTGGTACTAAGATGGCTTGTTTTGAAGGTGTATAAGATCGTTCATGATTTCGTGCATAACCATGTGTGTAGGTTAGTTGTGTTATAGTCTTTTTACTCGTTTATTTTGAGATATTTGTTTTTTTTATATATATTCAACACCATCGGATATATGACTTAGGGGTAATAGTATAACGATTTAATTATGCCATTAAAAAAGGCAAATAAAAAAGTATATATTTATGGTAGGAATTGCCAACGAAACATACTCAGTTTTAAATTGTGGACAAACTTTTATCAAATTTTTAGTGTTTAGAGAATAGTTTAAAAAAATAACAGGTTTATGGTATACCATTGAACACAAGGAATCCAATATTCTTCTTCGAATCCTTAACAATTGAATATAAAATATAATGGGATACACTTTGATAGATGACTAACTTGAAAATATCACAAAGAAGAATAATGACCAGGACTGAAGTCCGAACATTAAGAGAAAATAAAATATTAGCAGTCCCAACCAATATGGTGTTATGGTACTTAAGTTTTTGGGTACTGCCTTTGCATCACATTAAAAATATTTAATTAGACCCATTTAAATGAAGTAATCTTCAAGCGTGAATGTCGCCGTAGTCTAGTAGGCAGTGTGTTAGCTTATTGGACGTTAGGCCTTTGTTCAAACCCCAGGTGAAGGCATCTCCATCAAAACGACATATTAAATAATATTTCTTTGCCAACTCCTTCTAAGCAGTTTTCTGGCAAAATCTCTGAGAGTATATAAAATTCCCACGAAAAGTTTCTCAAAAATCTGTCATTCGCAGTTGTCTTTTAACTGTAGTTCCCGCCAATTACAAATAAAATTAACACATGCAATATAATTGGTGTGAGAAGCTAGGTCGCAATTCTTACTGCAGGGTATATATGTATGTATGATTATGTTAGGTTATAGCTACCAGAATGAAATAACCAAGAAACGGCAACCAAATTTTCTAGTGTTCTCCGCAATAGAGCTCGTTCCTTATTTACGTCTCCTCAACAAGGTATTGAGGTACACAGGAAAGACGTTTAGCGAGTCAGTTAAGAATGGAATATTCGTTTTTGCTTTTTAATCGTTATTCGAATTTTAGCCGATTTTAGCTTGTGAAACAGCTGAAATACTTGAACCCCTAATAACTAACTCCAGTGTTGATGAGATAGTACTTCACGATTTATGAAAGATAAAAAGTTTTTGTCAAATGGAACAAGTTTGGAGTGTTCGAGAAATATAAAAGAACTATTTTTGTGTTCTACTCAACAAAACTCACAATCTACACTATGTCATTAGCAGGGTGTATTTCATTTTTTTATTTTGTCGCATAGTGTTATTTATGGGACGAAACACCAGGAAATCTAAGCAATCTAAAGCAAAAATCCAGAAATTTACTACATCATCATCAAAAACAAAATCATAATGTTACAATTAAGCAATAGTTCACACATGGAATGCAATGCAACAAATTCTTTTGTTGAGAGAAAAAAATTGACGTCAATTTATTAAAGAGGCAATATAATATTCTTCACGTCTAGAAGTACAATAATTAGATTGCAAATTGTATTATATTTCGAAACTGTTTTGAAGGGATATTCGTTCAGGTATATAGTCTTATAAGCATTTTAAATTGAATTTCAATCAAGATTTAAGTTTCAGGAAAAATGTTGTGAAAAATTTTCTGCCGTTATATTATGACCAACTGTCAGGTCGAGATTTACACGCATAGCTTGGGTTTTTAAGGATATTTTCTTGTTCTATTGCTGAAAAGGTCTGTATTTCCCAGAGGTGGGAAAATTAGTTGAAAACTTGACATTTCTTAGTTTGTGTTCTTGGACAATAAAAGCGAGTCACAATCGAACTCTTCCAGTTTTGTTTGTTAATCGTTCCATAAAATATTTTTTTTCATCATTTTTTTGGAATCATAGCTTGAGTAGGCTCAAATTCACTTTCATTTTCACTGAAGATGGCAGATAGTTCACCGTTAGCTGAATGGCCTAAATTTTCAGAGACAGCTATGTATCTTCGCCTCATAATTTTTTTACCAAAAATTCAATTAAGTGGGGGTTAATTTTTCTATTGAACGTAGCAAACATAGCACTTTCAAACTTTAATACTTTGAGTTTGTTTATATTCACTATCGCTTGCTTTATGCATTAGTAAATATCCCAGGGAATCCCTATTTTTGTACAAGAAATTCTTACCAAGTATGAAGAACAGAAATGTATTTAAAAGTTCCACAACCAGAGATGTTTTAATATTTAAATTAGTGGTAGCCAAGTTTAAGTTTTGTCAAAAATGTTTATGTGTAAACATATTACACACATATTTTATTACTCCGGGTCAAATTTGACCCGAAGGCTATAGTGTAAAAAAATTTATAAATTATACTTTTTACAAAAACCGATTATTACTGTTCAAATTTAAAATAAAAAGAGTCAAAACTCTTCGAGACTGTAAACCACTCACATTCCGGTAAAAACCTACTTCATCTTAAAAATGTGGCAAAATTGACCAGAAGATTTTATGAAGGTTGATTGAAATTCATTTTCGTTTTTAAAACAAATGTCAAATTATGTGAAAAAAAAATTTTGTAATAATAATAATTCAAGGGAAATATTTTCTAATCTTAAAAGCCTGTAGAAAAAATTATGCAGTAATTTCAAGCAAAACTGATAATTATTTCAATGACTTACTTCACAAGAAGACATTAAATAAAATATCGAGAATTAATTGTACTTTAACTACATCTATGTATGCATTCCTCTATCCCTTAAAATTTAAGAGTATTTTGCTAATTGCAACAAATTAATCTTACAAAGTAATTGTTAATTAGCAGTCTTTAAAAGATTTCATTTATAACGCTTGAAGGAAATCTACTGTAATCTAAAAATCGTACATAATTGAAATTTTTTTTCGATTATTTAATGTTAACCGTAGAT
>OW026358.1:73869572-74165412 GCA_932273835.1 Sarcophaga variegata
TACCAGCTATACCAGCAAGCTGTACTAGCTATACTAGCAAGCTATACCAGCTATACCAGCTATACTAGCAAGCTGTATCTAGCTATACTAGCAAGCTGTACAATCTGTACTAGCTATACTAGCAAGCTGTACAATCTGCACTAGCTATACTAGCAAGCTGTACAATCTGTACTAGCTATACTAGCAAGCTGTACTAGCTATACTAGCTATACTAGCAAGCTGTACTAGCTATACTAGCAAGCTATACAATCTGTACTAGCTATACTAGCAAGCTGTACAATCTGTACTAGCTATACTAGCAAGCTGTACAATCTGTACTAGCTATACTAGCAAGCTGTACAATCTGTACTAGCTATACTAGCAAGCTGTACTAGCTATACTAGCTATACTAGCAAGCTGTACTAGCTATATCAGCTATAGCAGCTATATCTGCTATACCAGCTATATCAGCTATATCAGCTATATCTGCTATACAGCTATATCAGCTATATCAGCTATATCTGCTATACCAGCTATACCAGCTATATCAGCTATATCTGCTATACCAGCTATACCAGCTATATCAGCTATATCTGCTATACCAGCTATACCAGCTATATCAGCTATACCTGCTATATCTGCTATACCAGCTATACCAACTATACCAGCTATACCTGCTATACCAGCTGTACCTGCTATACCTGCTATACCAGCTATACCTGCTATACCAGCTATACCAACTATACCAACTATACCAGCTATACCTGCTGTACAGCAGGTATAGCTGTAACAGCTATAGCAGGTATAGCTGATATAGCTGATATAGCTGGTACAGCTGGTATAGTTGGTATAGCAGGTATAGCTGGTATAGCAGGTATAGCAGGTACAGCTGGTATAGCAGGTATAGCTGGTATAGTTGGTATAGCTGGTATAGCAGATATAGCAGGTATAGCTGGTATAGCAGATATAGCAGGTATAGCTGATATAGCTGGTATAGCTGGTATAGCAGATATAGCTGATATAGCTGGTATAGCTGGTATAGCAGATATAGCTGATATAGCTGATATAGCTGATATAGCTGGTATAGCAGATATAGCTGATATAGCTGATATAGCTGATATAGCTGATATAGCTGATATAGCTTATATAGCTGGTATAGCAGATATAGCTGCTATAGCTGATATAGCTAGTACAGCTTGCTAGTATAGCTAGTATAGCTAGTACAGCTTGCTAGTATAGCTAGTACAGATTGTACAGCTTGCTAGTATAGCTAGTACAGATTGTACAGCTTGCTAGTATAGCTAGTACAGATTGTACAGCTTGCTAGTATAGCTAGTACAGATTGTATAGCTTGCTAGTATAGCTAGTACAGCTTGCTAGTATAGCTAGTATAGCTAGTACAGCTTGCTAGTATAGCTAGTACAGATTGTACAGCTTGCTAGTATAGCTAGTGCAGATTGTACAGCTTGCTAGTATAGCTAGTACAGATTGTACAGCTTGCTAGTATAGCTAGTACAGCTTGCTAGTATAGCTGGTATAGCTGGTATAGCTTGCTAGTATAGCTAGTACAGCTTGCTAGTATAGCTGGTATAGCTGGTATAGCTGATATAGTTGATGTAGCTGCTATAGCTGCTACAGCTTGCTAGTATAGCTAGTACAGCTTGCTAGTATAGCTAGTACAGATTGTATAGCTTGCTAGTATAGCTAGTACAGCTTGCTAGTATAGCTAGTACAGCTTGCTAGTATAGCTAGTATAGCTTGCTAGTATAGCTAGTACAGCTTGCTAGTATAGCTAGTACAGATTGTACAGCTTGCTAGTATAGCTAGTACAGATTGTACAGCTTGCTAGTATAGCTAGTACAGATTGTATAGCTTGCTAGTATAGCTAGTACAGATTGTACAGCTTGCTAGTATAGCTAGTACAGATTGTACAGCTTGCTAGTATAGCTAGTACAGCTTGCTAGTATAGCTGGTATAGCTGGTATAGCTGATATAGCTGATGTAGCTGCTATAGCTGCTACAGCTTGCTAGTATAGCTAGTACAGCTTGCTAGTATAGCTAGTACAGATTGTATAGCTTGCTAGTATAGCTAGTACAGCTTGCTAGTATAGCTAGTACCGCTTGCTAGTATAGCTAGTATAGCTAGTATAGCTAGTACAGCTTGCTAGTATAGCTGGTATAGCTGATATAGCTGATATAGCTGGTATAGCAGGTATAGCAGGTATAGCTGGTATAGCTTGCTAGTATAGCTGGTGTAGTGTTTCATGCGAAGAGGTATGAAAGTAATGAAAAAAAATGGTTATAAACTACAGTCAAAAGAAAAACACCTAATCAGTGTAAGATTGGATGAAGATTTGTAGACAACTTAATAAACAAATTATATGTTGAATTACATCCACCTGGTTATCAGTTTTGTGGACCTGATACAAAACTTCAAAACGAATAGCAAGAATAAAGGAAATAAAGGAATAATTTATTGGATGCAGATTGTAGAAAGCACGATATAGCGTACTCAAAATCAATGGATATAGACACAAGCCATCAAGCAGATCGTGATCAGGTATAAATCAGATCGTGACCAGATAGCAAGCAGTTCGTGATCAGATATAAAGCAGATCGTAATCAGATACAAAGCAGATCGTGATCAGATGTAAAGTAGATCGTGACCAGATAGCAAGCAGTTCGTGATCAGATATAAAGCAGATCGTAATCAGATACAAAGCAGATCGTGATCAGATGTAAAGTAGATTGTGATCAGATACAAAGCAGATCAAAATCAATATCAAAAAATTAACATACTGAAATCATATAAATTGCTGTATATATAGGAGATCGTCTTGATTTCAGCTATTTTTGCGAAGAGGTATAAAAGTAACTAAAAAAAAAAAAATTTGTTATAATCTAGGGTCAAAACAAAACCTCAGCCAGTGTAAGATGAGAAGAGGATTTGTAAACAACGTAATAAATAAAGTACCTGTTGAATTACATCTACCTGGTTATCAGTTTTGTGGACCTGGTACAAAACTTGAAAAACGTTTAGCAAGAGGAGATAAGGGTATAAATTTGTTAGACGCAGCTTGTAGAGAGCACGATATTGCATATTCACAATCAAAAGATATAGACACAAGACATCAAGCAGATCAAATATTAGCTGAAAAAGCCTGGCAACGAGTTAAATCTAAAGATAGTGATATTAAAGAACGTGCTAACGCGTGGTTTGTGACAAACACTATGAAAACTAAAGTGAAATTTGGATTAGGTTTGAAGGAGCAGAAACATAAGAAAAGAAAGAATTCGAAAAGAACGAGAACAGGAAAAATGAATAAGTGTAATAAGAAATTATTCACAGCTACTGTGAGAAAAACTTTAAAACAATTGAAAGAACAGAAACTCCTTGATATAAATGACGCTGTTAAAATATCACAAAAGGCTATTCATTCAAATTTTAAAGGGAAAAAACGAGCAGACATTATAATACCGAGAGTTATACCTGTACCGAAAATTGGAGGATTTCTTCCACTTATTCCCGTACTAACAGCATTGTCAGCGCTTGGTGGTTTGGCAAGTGGAGGATCCGCTATTGTCAAAGCAGTAAATGTTATCAAAAATGGAAAAGAACAATTGGCTGAAGCTAACCGTCATAATAGATATATGGAATCAATTGCAATGGGTAAAGGGTTATATCTCAAACCATATAAAACTGGATATGGTCTCTACTATAGTCCAGCTCCAAAAAACTATTAGATAACCTACCTAAGCGTCCATTAACAGATCTGAAATCATATAAATATTAAAGATTATTCACATATTCTGCACATGAGCATGCAATAGCAGTAGATTAACATACAATGATTTTAAAGGAAATATACAACTTTTTAAAATCATTCTCACACATAATTTCTGACATAGATAAAACTAAACTCATCAACATACAAACACAACTGGAGTATGTAGACAACCTGAAAAGAATAAGAAATAGACAGGGTGAACATTTCGAGGATTGCGAATGGTCGAATGAAAATAGTACATGTGGTCCTGACACCTGCCCCTGTATACTTTATAAACATAGACTATATCAAGCTGAAAATGAAGCTAAAAATATAATTAATTTTTATAATCTTACTAAATGTAAAAATTGTGTTTTCAATAAATTGTAATTTTCAATAAATTCAAACGAAGAAATGATATAATAAATGACAAAAAAAAAAAAAAACTTAACCACATCTGAAATCTTTGTTTAGTTAATTATTACTCTTTGTTCAGAGTACATCGTCCCGCACTTACGCAACCTACTATTGACTTTTTAAAGAAGGGGAAAAATGGTTACATCAGCTGAATTGGAAGAACTATTAATAAAACATAGTAATCAGATTGATAAAGATCATATAGATTTATTTATGAAACTTATAAATGAACTAAGAATATGCAACATTAGTTAAATAAGTAATCCATTTATATGTGTTAATAATATTATACCTAGATCTAACTGTGAAAAAATTTACTCAGAATCTTTTGACATTTGCAGATGTCAAACATTCTATACACAATATTTGTTAACACTTAAGTTATTTAATATGTATAAACGAATGTTAAACTATTATTATATTCAATAGATATATGTATTGTATTGTACAAAATAACAAAATCTAAAAATAAAATATACATACCTAAGAATAAAAAAAAAAAAAAAAAAATCTAATAAAATAAAACCTAATTTGTTTTAATTAATCTCATTATTGTATAATTTCATTTATTTAAAACAGTAAAACTAAAAAATTCTAAATCCTTAAAAACAAGTCTATTTATACTCTGGGGTGTTGTAGATCAATCAGTAAATTCAATTATGTGAAAACAGATATTACTTATACTTATGCGTGAAAAAAACCCACAGGCACAACTATACATTTCTTTCTTATCAATTTAAAAATCCTTATAACACAACAACAACAACAACACCACGTACAACTATATTTCTATTTCTTCACAATTATTATCTCAAAAGAACATGCACACATCCATTCTGTCCGTCCAATCATTCGAAAAGCAATATAAATACAATGAACATGTACACTCATGTTTCTACTTAGGTATACGATGTTATTTATTATCCCAAAAAATAAAAAATTTTACACAGGTGTTCATCTCTTTCTTATCACATTTAAAATTAAAGATCCTTCTAATTAAATATACAAAAAAAAAATAAAAAACACACAACAACTATATAGGTGTAGATCCCTTTTCTATTTTTTCAGCATTGAGTATGATAATACGTGCCAAGAATTTACTATTAAAAACGATCATACACATTACATGTTACGCACACACTCATTCTGTCCGTCCAAACATTCGTACATACGTATATACATTTTCACATTACAGTCTACTTGTACTCTGTGATGTAGATGAGGAAACGTGCACGCACTCATTCTGTCCGTCCAACCATTCGTTTGAAAAGCAATACAAATAAAATGAACAAGAAAAAGCAGGTATGATTCCAAATTTGTATGGAAAAATTAAAAAATTAAAATGATTTAATTCTTTTCCAGATATGCATTCTCACAAATTTTAACACACACACACACACACATACACATTAAAAAGCAATACCTTTTCATAATACATGTTACAAACCTAAAGACCGATCGCACACAATTCATTTCACAATGCTGCAATGTTTTTACTCTTTTACAGCTATGCATGCTCCAAAATTTGTATGGAGCAAGTGGTCGAGAAACGCCATAAACATACTACTTATGAAAATAAAAATTTAATATTTTCATGGCAATTTTATGTCACTCTCAGAGTTTTTGCTAGAAGACTGCTGAGAGCAATTTGGCGAAAGAAATATTTTGTCATTTTACAGATTGTTGAGGATGTCTTAGGCAAGGATTGAACCAAGCTCTTTTGCCTAAAAGCCATCACACTACCTACCTGAATACGGCGACTTGAAGGATCGTTTCATGTCAATTAGAAAATCATGATATTGCTTTTCAAACATTTAGGCCAGTGTATCACCAATGGTAGTCGTACCGAGGTGTCAGAGCCAGGAGTTAAACCAAGCTCTCTCGTCTATTAACCAAAACACTAGTCTACAGTGATTTGACAATTATTTGATATAAATTTGAAAATCTTGAACTCCAATTTTGACTTACTTTTCCAAGTATTTGGGCCAGTGTCTCAGACTTGGCAGCGGTAACGTTGTCCTCTAGAACGGAATTTATGGCTGGCTTGTCTCTGTACTTGGGAGTATTCACTTATTCACTTATTATTATAATGGAGACGTTGCTTCAATTCTATTTTGATGGATTTTTGCGTAGAGGTTTTTGCATCCGTTTTCACTAGTTGGCTAGCTTTTTTTGACATTGAAACTTTGGCGCTTCTATTATAAAGCTGGGCCTCTTGGACTTTCATTACATATGCTTCATTTGATGCGTGAGTTCGGTTGAGAAATGTACTCGTGTGTTTATATCTTTTATTTTGTTTTTTATATTAGTTTTCTTCTCTAGACCACTGTAATAAGTATGTGTTACTATTCTTCAAATGTTTTTCTAAAATGGGAAATCCTGCTAGAAAGCGAATTGTCATCCGTAAGTATAGCCGGGTGAGTCCTTGCAAAATAAACCTTTAGACCATTACCCCTTCGTAATAGCTACTTAATAGTACTGATCGGCTCCGGGATAATGGCGGCTGTTACGTAAGATTACACGATTTTCGGGAACTAGTCCTCTTATCCCTCTAGAACAGAATCCGTTGTAATATCGATAGAATAGTGACGTTGAATAGTGATATTGCGATAGTACTCCAATGAATCAATAGAGTTGCATACCTTACCGCTATTAATTAGAGCCTTCTCCGCTTCCTGTCGGATATAAGTGGTGTAAGTAGGATATCAGAGGGAATCAAGTATTTCTTGTTCTGTCTTAAGAACATCAAGAGTGTCTGATTTTTTAATACTTACACCACCTATAGTAACAGATAAATCAATATTATTGTCGCGTTTATGTATCAATAAACACCATTGGGTCTTTAACCCATTAAAGTCGATCCTAAAGGAGACTGTAGGTCGGATGTCATGTTGTTACCCTCTTTCTGCAAAGGGCTCGGCCTGTGACCGAACGAGTACGAAGACAAATATTACTGTCATCTGCAAAACAGTAGATAGGATTTGAAGTTAAAGAGAGAAGATCGTTAATGAAAATAAAAAATAGAGTTACCCCAGAGTCTAACCTGAACTCATCTGATGAGATCCCATCTATATCAACCTGAATAGAATGCTCCCTGAGAAAGCTTGATAAAGATCGAGAAAAAAACTACCGACACCAAAGGCTACAAGTTTCGAAACAAGTGCCTCGTGCCACACTTTGTCAGACATTATGTAAACATTAACTATGATTTTGTTGACCATACTGACGGGTGTTATACTCTTGCACTATAAGCAGTCTTATCTTTTCATTTGTTACAAGAACTTGTCGTAAATCATGCATAACTATCTTATCGATACAGAATTTGCTGGTTTGGTTAAATTCTTCATTGATTTGTAGACGAGTCATACACGCTTAAAGATTGCTTCATTAGATTTTGTAACACCATATTGGTCCCATATTTTATTTTCTCTAATCAGTAAATATATTATATTCGAACTTCATTTCTGATCATTTTTATTCCTTTTGAAATTTTCATGTTGAACGTGTATCCAAGATTTCGTATATTCAATTGTTGAGGATTCTAGGACGAATCTTGTACTCAATGTTGCATAGGTTTATTGTATAACATACACCTGTTGTTAATTAAACTGTTCTCTAAAGACTAAAAACTTAATAAATTTTTTTTCTCAATTTAAGACTGAGTATCTTTCGTTAACAATTCTTAGAATAAATTCATTTTTTTATTATTTGCCTTCTTTAATGGCATAATGTAATCGTTATACTATTACCCCAAAGTCATATAGCCGATGGTATTGAATTTACAATAGAAAAACAATAACAACAACAGTAGCAGTACAAAATTAAAGAGTGAAAGCCTATAACACAACTAAACCACACTCATGCATAGTTGTGCACGAATTCATGAACGATCTTATACATCCACAAAATAACCTTAGTACATACTAATATTCTCACATTCATGTTGTGCCAAATAATCTTAAATACAGAAACACATTCGTACCTAACGCAAACATGAGAATGTATGCGTTTAAATCATACCATTGTGACACATTGGTTTGCTGTTTTGAAATTGTATATGTTTGTGTTTTTAATAAACATCCTCATAGTAACACAATGTACTCGTATAGTAAAGTGGTAATTGTCTAGTGTGTACACCAATAAAAGTAAGTTATATTGTGCTATTGCTATAACGATTATGATGTTACAATACATATGTATGTACATATAAAAAATTTTTATTTGAAAAAATAAAATTTAACAACACAGAAGTGTATAAAAGTAATACAACATTAAACTTTTATTCTTGGCATACATGTAAGTTCACCACTAGAGATGATGTTGTGTATGGAAAAATTGATAAAATTAAATTATATCTTAACATTAAATAAAGGAAAATAAATTTAAATTATGCACGATTTTTAGATTACTTTAGACATTATTAATCAAATCCTTCAAAGATTGCTAATTAACAATTACTTTGTAGGAATAATTTGTTGTAATTAGCACAAGACTCTTAAATATTAAAGGATAAAGGAACGTATACATACATATGTACCAGTATATGTAGTTAAATACATATTATATTAAACAAACTTTCGAATTCATGTAATTAATTCGAGGAATTAAATTGAATACATTTTGAGAAGTATATTATTGAAATAATCCACAATTTTTGCATGAATTTTAATGCATATTCTTCAGCAGAGTTTTAAGATTAGAAAATATTTTCCTTGAATTATTCTTATCATAACCATTTTTGTCAAAATAATTTTATATTTGTTTTATAAAAGCAATCGGATTTGAATTAAATATGTGGAATCAAAGGAGGAAAGACTGATTTCTACAGAAATAACCATTACGATTAAATATTGAAAAGTGCCTACATATGTTTGTATGTATATACACCACCATAGGCTGGTGGCAAAAAACAATTACTTGTTGAAGACTTAATGATAATGGTTTTGGTAAAATATTTAATTACGAATAATCCATAATTTGTTTTAATATAAAGTAATATTTTGTCTAAAAATAATACTATGCGACAAAATACAAAAAAATTAAGTACACCCGAGTAACTACTTAGTCTAAGTTGTTCAGTTAGTTGTGTAGAACTCAAAAAAAATTTTTATTTTTCTCGAACCCTACAAACTTGTTTTATTTGGCAAAAACGGTTTTTTGATCTTTTCAGACCAAATTATTGATTATCCAAATATGTTTGAACCTATTTTAAAAATCCAAAGTATTTTAGAAAGGAGATAGATTAGCCTTTAGAACAGTATACTTAAACATTTTGTTCAAACTTATATGTTATAATATTTGACCGGGTAAACTTGGAAAATATTATTTTTTTCAAATTTTTTCAAGTTCCTTATTGCAAAATTTAATTGAAATATATAAAATAAGTGACGACATTCTGAAAGTGCATTATATTGTGCAGAGATTGACACTTCGTTTCATACAATTGGACAAAAATTACCGTAGTTATTATTTAAAGAGTATAACAGTCGATCTATATTTTTTATATATGTCATGTTGTCATGTATATGTATGTGTCACATATGAACTTTCAGTTCAAAAATTGGTTGTTTACCTGAGAATTTTCTCTTTGCACGTTTGAACTACCAAAAGTCGTCTAATATTTCCGTTTTTCGCAAACATTAGCCAACCTCCGATGGTTGGTCCAACGGAAAAACAACATATTTTTCAATAAAAACCTAAGATCCATCAAAAATTTTGAAATTTTGTAACTTAAAGTTCATGTGATAAGACAGCATATATAAAAAATATAACATGACTATTATACTCTTTAAATAATAACTACGGTAATTTTTGTCCAATTTTATCAAACAAATAGTCAATCTCTTCACAATATAATGCACTTTCAGAATGTCGCCACTTATTTCGTATTTTTTTTATTAAATTTTGCAATTAAGAATAGCTAAACTTGAAAAAATTGGAAAAAAATCATATTTTCCAAGTTTACCCGATCAAAACTCATAACATTTAAGTTTGAACCATATGTTTATGTATATCATTTCAAAGGCTCATCTGTTCCCTTTTCACAAAACTTTGGAGGGTCCGAGATACATAAAAAAGAAATTTTTTTGAGTTCTACTCAACAAAACTCACAACCTACACTATGTCATTAGCTGGCTGTATTTTGAATATTGTGTTTAATGTTTGATGTGTTGTGCTGGTTCGTTTTTTAATTTTTCTTTTAATTTTATTTGAAATAAAATGTTTTTGGATTTGTTGTTTTTATAATTTTAATTTGTATTATTTATTGAATTCACTGTTTAATGTTTATGTGTTTTTATGTTGTTTTACAAAATTTTGGTTTGTTTTATTCTAATTTAATTTACATTTGTATTTTTTGTTTGTTTGTTTGAATGTTCACTGTCTGACTGTCGAAACTAGAGTGATTTTTATGCAAAAATACTAATGTTAAGTAGTAATGAAAAGAATGTTGAAACAAGAATGAGACAACAAAACATAAAAAAGAACCGCTAGCAAATATTCGACAGGGTGTTCTCTCATATAATGTTAAACGTTGAACATTCCGGCCCCCATGACTTGGTGAAGTTTACCACAGATTTTGAACAGGTCCTATTTGTGGGTTGTGGGTCGGTAAGTTGCAAAGCCTCATGAAGTTGTTGACAGATATGGCATCATGATGTACGTTAACGTATACTGCAAGAAAATTGCCAATGTTTTGGGGTGTTGAGATTTTTGGGATGCCATACCTGTAAGTACAAAATTAGAACAATATTAGTGTATGTAAATGATTAGGGGTTATACTAATTTGCAAACAAAACCACAATTTTTGTAATTGGTCTGGTGATGACTCCATTTTTTGTTTTGATGTCTACAACTCTACAGTTTTGATCAGGTCCAAGATAGGTTTTGATGATTCGACCCATTTGCCATTCACTGGGTGGCAAGTTGTTGTTTTTGATGACTACCAGATCCTTGATTTTAACGTTGTCCCTTTGAATCTTCTATTTATATCTACGTTGAAGTTCAATCAAGTATTCGGACTTCCATCTTTGGCAAAATGAGTGGTAGATGACCCTTAGGCGTGTCCAGCGGTTGATGAGATTCAGATTTTCGTTGCTTACATCTGGTTCATCTGGGGTCAATAATGCACTACCAATAAGGAAGTGTCCAGGGGTCAATGGATTAAGGTCATTTGGGTCATCGCTAGCAGGACTTAAGGGTCTAGAATTTAGGCACGATTCTATACGAGCAAGAATTGTAGATAGCTCTTCAAATGTGAATTTCATGTTCGGTATCATCTTTTTGAGGTGCGTTTTGAATGATTTTACACCGGCTTCCCAAAGGCCGCCCATGTGTGGGGCTCCTGGGGGAATAAACTTCCAATTAAGATTTTGATGACTAAAATGATGGGTCACTTGATTTTGAAGAGTTTTTATGAATTCTAGACGGTCTTTTCTTAGTAGTTCTGCTGCTCCGACGAAATTTCCTCCATTGTCTGAGTAAATGAGTGCGGGACATCCACGTCTTCCTATGAAGCGGGAAAATGCTGCTAGGAACGATTGGGTCGATAAATCACTTGCTGCTTCAAGATGTACAGCTTTTGTGGCGAAGCATACAAATATGCAAATATACCCTTTTGTAATAAGACAAGCTCGGCCTGTAAAATTTTTGATGTCAAAAGGTCCTGCATAGTCTAATCCAGTTGTAGCAAAGGGTCTTGATAATGTTGTACGTTCTGGTGGTAATGAAGCCATGATTTGATTTTGCGTCTGTTTTTTGTACAAAACACACGTTTTACAGTTGTAAATTACGCTTTTGACCAAGGGTTTCAATCTGAATATCCAATATTCTGTGCGTAGGACTCGAAACATTAGTTGGTTTTCTCCATGAAGGGTAATTTTATGTGTAAATTCCACTAGTAGCTGTGATAGCTTCGAGTTATGAGGTAGCAATATTGGGTAGCGTTCATTGTACGTTAATGCAGGTGATTGCGCTAGTCGCCCATTGGCTCTAATAATGCCATGGTGATCCATGAAAGGATTTAAGGTCAAAAGACTGCTTGTTGGGGATATTTTCTGCTTGAGTTTTAAATGTTTGTGCTCATCTGGAAAATGATTTTGTTGCGTCCATATGATGAGTCGATGTTTGACGAAATATATTTCTTCTCGGGTGATTTCTGCTGAAGATACGCGAAGATGGGTTCGGTTGTTTCCAGTATTTCTCCATAATCGTATGACATAAGCGAGTACTCGATAAGCTCGTGATAGGTCTGAAAATCGATTTAATGGGTCTTCGCGTGTTGTGGTTGTAAATGCTTTTACAGTTTTTGCTTCTAGATTTGTGTCACCTGTTTGTGTTGGTATCGGCCATTGATTTTTAGGCAATTTTAACCAGGAGGGTCCAAACCACCATAAGTTGTGGTTTTCCAGTTCTTGTGGAGTACATCCTCGGCTGGCTACATCTGCTGGGTTATCCTTTGAGTCGATATGTTGCCAATTTTCATTTCCAACCTTATCCAGGATTTCAGAAACACGATTTCCAACGAAAGTGTTCCATGAGCAAGGGGGTTTCTTTAACCAGGACAGTACCATTGTTGAGTCGGTCCAATAATATGCCTTGACATTTTGAATTTGAAGATTTGGTATAAGTCCACATGCAAGATTTGCCAATAATACAGATCCACATAGTTCTAAGCGGGGCAAAGATATTTGCTTAATGGGAGCTACACGGGTCTTTGAAGCCAGAAGAAATGTGAATACTGAGTTTTCTGCTTGTATTCGAACATAAAGAGTCGCAGAATAGGCTTTTTCTGAAGCATCGCTGAAACCGTGAATTTCCACATTACAATTCGGGCTAAATTGGATCCAACGGGGAATTTTCAATATGTTTATTGTCGGGCAGTTTTTTATGAATTTTTGCCACTGTAGACAAGTCAAGGGTTTTAATATGTCATCCCAGTCGACTTTATCCAACCAAATCTGTTGCATAATTAGTTTTGCTTCAACTATTATTGGAGCTATCCATCCACAAGGGTCAAAGAATTTGACAATTGTCGATAAAACTTCTCTTTTCGTGTAGTTTTCTTTTAATTTGACATCTGGTGCTGTAAATGTAAATGCGTCTGACGAAATGTTCCATTTGATCCCAAGAGTTTTTTTTCAGCGCTATCTGACAGATTTAACCAATCGAGAGGTAGTAGGGTCTCATTTGGTAAGTCTTGTATGACTCGTGGGTCATTTGATGTCCATTTCATCAGGTCAAATTCAGAAGATTTTAGAACTGTTGTAAGTTCTTTTCTTGATTTGATGGCGTCGGTTAATGTGTGACCACCTGCTAAAACATCATCCACATACATGTTTTGTTGTAGAGTTTTTGATGCGAGAGGGTGAGTTGATTTTACATCTTCAGCTAGTTGAAGAAGGGTTCTAATGGCCAGAAACGGGGCGCAATTGACTCCAAAAGTCACTGTCAGGAGTTCGTAATCCTCAATAGGGTCCTTTTCTGATTGCCGAAATAATATCCTTTGATATTTGGTTTGATTCGGATCAATGAGTATCTGTCGATACATTTTTGTGATATCTGCGTTGTACACAAAACGGAAGAATATCCACTTCAATATCAGAAGCACCAAGTCCTGTTGAAGTATGGATCCTGGATACAATATGTCATTCAAACTCTTCTTGTTTGAAGACGGGCTCGAAGCGTTGAAAACTACTCTAAGTTTCTTTGTCAGCCTTTCGGGTTTTATTACTGCATGATGTGGCAGGTAATAATTTGGGTTTGTGTTCATTTCCAGGGGAGAAATTTTCCTCATATGTCCTAACTCGAGGTACTCAACAATTACTTGGTCGTATTGTTTTTTGAGTTCGGGTTTCTGGCTAAGTATGCGTTCCATCCTCAAGAACTGTGCCATAGCTATGTTTCTCGAAGTTCCTATTTCTTCGCTATTTTTAAAGGGTAGGGTAACGATATACCTTCCTGTGTCGTTTCTTCGTGTTGTCGACATGAAGTTGTTCTCGCAAAATGTGTCCTCATCTGACCTCAAAACCCGTTTTGGGGTTTCCTCCACCTCCCAAAAGCGTGTGAGGATTCGGTCAAGGGACGCAGTGTTGAGTAATGACACTGTTGTACTAGGTTGTGTCGTTGTTGAAATTGGTCCCCCCACAATCCAGCCAAATACTGTTTTTTGTGCCAAAAGGGATCCAATAGACCGCATCGGTGTGTCCATGCAATATATTGAGTGGCCCAGGTCGAGGCCTATAAGCAAGTCGATGGGTCTGCTTTGATTAAATTGAGGATCTGCAAGTTCTAATTTAGCAGTCTCATTGAAATGTTGCAAATCTAAAGTCTGTGGTGGTAAATTAGATGGAAGAGTCTTCAGGACTGGTGCCCAGACTTCTAATTTAAATTGTGAATCCACCTTGGAGCAAAGATTGAATAAACATGCTTTGGTTGAAGTCTCTGAAACTGATTGACTCAAGCCTGTAACATGAACTAAATTTCGTTTGGTGGGCAAATTTAGTCGATTTTTCAACTTTTCTGACATAAAAGTTGATTGTGAGCCAGGGTCGATGATTGCTCTTGCCTGGTACTTTTCGCCTCTAGTTTCGATCAGTACAATTGCAGTAAATAACAAGGTCTCTTTCTCATTGGGAGATTGATCGAGATGTTTGCTCTCTTGCAGTGTCAAGGAAGTGATATTTGGTATGGAGAAGTTTGATGCTGATGTGGACTGTATATTGGTGTTCTGTGCTGCGATGCTCCTACTAGATTGGGTCGCGTCACAATTCGGAACTAAAGTATGGGATTCTGATCCCTTATGTAACAAAGTGTTATGTCTTTGTCTACATAATCTACAACTGAATTTACTTTTACAGTCCTTAACACTGTGGTCAATAGAGAGGCAATTGTAACATGAATTTGTGACCTTTACAATGTGAATTCTGTCGTTAACGTTCTTCTCTAAGAACTTAGGGCAAGACCACAAATGGTGAGACTCCTTACAATGTTGGCATTTGTAATTCGAGTCATTTTTCTGTGCCCTATTTGTGTTTAAAGGTTTTATATTTTTCGACCCAGTTTCATTTTGTGTTGTGTTTATGTGAAAAGTGTGAACTCGTTTTGACTTAAACTTTAAATTATCCTTTCTGGATTGTTCTAATTTTGAATTCGATTGTGTGATGGCCGCTATGGATTCTAGAGTCTTAGAATTGTGCGTCAAGAAAGTATTGAATTTTTCCCAAGTCGGAACTTTTGTAATTTCCTTAAGTGAATTTTCAAATTCCTTTAAAAGAGTCCGAGGGAGCTTTGTTGAGCAAATGTATACCAGAAATGGGTCCCATGTGGCGGTTTCTATGCCTAAAGCATTTAACGCCTGAATGCATCCATTAACTGTTCGCTGAAGTTTTTGAATCGATGAGCCTGAGTCTTCAGCTACGTTCGAAAGGTCAAATAAAATTTTTAATTGTTCATTTACTTGGATCCGATTATTTTCGTATTGGGCTACAAGGTTTTTCCAGGCTATGTCGAAACCTTGATTGGTCAATGGGGCATTTGAAACTATATTCCTAGCATCTCCTCCAGTCTTATGTATTAGATGAAAAAGTTTCTCAATTTTACTAAGTCTAGAATTATTTATGTATAATGCTGTAAAAAGATCGCGGAAAGTAGCCCATGTCACAAAATCTCCATAAAATGTGTCCGTATCGCAAGGTGGTAACCGCACAAATGAGATGTCATGATTTTCCTGTGCTTGATTTTCAACAGCAGAAATCCGCTCTTCTTTCTTTGGACTCGATAGTGCTTGAATTTCTGCATTAATTGACCCTAAACACGTTTTGTAGGCAGAAAAACCTTTTTTGTAACGATCACGAAGCTTATCTTTATCGATGGGTTTTTCTTTGGAATCTTTTTTTGTGTCCCTACACTCTCCATACGTCCTTTTGACTTGTGTCCATAAAGAATCCAGTTCGACCCGAAGTACCTCAAGAGAGTGAATGTTGTTTTCGGCCGCAGTTTGTGTATATTCTATTTCAAAGTACAAAAGGTCATTTGTACAATTTACAAATTTATAGAGTGCCATTGTTTACCGATGAATTAAAATTTAAAACGATCAAATAAAGAATCAAATTTAAACAAAAAAGTCCCTGCTAGCGATTTCACAGCAAGAATTATCAAAAATAATAATTAATTTCCCGATTGGTTATTAATTTGGGTATATTTTGTTTCCCCAGTAAATTACTAAAAGAAGTATGGGTGGTAACCCTTTTCGTTTTTCTATTTCGCTTTCTTCTTTTACTCAACCGCGACAAAAATTTATAAGAGCGTATACTTGTAATAAAGAGTTTTGTGTTTCTCTTTATTGTCTTATTTTTATTATTTTTAGTACTTACTTATCGTTGTTGTGTCTTTGTTTAAGCTGTTGCTCTCTAATTTGGGTCTCTTATTGCTTGTGTCTTTTGCTGTAATTTTGGTTCTTTTTTGTTTTTCCACTTTGCCTGTGGATTCTATTTTTTCTCAAAAAATTTAACTGTTTTTAACCGTTGCTTATTTTTTGTGTCTTAATATTTTTTCAATTTTTTAGCAAGTTTTTGTTTTTGTAAATTACACTGCATACGGTTCGAAGTGACCAAAAAATGTTTAATGTTTGATGTGTTGTGCTGGTTCGTTTTTTAATTTTTCTTTTAATTTTATTTGAAATAAAATGTTTTTGAATTTGTTGTTTTTATAATTTTAATTTGTATTATTTATTGAATTCACTGTTCAATGTTTATGTGTTTTTATGTTGTTTTACAAAATTTTGGTTTGTTTTATTCTAATTTAATTTACATTTGTATTTTTTGTTTGTTTGTTTGAATGTTCACTGTCTGACTGTCGAAACTAGAGTGATTTTTATGCAAAAATACTAATGTTAAGTAGTAATGAAAAGAATGTTGAAACAAGAATGAGACAACAAAACATAAAAAAGAACCGCTAGCAAATATTCGACAGGGTGTTCTCTCATATAATGTTAAACGTTGAACATATTGCACCGTGTTATTAATGCATTAATTTTCTAATAAATGCCAATTTGCATACACCTTAAATAACTAAGTGTTACCAAATTGACACAACGGCTGTAAATGGGTTAATACAAAATATAAGTAATTTTTTTTAACAATAATTTAATTCGATTGATTTATATTTACTTTATTTTATTTTATTTTTATTTTAGTTTTTTATAATTTTTTATATCTTTTATTCAGAGAAGGGCTACTTTTGTAATGCTCTCCAGACTTTTTTCTTCACAACAACTAACCGCCATTGAGAGTGTCATGCCATAATTTATGACACGTATTGTGTATCTTGTTTTCCTTATTATTATTTACAATCCTAGTCAATACCCAACTCTTTTCTATTTATATTCATACCACATTTACTGGTAAGTTTTATATTCTCTATATTTTTTCTTTTATTTTATTTTGTATTATTTTTTCCTTATTTTCTGGAATTATTTAAATTAGGAAATCATTTATTCTCCATTTGATAATGTTTTATACATCAATAAGGTTATTATAAACAAACAGATATTTAGGTCTCGGAAAGAAGTGTAAAATTTTATCCCCCTAAAATTTAGTCTTAAAAAAGGACTAAAAAGGCAAATACGAGTAAATATGAAATTATTGAAGCATAATATTAAAGAAATATGTTTGAGGTTTTGAAGATAGAAATCTTTTACATGTGAGTTGTTGAATATGCTCTGATGAAAACATATAATATATTATCACATATATATGTAAGTATAATGAGAAACTTTTATTCAGAGAAAAATACTAAATAATTTTAAAAATTAAAAAAATTGTTACGTGGTTTGAAGATCGCCGTTGAAATGATATGCGTTGTAAGCAAAGAAAAATAGCGTACAATCATTTATTGTTGTATTCGTCAAGTTGTAAACGGTGGCATACAAAATTAGGGCAAACAATAAAGAGTTTAATTAAAACTAAAAACAAATTTATTTTTATTTTGTTTGCAATCAACGAACTCATATTTTAAACGTTTTTAAAAAGAAAAAAACAACGTAACAATATTATATTTTTGTATAATAAAATAGAATAAAATAAAATCCTTTCTTTATATTTTCACACTTTATGAAAGAAAATTCAAAAAAATATAAAAGCTTTCATAGTTTAGAGTTTAAGGGCCAAATGCAGCTTAAAAACAAAAAATGATAAACAACTACTACTACTAAATGTAGCGTCAAATTAACTTTTTAAGTTAAGTTTTTACATGTATAAAATTAATACACACAACATTAGTGGTGTGAGGAGCTAGGTCGTAATCCTGACTAAAGGGTTGCAATGAACTATTATGTTATGTATGATTAAAAGTCAATTTTTTTTATTCTTTGCAAACTAACCTGATTGCAATGTCAACATACGTCATTATTAAAACTACGTTTAAATTTTTTTTTCCTTTTTTATGGCATAATGAATTCTCTGCCTTATCACTCCTTAGTTACATTCTCAATGTCGGGAGGATAAAAACAAACAAGCAAACATAAAAAATACTCAAGTGGCCTAAGAAGCAAAAAAAAAGTGTGTTACAGCAAACACAATTTCATATTTTGTATATAAAAATTCATCGACACTCAAACATAACCATTTGACAAGGCTGATACTATCCTTCTCACAACTGTTGTGTAAAATAACCTTCAATATACACAATTGTCATATACAGTTGGCTTTTACCAAAGATTCCATAGAAATTATACATATGTATGGATGGAATGAATGTAGAACAAAAATTGTTATATAGTTATAGCATTACAAGTGTATGGCAAAGTGGTAACTGTCAGGATGAATGTAGTTCTGTTGGTATACGTAAGTGTGCGAGAAAATGATTTCTAGTTTATGAGTGACATTTATGCCTCTGCTTGCTATTATTATAACGATTATGATGTTGCAATTTAAACTTTTTTATATTTTTTAACATAGGACAACAAAAAGAAAAACAAACCACAAAAAAAATCACAAACATTAAAACAACACTTATGTGTTGAATAATAAGAGCTTTGAAACGTTCAAATTATTAATTTTTTTTAACAAGAGTATTATTTATTAATGAAAATATTATTTATTTATTTATTAATTACAATATATTCTAATTATATACGAGCGGAGTAACTTGACCATATGCTCGGTGTAGTGTCACAGACCAGAGTCTCCGGTGGGAATCGAACCCACGACCCTCACCCTAATAGTCTAGCACGCTACCCACTAGACTACCAATACACCCTGATGAAAAATTATCTAGTGATGTGCTAATGAAAATCAATTCAAAAACGGTTAACAGCTTTATTTACAGAAAGAAAATTATATGTATACATGTTGTATATACAGTGATGTAAAAAATAATAAGGACACCAATGCAACACTTAAAGATGCAATGGAAAACGGTGTATGTTAGGTGTCAGACAAAAACACATAACACATTTTCAACTTTGTTACTATTAAATTCCAAAGTGTCCCCAATTCAGACAGTCAGTCTGCCACGACTGGAACTTAATGGAGCCGTTTTATTGGCAAATCTTGTCCACTATGTTCTAGCATCCTTGAATTTCCCTAAGTGGGAAATAGACTGATTCATAGTTCTATCAAAACCCCCTTCATCTTGGGAAACCTATGTAGCTAATAGAATTGCTCAAATTCATCACTTAATCCCAGATGTCAGCTTCAACATGTGCCAACACACGATAATCCAGCAGATCTTTGAACTCGTGCCTGTAACCCAATACATCTCCCTTATAATTCTCTGTGATGGCATGGACCACCTTGGTTAACCAAACCCTCATATGGGTGGCCTAAACAAATCCCATTGAGAATAACCCAATGAGCTTCAGACACTGCACACAGAAGTTCAGAATGATGATATTTTAAATTGATTCTCGCCATACAATAGAGCTTTGCCTGTGATATGCTATATATTTCTATTCTTCAATAATTGTAATAAGAACCTCAGACCAAACAAATCATACATTACTCAAAATGACTAACGAAGAAATAAAATTCGTTAAATTCAGGCTGATTAAAATATGTCAGAAAACCTATTATTCAAAGGAATATAAATATGTGTCTCAAAATGAAGACATATCTAACAAAAGTGCACTCAAAATCTTAAACCCATTCCTTGATGAGAATTCACTTCTTAGAATAAATGGCAGATTATCTCTATTTTCCCTACCATATAATGAACGCGATCCCATTATATTACTTGTAACTCCCGATTTTGCCAGCTTTATCTGAACCATTTACACTACTTTCTATCTCACGCTGAATGCAGTCAAATGTGTCGGATGGTACAGACTGAATTCCTTATCTTCCGTCTTAAACCGTCTTAAAATAATACGACATTGCAAAACTTGTAATATTTACCGACAACAGGCTTGTTCTCAGATAATGGCGCCACTTCCCCGAGAGAGATGTATTCTTTCACCTCCATTTCCAGTCACAGGTATTGATTTTGCTGGCCCATATGAAATTAAAAGGTCAGCCTTACGAAATTCAAAAACTATCGGGTCCGCCATCTAACGTTTTTTTTTCAACTAGTGCTTATTTCGTGAATGGTAACACTTAGCTCATGTCTGATTTAACATATAATTAGTTTTATCCTTCCGCTGAACGAATATGGTTGTGTATAAGCTTGAACAACGCTGGGAAATATTGCGACATTACTTTGAAAAACATGGTAATGTTGCAGAATGTGTGCGAAAATTGCGTACGAATTTTAGAAGAAGAGAAGCACCGTCAACTCCATATGTTCGTTATCTTGTGAAAAAAGTGAAAGAAACTGGCATTCTCATCGATAAATCAAAGCGTGAAAAGCCAAAAACAGTGCGTACACCCGAGAATATTGCTGCTGTGGCAGAAAGTGTGCGTGAAGCGCCATCAACATCAATTCACCGTAGTTCCCAACAATTGAACATTTCGGAGACATCATTGGGACGAATTTTGCATAAAGACCTTGGTATGATGCCATACAAGGTCCAATTGGTTCAGAAGTTGAAGCCAATTGACCATCCAATGCGTTTTCACTTCGCTAAGTGGGCCTGCGATCGACTTACAGAAGATTCCGATTTTGGCAAAAAAAATCATCTGTTCAGATGAAGCTCATTTTGATCTTGGCGGGTATGTAAACAAGCAAAATTGGTGCATTTGTGATTTGGTTCAGAGGCATAATTGGCCCATTCTTCTTCGAAAATGAGCAAGGAGTGGCCGTTACAGTCAATGACGATCGTTATCGGGCCATGTTGAACGAATTTTTGTTCACAAAAATTGAAGAGGAGGATATTGGCAACATTTGGTTTCAACAGGACGGCGCTACGAGCCAGACAGCCGAAGCTACACTCGATGCTTTATGCCCTGTTTTTGAAGATCGCATTAGCAGCCGCAGAGCTGATGTCGTTTGGCCACCTCGGAGCTGCGATTTGACACCTTTGAACTATTATTTGTGGGGTGCCGTCAACGATAAGTATTACGTCGACAAGCCAGAGACAATTGACGCTTTAAAGGACAATATTCATGAAGCCATTGGTGAAATACAGCTGCACACAATGTGGTTAAAAATTGGACCGATCGTGTAGGCTACTGCATGGCCAGCCAAGGCTTCCATTTGAATGAAATTATTTGCCATTATTAACCGGAAGGGTTGTACTTTCAAATAAAAAAAGAAATTTGAGAAAATATTCAGTAATTTTTTTTAAAGCGTTAAAAAGAAGTTATTTGGCGGACCCTTTACAAGAGCCTAAGTTAGTGTTTTCGTTTGCGTCAGCACTATGCTCGGACCTGTCTGCGTCAGCATTCCAAGCCGCATTCTCTCGTTTCGTTGGGAGGCCTGGACTACCCCAAAGTGTAGTAACTGACAATGGTAGTAATTTTCTCGGAGCTAGTAGAGCACTCGAAGGTGAATTTAATGTACTTGTAGAAACATCAACCCAGGATGTAGCTCGAAAATACATAACATACGGCTTTGAATGGAAATTTATTCCTCCTCATGCTCCACTCATGGGTGGCTTATGCGAAGCTGCCGTAAGAAGCTTCAAATTTCATTTGAAGTGGATTGTTGCTGCTCAAAAATTTACCTTTGAGGAATTTTCAACTATTCTAGCTCGCATAAAAGGAATTTTGAATTCTCGTCCATTATCTGCACTATCCGAAGACCCATCCGATTTAGCAGCCTTAACTCCGGGTTATTTCTTAAGAGGAGCCCCTTTATTGGCATTCCCATAACAAAATTGGCAGGAAATGTCTCTAATTAACAGATGGGAAAAGCTGAAAGCACTTCACCACCAATTCTCAATTCGGTGAAAGGAAGATTATTTAAAAACACTCCAGAAGAGATACAAATGGAAATTCTCAGTTCCTAATATCCATGTCGGAGATCTCGTAGTTGTAATGGACGATTTACAACCACTCTACGAATGGCGATTTGGGAAGGATTGAAATTACATACCCAGGACCGGATAGAATTATAACCAGACCTATTGCTAATTAGAAATAAATTCTAAACCACCTTCAAATTCTCAATAGAATTCGCTTTTTTCTCATACTATTTATACATATTTTAATTTGACTGAATTTCTCACTAATTTCAGCTTGATCTCTCAACATTCACTAATATTTATGATTTCTCACTTAGAACTAATCACAGATTTATAATCGCACGCCGGAACTACAAAAACAATAGATGTTATATAGGCAAAAGTCGTTACACAAAATCACGACCAGACCCGGATATTTATGAGTGTAAAATCTGCCAAAAATTACACTCTTTGAGGTTTTGCCGCCAGTTCCTTAAATTGTCTTTCAATAAAAGGCAGGAAATAGTCGAAAGGCATCGATACTGCGAGAACTGCCTTGCTACGAGCCATGACTAACGATCCTGCACTTCGTTGGATATGTGTAAAAGATGCGACAAATTCCACCATACTTTACTCCATCCAACCACTGAAAGTGCTAAAAGAAATAAAAGGGTTCAAAGCAGAAAGTCAGCGAAAGAAACACCACCATCGACTTTGTTCGCCACGTCAGATCCAAAAATAATTGTTGAAGCCATTAAGTCTTTGGCACACAGCTCCAGACGAGAGGTCAACTTGTGTTTAACCCCAAGGCCGGCGCTATGTTCAAACTAGGTTTGAACACATAACATAACTTAAGTGGATTCTAATCAATTCCAGTTCCATTCACACAACAGAAGTTTGGTGGAATATACAATTGCACATAAATTTTGCTTCACATCTGGCATTGGTGTCAGCAACAACTCTCTATTTTGTAATAATAGTCAAATTGTGCTTTACTAAAAAAACAAACAAACACAAAAAAAAATTTACTTTTATAATTATACTTCACAGTGTAAATATATGTGTATATAAAAATCAAAACTCTATGTAGAAAATTCATTTATAAAATTTATATGTATATATAAGTGTGATATTATATTGTTACTTTTTGACCCTTTTAAAAATGTCCACCTTTGGCAACTTGATTTAAACAACAACAATTTGCTTTAATTGTTATTCTTCTTTACACTCTTCCGCGTATACACTAACAACTGTTCGTTAGATCTTTACAACGGAGTTCTTCAAACCACAATTATTCTCTTCACTTGCAACGCGTCTTCACACAAAACTGACTGAATACCTTCTGATGCCCGTGCCTGCTTTGTCATGCCTTTTTTTATCGCTGGGTAAACAGTCTGACGAATGCTTTCGAAGGAGAACGCCTTCTACCTGTATTCTATATTTATTAAATGTGAATTGTACCTAATAAAGACATATTGGATTGATTGCAACTGCCCTGAAAAGAGAAAAAAGGTAAGAGTTTCTCGCTTAAGTTCTCTCACTTCCAGAAATCGAAATAACTCTATTTCTTTCTTTTTCTTTGTCAAATCACACGATCAACACAACGATTGTAATTACTTACGAGTAATTACAATCCACATCTCCTAAAGATGGTTCTCTTAAAAGAAGATTTAAAAAAAATTAACAACAACCCATATTGTTTCAAGGTAAGATCAGAAAATTGCTGACAAGTAATTGCACTTATACTTACCGTATATGTCACAAAAACTAAATTCACACAGGTTAGACATCTCCTACAAAACGAATTATTAAAAAATTTTCTTCGGCGAGTTTGTGGCAAAAACTTTCAAAAATTTGTCGTTTGAAGTCAACTTAAATTGTAGTTTCTGCCACTTGAAAGTAAAATTAACGCACACCATGTAAGTGGTGTGAGAACGTAGGTTGTAATCCTGAATGAAGAGTTGTAAGGGCCAATTACATATTTGAGTGCGGGTTTTGTCTTATTCGCAATTAAAATGCTTTTCATCCGTGTTTAAATTTTGATAAATGAACAAAATGAAAAATATGGTATGATATGGCTAAATAATCCTTTGACTTTATCCAAATTAATAAGGTATTCAGATATACACATTTATTCCGTAAATTGCAATAAACGCCATTATTGAGCTCAATATTTCATATAAAGTTTCAATTAGTAATTACGCAATAAATACGCAAATTGTTATAATATTGAGTAAAACTTAAAATGCAGCACTGCCAAAAGTGTGTTTAGTGAGCTTATTACAATTAACCGAACACTTTTTGTTGATATTTGGCAATTCAAATGTCAACAACGACAAACAAAAAATGGCGACCAAAATAAAAACAATGTTGTTGAAACAACCAGCTGTTTTGTTTACCAGCTGTCAAATGAATATTAAATAAGCAGCTGAACTGCGTATATTATGCCTGAACACTTAAAATATTTTACTCAATTAACCGAATATTGACTCAATATGCATGCATATCTGAACATAGTCTAGCACTTGCCTTGATATTCAATGTGAACATTAAATCTTGAATTGTGGTACTAAACAAGTAGCTTTGGCTTAAGGTTTATAGGAAATAAAAAAATGTAATGGCTTTATAAGAGTTATTATTATTCGCGTAGTGTAGTAGTTGAAGTACTTGATAATGAACCCAAGAATTCCCAGATCCAAACCATTTTGAACTCGTTCCCATCTTTTGAACCACAGCAAATCTCCAAGCATATCTTAGGCTTTCAAACAGAAATAAATAATTAGAAAGAAATAATTAGTGCTGATTTGTGACTACCGGTTGTATACATTATTATGTTAGATAGCTCCACTTGCTTATGCTATTTTTTATATTAATGATGTATACATGATTTGAAAAAGCAAGTATTGAGCTATCAAAACCAGTTGATGTTATATGTTTTGGTGGTGCACATTTATTTATATATCATAATTTTTTTTAACAACGGAGAACGTCTCAGCTATCTATAAAGAAAAAGCAAAGGTAACACCAAGTGCGAGTAACCGCTTGTTTGCTGTATTATACACTGAGTACGCTTTATCAAAAATACAGTGTATCGAGTGGTTTGTCTATATCAAGAATGGTGATTTTGACATCAAACACAAAGATTGATCGGAAAAGAAAAACGTTAAAGACCATAAATTGGAACCATTATTCGATCAAGATTCAAAGCGCTGTTTCAAATGCTTATAAGCAGCAGATTTCATTTAACCCTGGACGGTTACTCTTCATTTTTGTACATTAAGGTTACTCTTCATTGAATCGACGAACAAAAAAAATATTTTTTTCGTCTACTGATTGCAAGCTTTCATTATCAACTAAAGTTGTTGAAAAAAGAGCGAAATTTAGTCAAACATAAGAGAGTTATATGATAAAGAGTAAATGAGCTTCGTCGATTCGACTAACAGCAACCCTCCAGGGTTAAAATCATGAAATTTGGATGGCACATCAACTCAAGATGGGCATAGCTAACGACGATTTTGCATGTCTGAAGCACTGTTGATCGCTTAAAAGAGAAATCAAATAGGTTTCATTACGACAACCCCAAAAATCACTATGAACTCAACGGTAACATGTATGCCGACGTTGGCATACATGGCATACTAAGAGCAATCAGGAAGATCAAAAATAAACTGCTTTTCGTCCCTAAAGACTACTCTTCGCCACTCCTCGTTTTAAATTTGGTACTTATCTACAATAACCAAATGTGCTCTTATGTGCCGGGCTAGGATCATGATTTGGGCTGCATTCTGTTTTGCAGCAAAAACCCCGATCTTTGCGTTATGAAATATTCCATTATTGGATATAAAGAAAACAGAAGTAAGAAGAGCGCAAAAATTTTTTTCATGGTTTTTTCTGCCAAATCAACAAACATTAAATTATTCAGCCATCCACTCATCCAGTCAGGCAAACAAACTAAATGTCGGTTTCGTTCAATTAAATTTAATTCGATGTTTATCTTTAGTACCCTGCACTAACGCAAAACATATTGCGATATTTTCAGTTTGTTTTAATGGTTGTAGCATCGTTAATAGGAGTAATTTTACACTTGCTGTTCAGAATCAATTTCTAAAAGGAAGGAAGTAGGCTCGTACAATTGTGCGTTTGTATAAATCAAAATAAGTGGATAGTGGCGTGAAAAATATTAGATGCCATTATTAAAACTTGCCGTTAACTAAAGGGAGGATTTTAACGTGCAGCTAAATTGTTTTTCATTATTATAAGCGGACAATATGGTAGAAGTAAGCGTTAAGCTAAATGGAGGATCAGCCGGTAACTTTTAAAGTTGAGTTTATGTTTGAACGTGCCATATTATATATTATTTTCAATATGGTAACTTCGTTGCCACTGCGTTTAAAAAAACTTGTTTAATTGAGTAGTACTATCGAGATTGCTTCGGCACTGCCACTCATGTTGTGTGTGTTAATTTTATACATGAGTGGCGGGACCTACAGTTTAAAGTCGATTCCGAACGACAGACTTTTGAGAAACTTTTCATTGCAATTTTATTTACTCTCAGAGTTTTTGCTGCTGAGAAGAAAAAATTTTGGTTGAAGTTTGATAACTCGAGGACAATTGTTCCATTCCTTAAGTACTCCAGATGTATGCTCAGGATCATTATACTGGTACTAAACAAATGTATGCTTTATTCCAACCATTTTGGCATTTTGTATTAGGTTTGCTTTCAAAGGCAATTAAAGAAAGACCACATGCCATTATGAATTCTTCATTTTCGACAGTAGGACTAAAGTGCTAGGATTAATCTCCTGCTCAAGAGTCTCCACAAATATTTTCAATCAGAAATATTATATTTGCTGTCGTCTGTGAACGAAACAGTCTTAAACAAAAATATCAGAACTCAGCAATGACCGATCAATTTTACTGAGATCCACTATATAATGCCCAATGGTCTTTATAATTCCTCCGTTTTATATCTTACTTTGTTCAGTTGGTTAGACTTTCTGTTTAACCATAAGCCTACAATACGCCTTAATTTGTCATGTTCAAAAACAAATTAGCTTGAGTTTATTTCAGTTAATGACAAGACATTAAATGAAAATATAAAATATGATGGACTGTTTGGTTATGTAGGAGCACAAGACAATGAAAATTTAATTACAGTGTGCCATATGTCACCGATAAAAATTAATTTTGACAGAATGAAGATGATTTGAAGTCATTTTAATTACAGCGTACAGTGAACAGTGAACGTGACGTTATGTGTATATATACCTAGTGTGGTTTTATATATAATAATTGTAATAAAATGTTCTTATGACTTGCGAAATAAAAATTACTTTTTAATTTACAATGCGTTTTGGTGGTATGCTGGACTTCATTAGATTGAAAGTGCAACATCATAATACTGTTACGTTTTTACCTTTTTAGAAACGTTTAGAATATGAGTTTGTTGATTGCAAACAAAATAAAAATAAATATGTGTTTAGTTTCAATTAAACTCTTTATTGTTCACACTAATATTGTGTGCCACCGTTTACAATCTTGAATGAATAATTTGCTTTATTCGTTATTCTTCTTTACACTTCTGTTCACGTACACACTAACAAATGTTCGGTAGATCTTTACAACGAAGATCTTCAAACCACGACTGCTTACTTCACACGTAACGCGTTCTCACACAAAACTGACTGAGTTTTTACTACTCGTTGCCTGCTTTGTCTTGCCTTTTTATATGCTCACGTAAACGTGATCAGCCTGATGAAGGTTCTTGAAGTCGATCGTTCGTGGTTTCACCTTCTCGAGAATTCTATAGCGACTTCATTGTTTTTTTTTAACATTTCTTGTTGTTGCATTCTCACTTACTTGTCTATCCCCTTCACTTTCATACTGATGTTGTATGTGAACTTGTAACTAGTTCGTTGTATTTTTTTGTGTAGCTTTTGCTCATTTTAATGTTAAACGATGTACATCGTTTCCATTTTCGTAACAATACTACGACATACTGCCTGGGTAGTATAAGTAGCGCAATGAGAACAATGTTGACTACAGTATTGCAAATGATCCTATATGTCCACCTAGAATTGCCTTATAATATAAGACTTTTCTGAGTATTGAGGACTCCAGCCTATGAGGAATTGTATTGATTGTTACAAAAAAGCAAACAAATATATATTGAGAGTCGTAAAGATTAAACGTATCTTGAAGAGTCTAACAGTCATGATATATTTTCCATATATATTTTTTTCAAATGAACTTTTAGTTCAAAAATTTTCAGAATTTTTAATGGATCTTGATTGTTTATTGGAAAATGCGTCAATTTCACGTTTGAGCGACCACCAGAAGTTTTCCAATGTTTGCCAAAAGTGAAATAATAATATTTGAAAAATGCACAAATATTAGACCAAACGTGAAATTGACATATTTTGTGGTAAACAATGAAGATCCATCAAAAATTTTAAAAGTTTTTGAACTGAAAGTTCATTTGATAAGATGACATATGTAAAAAATATGACACGACTGTTATACTATTTAAATAATAACTACGATAATTTTTGTCCGATTTGATCAAACGAAGTGTCAATCTCTTCATAAGATAATGCACTTTTAGAACCTCATCACCAATTTTATATTTTTTAATTAAAGTTTGCCACTATGAACGGACAAACATGCAAAAATATGAAAAAAATTGCATTCGTCAAGTTTACCTTATCAAACCCCAAAGCATATTAAGTCTAATAATATGTATATGTATATCGTTTTAAAGGTTCATTCCTCTTCTTCCTAACAAGGTTTAAATTTTGCACATCGCTTCAGAAATGTTTGTGTAATCACAAAATATGTGGGTAAAGTCCAAAAAAATTTTTTTTTGTCAAATATAAAAAGTTTGGAGGGTTCAAGAAGTATGAAAAAAATATTTTTGAATTCTACTCAGCAAAACTCATAGCTTACACTATGTTATTAGCTGGTATATTTCATATTTTATTTTGTCGCATAGTGTAGTTAACAAAGAATTTTAGCGTATTAGCCATATTATTAAGCATACGCATATTTGGACTATTTCACAGTGGACTACAGAAGTGTAGTATCCCAATTCCAATAACATGAACAAATAATTGATGTTTCTTTATATTTATTTTATTAACTTATACCTCTTTATTATTAAACGAAAAAAAAAATTTTATGTTTTTATCAAATCATAACAAAAATTATGGAAACTGTCTGGTGTCTGCACAAGGTCACACACTCCATTTAATCCATTTGGCATTAAATCTCCCAGTTTTATTTTTTTGTTGATATTTTCCGCCATGCACTTAAGAGCAAGTTTTTCAGTTGTGTTTTGTTTCAGGTTACAAATGTCTCCATAGGGAGCAATTATTGTGAACGAGCCATAAATATTATTATTAGTATTTTCTTTTTTTTTTTTTGTCTTGTATCGGCGATAGTATCTGTCAATCATATTCAGTATACATCAAATCATCGACAGCTTATCAATCATCAGCGATAAGGATTTTGATGTGAGAAATGATGGACTTGGAAAACCATCAAAAAAGATGATGAGTCAGAAATAAATGACCGAAATGTTGCATAATATACAATTTCAGATCGTTTATAAGCTATGGGAAAAATCTAAAACTGGAAAATAGGTGCCACATAACTGAATGACAGAAGATGGAAAATTGAAAAAAAAAATTTTTGCTTCAAAGGTTAGATTAAAAGTCAATGTTGCATCGCAGAATTACTGGCGTCGAAAAATGGATTGATTTATTTCCTGAACCTTGAACAGAAAAATAATGTTTTAAACAAGATGAAACATCAACTGTGATTGCAACACCAAATCGAATCGGCAGGAAGATAATGATGTGTGTCTGGTGAGACCAGTGTTCGAAAAATTACTATAAAGTACGCAACGTTTATATACTATACTGAATGTCGTGTGTAAAGAACAAAAACTCATTCACTACAACGAGAGTAAAACTCTTCGTTTCCGTTTTAATGTTTCTGAAAATGTAGGCAAACTCTAACAAAACGTACTGAACAGAGTCCACGAACACTATTTCTTACTGTTTGTGTATAAAGTACGCTAAAAGGATCAGTACACAACGAAAACATTGAGTTTTAGTGAACTTTTTTGAGTACACTAACAGTTTTTAGTGTATACGAGAGTTTATGTTCTCATTCAGTATTTTTAGAGATCGTGTTGTGGGTTTTGATGCCATTTATTATTCTTTATGAATAATAGACATATGTATTTTGCTTAAGAATACAAAGAAAAAGGTGTGAATTTTTCTCATTGTATAAGCAAGAAAAAACTCCATCAGGTGGAAAATGTCATTAAGGAAAGTTTTACATACATAAGAATATATGGAAATTTTTTGATGACCAATTTGCGAAACAGACTGCCTTAAAATATAATCCTTTGAAATATCCCAGGTATGTATCTTAAATATCTAATGATGATACTTGCTCGCTGTAGTCTAGTAGGCAGTTTGTTGGCTTATAGAAATATTAAAAGATACTTTGTTTCGTAAATTGGTAAATAAAAGTTATATTTTATTAGCTCTCAGAGTTTTTGTCAGAAATCTGCTGAAAGGAATCCGCCGAAGAAATATTTTTTCATATTTCGTTTTGTTGGAGATGTCTGACCTTGGGTTTGAGCCGAGGCCTGACATCTCACTTAACGCTGGATGGTTATTGTTCGTCGAATTGACGAAACTCATTTACGCTTTATCATATAAATCTTTTATGTTTGACCAAATTATGTTATGTTATATGGTAATGTATGTATGTAAATGAAGTCGCCGTAGTCTAGTAGGTTAGATGTAAAGCTCGGGCTCGTGTCCCAGGTCAGACATCAAAACAAAATACAAAAAGTAATTCTTCGGCGACTTTCTCTCAGCAGATTTCTAGCAAAAACTCTGAGAGTAAATAAACCTGTATTGAAAAAGTTTCTCAAAAATTTGTCATTCGGAATCGACGTAAACTGTAGGTCCCTCAATTCACGTATAAAATTAAAGCACACAACGTGGCAGTAATCCCAATTATGTATATATGTATGTATAACGGTAACAAATCACAGGGAATGTTGATTTGGTTCAGCGATGGGTAAATATAAACATTGTCGTTCCACAGAAGCCATAAATCAATTTCACAATTTTTTTCAAAAATATTTCTAGCAAATGTTTTCCAGATTTCTTAAGATACGAACTTTTGGTAACCGTATAAAGAAGAAGAAGTCACCGTAGTCTAGTAGGTAGTGTGTTGGTTTATTATGCGGAAGACATCGGTTCAAACCCCAAAAAAAATATTTCTTCGACGACTTCCTCTCAGCAGATTTCTGGTAAAAACTCTGAGAGTAAATAAAATTGCCATAAAAGTTTCTCAAAAAATCTGTCATTCGGAGTCGACTTTAAACTGTAGGTCTCGCCACTCATGTATAAAGCTAACGCACACAGTATAAGTGGTGTGAGAAACTAGGTCGTAGTCCTGACGGATGGGTTGTAATGACCAGTTATGTTATGTATGTATATAAAGTGGACCGCTTTAGATTAGGTACCCCAATATATATATTTTGTATACGAAATTAACTGTCCATTGTAAATTGTAGAAATAGGTATCACATTTCGGCACTCCAGTTCTGCCATGGTTTCGATATTATAATCATATACCCATGATTAGACATTTGAAACGCTTCTGGGCAAAATATGTTATTTCAAAACTTATTTTAAATCCATATCTTTTTAACCTAAAACGTTCAAATAAATTCTACTCTCTAATGCAACAATAATTGTATCACGTCTAATAAGCCAACACATTACCTGCTACAGTACGACTTCTACAAATTATTCTTATATACTTTAAATTTTCTTGAATGAAAATCCCAACCTTTAAATGCTTTCATAGTGTTGACAGCTAAATTGTGAAATAATATAGATTAACATTGAAATAAAAGAAGAAAATATAAACAAAATATGAAAGAAAAAGTAGAAAATGACAAATATTTGATATTTTTTTCTGTGTTCTTTCGTTTTGAAAATCAGGCAAAATGTTTCGTCTTAACAAGATGTGGCACGAACATTATAATGCCTGTAGGCCTGGCCTTGAACTTTTTTTTATTTATTGTTAAAGAAAACAAATTTTTCATTTGCGAAAGTGACAAAAAGAAAAATTCTGTAATAATTTATGATATTTACAGCTTCTGAAGTTGCAAAAAAATTATATGATTCATATGCATATGTTTGTCTACATATGTTTAATGTTGTTAAAAAACCATAAATATTATAGTGAAAAATGAAATAAAACAAAAAAATATATTAACATTGAATTACAATGGGTCAATTCGACCTCCGGGTACTGTACTTGTCTTAATTGACAAGTACACGTCCTCTAATCTAACATATTAACGTTGAAAAGGTTGTAGTGTTCTGGACTTCTAACCATGGAAAAATGAATTCAGAAGAAGAATTATTTACTTCTGAAATTAATTACACGGTGCGACAGTGAAAATTCACCCGAGCAACTACATAGTCTAAATTATTCACTAGGTTGACTAGAACTCAAAAAAACCCTCCAAACTTGTTTTATTTGAAAAACGGTATTCCTGATCTTTTCACACAAAATTATTGATTATTGAAAAATCCAAAGTTTTTAGAAAGGGGAGAGATTAGTCTTTAAAACGGTATACATAAACGTTTTGTTCAAACTTATATGTTTTGAGTTTCGATAGTGCAAACTTGGAAAATATTATTTTTTTTTTAATTTTTTTTTGAGTTTAGCTATTCATAATTGCAAAATTTAATTAAAAAACATAAAGTAAGTGATGACATTCTGAAAAAGCATTGTCTTTTGAAGAGTCAATCTCTGTTTGATGAAATTGGAAAAAAAAATACCGTAGTTCTAATTTAAATAGTATAACAGTCGTTTTATATTTTTATATATGTAATCTTGTCAAATGAACTTTCAGTTCAAAAATTTTCAAAAATTCTGATGGATCTTGATTATTTATCGCAAAATGTGTAAATTTGACGTTTATACGACTATATGACAAATATAACTCGACTGTTAGGCTCTTTAAAAAATAACTACGATAATTTTTGTCCAACTTGATCAAACGAAGTGTCAATCTCTTCACAATATAATAAACAGAATGTCATCACTTACTTTATGTTTTTTAATTAAAGTTTGCTACTATGAACTGACAAACTTGAAAAAATATGGAAAAAAAATCACATTTGTCAAGTTTACCTTATCAAACCCCATAGCATATTAAGTCAAATAATAAATATATGTATATCGTTTTAAAGGCTCTTCTTTCTAATAAATAAATTTTGGACATCGGTTCAGAAATGTAAAGTAAAGTAAAGTCAAAAAAAACGGTTTTTGTTACATAAAACAAGTTTGGAGGGTTCGAGAAAAATAAAAACAGTATTTTTGAGTTCTACTCAACTAACTGAAAAACTTAGACTATGTAGTTACTCGGGTGAATTTACATTTTTGTATTTTGTCGCATAGTGTTATTTATTAATAAAAATTCATTTGTTGTTCTATTATTTATTTATTTATAATCGATTAGTACATATATACAAACTGTTTTAACCCTTAAATGACCACAGGGACACATGTCGAAAGACGAAAATAACAAAAATTTAAACAACTAACAACCGGGTGGGTATTGTGTTACTTTTATTAATTTCTAAATATGCATATTTATGATTCCTATAATATAGGAAATATGGCAGATATATTTGAACATGACTGATATATTTGTGCAGATATATTTGGTCACTTGAAGTTAAAAGTCTTTTGCCTGTAAGATTATAATATGTTTTGATATGCAAAATCTCATTTATGACCAAACATATGTAAATTTTTTATTGTTTTATTTTACATACATAATTGGTCATTACATCCCTTCAGGCAGGATTACGACCTAACTACTTGCACCACTTACGCGTTGGCTTATTGGATTCAAATCCGAAATATAAAAATCTTTTCCGGCGACTTCCTTTCTGCAGCCCTCTAGCAAAAATACTGACAGTAAAAAGAAATTGCCATGGAAAATTTCTCAAAGCGATGTGTAGCTCAGAGTCGACTTTAAACTGTACGTCCCGTCACTCATGTATCAAAATTAACACATACAGCATAAGTGGTGTGAGAAACCAGGCCGTAATCCTGACTGAAAAGTTGTAGTGACCAAATACATAGGTATGTACATATGTATGTGGTCTTCAGAAACAGATACGGAAGTACATACATAATTGGCCATTACAACCCTTCAGTCAGGATTACGGCCTAGCTTTTCACGGAAGTACTTCATGCTAAATTATCGGTTTGAAGATATATTTATAAACTTTCATTTTTGCTACAATAATAAAGTACAAGATGCTCCTAAAAGCGGAAAGCAACAATTTATTAAAAAATTAACACACACAACATAAGTGGTGTGAGAAACAAGGTCTTAATCCTGACTGAAGGGTTATAATGACCAATTATGCATGTACATGGTATATATATTTATATATTTAAAAATTTTGCTCTGAATCAAAAAATAAAATAATAAATCAATATGTATGTATTTTTAAAACTTTAACTAAAATTCCAAGCTTAACTAATTAAATAAAAACAAATAATCTAATCCTAAGTCTATTCACCTTATCAGAGTATTCGGTGCCCTCATTTGGGTTTGGTTGTAGTTGCAAAGATTGTTATTTTTCTTGCGGTGGCAATTGTGGTTCCTGATGTGGCCGATATTTTTTGAGTTGTTGCATCTGATATTTTTCGGCTTTATAGTCTTCCACACGGAAAGTCTCAACTTATTCTTAAAAATGGTTTAACGACTGATGTTAAGCAAATCATCATAAGAACGTTTATCGGAATTCGTACATTTTTTCTGATAAGTTCATGCGTCAGTTGCAACTTTATGTAGGCTTTGTGCATGAAACTTGGTTTCCTATTTCTCAGCTCTTCGCGGTATAAATAAAGCATGTAAGTGGTATTTGCATGCTGCACTTGATGTAATTTATCCTTGGCTTTAACGTTGGTATTGCTTTTATTAGTGTAATTCCTAGCTGCTATGGGTGCCATGACAATTATTCACTGTTATTTGAAAATATTGTTCGATTCATTTGAGTGTCTGAGATGCACTGATGTTGCTTGCGAAAATGTCTGGAGTTTTATATTGATTCGCAGTTATCTACCTGTGGCATGTAAATAAATTGATGGGGATAATTAGGTAAGACGGACAACATAAACATTTATTTTTAATTTAATTTTCTTTTTTTATAATTTATGAAATGGGGTTTGTTTACTAAATAAACGCAGCGTGTTTGGACTTATTATTGTTTGCCTGAAAAAGCATGATCCCCAAATGGAATGTTACTTGCTGTCAAATTTCGTATAATTTATTGGACAGTCACACTGTACTGAAATCTATTACGCCGATTAAAATGTAGTTGGGTTTCATTTCTGTTTCTATACTTATCAAAATCTCTTTCGTTATTACATTGTAAAGTCACTTAAGGCACTTCAAAGTTGTTCTGTATGGAGTAATTATGAAATATTAATCCTCAAACGTCCTATTATTTGTTAGTTTACGCCATAAAGCTTTTACAGATAAACTACTGCAGATCGCCGTATAAATAACTTTTTTGCAACAAAAAGCCACTTTCTATTTCTAAAATGAATATATACTGGAAACAAGAAATTATTAAGTGGATAAAACCCATGAATACTATAACAAAGACGGGTTAAATAACCAAATAAAGGATTAGAAGCGGTACCTGTCACGCATGTGACATAGTATTGTTACGAAAATGGAAACCGTGTACATTGTTTAACATTAAAACGATAAACAAAAGCTACACAAACAAATACAACGAATTCGTTACAACTAAACCAATATCAATCTATACTAAACAAGCATAAAAGTAGATAGGTAGTGCCGACATCCTTTATTAAGTTAAGCATAAAGCAATAAAACGAAAGAGTTTTTTATCTTTTTCTTGGGTAACAGAAAATATTAAAATAAATAATGAAGAGATTGTCGTAGCCAGCAGTATGGAAATTATTTTTTTCCTTTTTGCAAAACTCTTAATAGCAAAAGGATGTAAGAAACAAATAATTATTGGTAAATATACATACCTAGTCATTTAAGGTGGGAAATTAAAAAGTTTAAATTCAAGAATGCAATATAACAAAAACGGTATGAAATTTTGCTAAATGTATTATTTTGTTGTGAAGTACAATTGTTCCGGTTAGAAATGGAATACGATTGTCGCGGCTGGCCTGACAGGACCTCATTCTATCGAACCAATTTTCGACACTTTTTCGGTTTCACGTGGTCGTATCTCGGTAATGGCATCACAAATGTTGGCTTTCAAATGCTAAATTGTCTCTGATATTATTGTCACCATAATATTTTTCTTTAACGGCGCTTCACAGAAGTAGTCCAATGATGTCAAATCGCAGTTTCTTGGTGGTCGATTTCGGATCATTAAAAGGCCATCAAATCTTTGGGGCAATAAATCGATTCTGGCTTAAAATGTGTGGTAAATTTCACCATCCTGATGAAACCAAACATCATTCACATCAATACTATGAAGAGGGCTCAAAAAAGTCAGTTATCATGGCACCGTCCTCATTATCTTTGAAATATGAAAATGACTTTCATCCGCAAAGATGACTTTTTTTTTGGCAAATCGTCTTCAACGTGAAGTTTCTCGTTGGCCCAATAAATCCTATCGTAAATCGATTCAATACGTTCGTTCCAAAATGTATCAATACAAAGTTTGTATGCAGTTCTACTACTGTATATAAACTATGTAGATATGCAAAGTAACCAAACAATTCATCTAATATATATCCGATGCCTGATTGCTTTTTGACTGCGTTAAAAATACACATTGATGACGAAATAGAATACGTTGCATATATTTTGTACAGCGGCATTATTAAGCATGATACGTTGTTCAAACACAAAGCAACTAACATTTTGGAAGGCAGCCATACTGAA
Organism: Sarcophaga variegata; assembly: GCA_932273835.1. Lineage (NCBI taxonomy): Eukaryota > Metazoa > Arthropoda > Insecta > Diptera > Sarcophagidae > Sarcophaga > Sarcophaga variegata. The sequence goes on from OW026358.1 coordinate 73,907,056, forward strand.
TATTGTGACAGAATAGAATGACATTATCGTACATATGTATTGATAGAAAAATACATTCAAGTGAGTAGCAGGTGTATCCATATGAAATGGGCGTTATTTTGTGAAATTAAAACAAAAGTTTTTAATAGTATTGTCCATTGCTGGCTACACATTTTTGCCCATCTTTCAGGCATTTGTGGATTGCACGCCAATAAAATTCTTCGGCTTTTTATGCAAACCAATTAGTCACCCAATTCTCGACTTCCTGGTAGGAATTGAAGTATTGGCCAGCCAATACGTGAACCATCGATGAAACCAAATAGTAGTTCGAAGACCTCAGGTGTAATAAATACGGCAAAATGGTTTAATTGTCTAGCGTATATATGGAGGTGCATCTCATGTTGCAAAATTATCTTGTGGCCCATTCTGGTCATTCGTTCCACACGATCAGAAAATGTTTTGTTGTGAAACACTTAACATTTCTACCATTTGTTTCTGACTCAAAGCATCATCATCAACCAGTATTGTTTGCAATTCGTCGCCTTCACATTTTTTTTTGTGGTTTTCACATTCTAATTCCTATCTCTGAAACATCGAAAACATTTTTTCCATGTTATTTCTGATAGATCATGATCTTGGGTCTCGCCAACAATTCGATGCGATTCTCCAGCTTTTTGCTTTGTATTCTAAGAGGATGGCTGGATCTTTTTTAAGCATCTCCAATCTTTGTTTTGATTAACAGCGTGCTAAAGTTCTTATGTATATTATCGTTGTTGATGTACTACGGTATTGCTATAATCTTGTTTTATCGTTTATCAATTTTTTAATGTGTTAAGCAAAGGTAGATATCCTCATAAGTAATAAATATCTCCATATTGCTTTATACGGTTTTCAGATATGTACCGTTATTGAGCTCAATACTTTATATAAAGTTTGTATTAATAATTGCACAATAAATACGCAAATTGTTATTATATTAAGTAAAACTTAAAATACAGCACTATCGTAAGTGTGTTTAGTGAGCATATTACAATTAAACGAACACTTTTTGTTGATATTTGACAACTCAAATGTCAACAACGACAAACAAGAAAAAACAACAAACAAAAAAACAAAATAAAAACAATTTTGTCGAAACAACCAGCTGTTTTGTTCACCAGCTGTCAAATGAATATTGAATAAATAGCTGAACTGCGTATATTATTATGCCTGAACACATAAAATATTGTACTCAATTAACCGAATATTGACTCAGTAAAAGTTCACACCTGAACATAGTATTAAGCTGTCAATTATATAACAAAAGTTGACAGTCTCGAAGTCAGGTGTCTCGTAATAGGAATACCAATATATTTAATATGCGAGTGAGGCACACATCTACTGATGATCGAAAAGAAGGAATATTACGTGATCACATTTTTTTCACTCACTATACTTCTCCAGAGATAAAGAGATGCATCTTGTGGATTCCCATGCATACAAACCAAAGCAGTATTATAAGAAATATATTTCTACGTATTGGTCTGCTCAATGTAATGTCCAAAATGTATTTTAAATATAAGGCGTATCCCAATATAATTTTGTAAGTAGCACTTATAAAATCACCTTCATTAGTGTCAAACAAATAACCACATTCCAACAGTACAGTAGTATTATTAAGAAAATTTAGTTTCAATTTAACGCAACCTAACCTTCATAATTTTTTTCCAGAGGCATCCCTGTTTCAAACAAGGCATTCATTTAAATGAAAACAAAATAGATTTCAAGGGAGGTTCGCAAAGTAAAAAGATATTTTCAATTAAACTATTCTTTCATTATTATTCTAAAAGCAACTCTTAAGCTTTTGTCCAATTTAAATGTTTTTTTTTATTCACTACAAGTGAAAATGAAAAATACTTTCATTTATAAATTAATTAACGTCTTACAAAGCAAATAATGGGTACAATAACAAATCCCTGCCTTTCAAAAATAAAAAAATAAAAAAAATAAAATAATTTGTTTTGTTGATTACGGAAATAACAAAAGACTATTTATAAGTAAATGTTAATTATTGGAATTTCTTTAGGACAAAAGAAGGGTAATAAAAAAAATTAAGTAAATATAATAATATATAAGCCTGACAAATAAGCATTATTGTCATACATACCTACATAATTGGTCATTAAACCCTTCAGTCAGGATTATGGACCTAGTTTCTCACACCACTTGTGTTGTGTGCGTTAATTTTATACGTGATTGACGGGACCTACAGTTTAACGTCGACGTCGATAGATTTTTGGGAAACTTTTTCATGGCAGGTTTATTTACTCTCAGAGTTTTTGCCAGAAATCTGCTAAAAGGAAATCGCGGAAGAAATATTTTATTCATATTTTGTTTCGATGCCTGATCTAGGATACGAACCCGTGTTTTGCCTCTAATAAGCCAACACACTACATATTAGGTCTCGCCATTAATGTATAAAATTTAAAAAAATTTAACACACACAACATATGTAGATAGTGTGAGAAGGTGGCTGAATTATTATTAATGACCAGTTATGTATTTTTTTTGCGGCTTCTTCTCAGCTACCTTCTGGCAAAAATACTGAGAGTAGATAAAATTACCGTGAAAAGTTTCTCTGGCGTTCGGATAAAATTAAAGCCCACATCATGGGTACTGCGAGAAACTAGGCAGTAATCCTGATCAAAGGGATGTAATGAATAATTAAGTATTTAAGTAATGCAATTAATTATAAATATAATTAACAAAAGAAAGTTAACTTTATAAACTATTCTGATTTTGATAGTATGTATTTATCTTCATAATCAACCAATTGAGGGTATAGTTATTCCAAAGTTCAAATCAATTATTTTTGCATTATATTTTTACAATATGTTTACGTTTAAAATATGAGCACGTTGATTGCAAATAAAATAAAAAAAAATTTGTGTTTACTTTTAATTCAAATTCTTCATAATTCGCACAATTCTGTGTGCCACTGTTCACAATTTGATGCTAACAAAAACAATTGCATTGATTGGTATTCCTCTGTTTACACCCTTTGAATAATCAATAACAATTACTTGACAATTGTCCGACAGATTTTTTAACGGAGATCTCACTTCAAACGCACCGCGTCTTCATACAAGACTGACTGCACTTTTACTGACTCAGTTGCCTGCTTTGCCTTGCGTTTTGTATGGCAACTTAATCAGTTTGATGAATGTTCTTGAAGGTGAATGTTCATGGATTCACCTTCTCGAGATCTCTATAAAGGTAAACATGTACATGTATGTATGTATGTACAATAATGAAGTTTTTTTTATTTGCTTTACATTTATTCTTTTAGTGTTTGTTGTTGTATTTTTGTTTAAGTGTTTACCATTTTTTATGCTGGTGTTTGTTGGTATATTTTTGTTTACTTGTTTGTCATATTTTTTTATGCTGGTGTTTGTTGTTACGCAGCGCGATAATTTGTAAACAAGTTCATTGTTTTTGTAGCATTTGTTTATAATTTTAATGTTAAACGATGTAAAAGCAAAACACCAGTATCCAGATTTTCCATTTTCGTAATAATATTTTTTTTCTGTTCTATTTTACCACTTGTTTGCTTTTTTATGCCTGCTACAATGGAATGTTTATTATCCTGTTTAAAACAATATAATGACGAATTACACAAGACTGTGGAATAGTAAGAAAGAAAACCAAAACAGAAGCAAAAAAAAACAGGAAATAATAAATTATTCGTAAATTTTTTTTCTCATTTTATCTCTCTTGAGGGTTTATTTTTAGTATGATATGTCGTCAAAGCACAATGCCTGTAAGCAACACTGATGAATGAACTTGACCTTCAACATTTTTATTTGGGTTTCCTTTATATCTACTGGAAGGAATTGTTTTTCACAAAGTGTTGAAATGAAAAATATTGCAACAATGTGTCATCGGTTTATGGCGTAAGACCAATACGCTGGCTTTACTATGAAATATTTACAACACAAGTGCTTGTCACATCAATCATTGTCTCGTCGAGCTATTGAATTGTATGGTGCTCAGTTAGCGTACGTGTAGAGTGCTTGTATTTTAAAGACATAATTTATATTTGGAAACAATGTAACGGGTTATTAATTTTTCAGCTTCAGAAATAAAGTTAATAAAAAAGCAGAGACGACTATTATTTCCATCAAGCCTTTCATGTAGGAAATACAATGTTATTCAAATGTTTTCATCACAATTTCGTATTTCGGGCAACGTTCTGAAACTATCCGTGTAGATACAAGGCTTTTGACGTAGCCCCGTAAAAAGTTTAACGTCTCCAAATCCGATAACCATGATAATGCTGTTGTACAGTCTTGTTGAAACCAAATACCGTCCACTCCATAATCTTTAATTGAAGGCCAGAAAGTGTCAATTATCATACGACTATAGCTCTATTTATTAAGGTTATGGCTTCTTCCGACTCAATGGTACCTATATAAAGGGTGTTTTTTATAGAGGTATAGAACTTTAAGTTGCAATAAAACAAAGATAAATTATTCGATTGACATGAATTTTATTTATCCGAAAGATAATCTTGTGGCATTACATTTTAAATATGATTTTTGGCATATGACCGCCACGGCTGGCGCGGATGTAGTCCAATCTGGACGTCCAATTTTCGATGACTTTTTCCAACATTTGTTTCCATATGTCGGCAATAATACGGCGAATGTTGTCTTCCGAATGGTCAAGCGTTTGTGGCTTTACCGCATAGACCATTGACTTTACTTAGCCCCACAGAAAGTAGTCTAGCGGTGTTAAATCACAAGATCTTGGAGGCCAATTCACAGGTCCAAAACGTGAAATTAGGCGGTCACCAAACGTGTCTTTCAATAAATCTATTGTGGCACGAGCTGTGTGACATGTTGCGCCGTCTTGTTGAAACCACATCTCCTGGACATCATGGTTATTCAATTCAGGAATGAAAAAGTTAGTAATCATGGCTCTATACCGATCACCATTGACTGTAACATTCTGGCCACCAATCCAATTCCTGTGCTCGGTGGCGGATGGACTCATTCGGGTCTTCCTCAATGCTACGCTCTACAGCAGCAATAGCTTCTTCTGTACGCACCGTACAGCATCTCTGGGGATGCGAGTTATCAATAAGAGTAAACGTGGTGCGAAAACGTTCCATGGTTAATCGAATTAACTGCTCTGGTGGACGATTTTGTCGACGATAAAATGGACGTAGTGCACGATACGTTATCCGCACAGAACTATTATTTTCGAAATAAAATTGCACTATTTGCAAGCGTTGTTCAGGCGTGAGTCTATTCATGATGAATTGGCAAACCAAACTTAGAATAAATCACTTGACAGCTGTTAAATCGGTCGCCATCTTGAAAAGTAATGCCAACTTAAAGTTCTATACCTCTATAAAAAACACCCTTTACCATAACGTGCCCAAAGAGTCATTTTGTTGGTGTCATTGGCTTTTCGACAATCATGTCTCGATTCTGCGAGTACCATATGCGAGAATTTTCATGCTGATACAGCCATAAAGTGAGGAATCAATTTCATCGACTAGGAGAGATCACACCGTTGTTCTTGCTATTGAAGAAGGTTTGTAGAATAATACGAATTTTTTCCATTCCATGGCGTTCGAACTAAACGAAATACGAAAAATAATCCTTCGGTGACTGCCTGACGTGAACAGTTTCTTACAAATATGTCATTCGGAGTCGGCCGAATCCATGGCGTTCTCAACAATTGGACACATATTACGGTTCATGATAGATTTTTCATTTGATTTTGTACCTCCCGGACTCACCCTACCATTAACGTCCGCAGATCATTCTCAACGCTGATTGAGTGTTAGACCATAAAGCTTTCAATGTCAGTTTTTCGACCAAAATTTTCATTAAAGCATTGAAGATTACGAAATGGGCGGTATTTGTTTAACATTAACGTGACTGATTTTGGCTATATTGCATAATATTTTGGCGACGTCAATTTGCAGTTAAGATCATGAACTCTAGCTGCGTCATTTGGCCACCAAGATGATGAGGATTGACGACGTCAGACTTTTTTGTAGGGTTACGTATTTTAAGCGGATAATTTTCGGACGGTGCAGCATTTCAAAGCTAAAACTCATCAAGTTAAACCAACGGAAATGTGCGAAATAGTGTTCGAAAACTGCCTCAAATATTCGATTGTTGCAATTAATCCAGCGACTATCATTTCGAACATAATGATCAAGTCCAAAAATTACAGTGAAATAAAAGTGTCATTATCTAAACGCAAAGCTTTTTATTTGTGTTTCATTTAACTTAACTTTTGAAACCGAAAAATGGTTAACCTGTTACGATAAAGGATACCTGTTGCATGAGCATGCGAATACATACTGTTTATGAACACTTATGGAAATATTTTCTTTCAAAACGTGTTGCTTTCCAACACAGTTCTTTTCAATGTAAGCCATCATGTATGTATTTTACTGCCATTCATTTTGCTCGTTAATCTAAGAATTTATATTCGAAGCGCTTAAAACACTTTCGTATGCATTATTCATGCTTTATAGGAAAATCTAAATATTTTGAGTAGTACTGCTCGAGTTGTACATTTTACTACTGAAAAAAATATAGTGGAAATAAAGCTTACTTAGCTATTTCTTATGGTAAACTATTTAAGATTTGAGCTGAAATTTTTAGAACTTATTCTTTATTTCATTAGAATACAAAAGTTATAGAAACTATGAATAAATTTAGATGGATAAAATACAATCAAACAAGAAAGAACACCATCACAGCAAATAACATTCCCTTCATAAATATTTTATATGTAGAATTTCTTTTAGTACATGAAAGTAAACATTTTCTCTCTAAAATCTTTAACATACAATAAATAACAATACAGAAATTTTACACTGAAGAAAATAAAAACTAAAAATAAAATTGGAAGTTATAGCGCTGAACGCAGATTCTTTCCTCTTTTTCCAATAGCTTTTGTTTTCATATCCCAGTCGACTTGGCTTAGTATCTGTTTCTTTAAAAATAGTTTTTCCTCAATTTTTTTGTTATTTCAAACGTTTCAGCATGTGCAATACCAAATAAGTTATCAATCTTAAAACGATTTTTAAGATTTTTAAACGTGACAAGAGTCATTTCAAATTTATTTGTAGATCTCTGCAAATTTGAGAAAAACCAATAAGTTTTTACGCTGTTAGGAAATGCATGAAGTTGTCGTAGTCTAGTAGGTAGTGTGTTGGCTTATTAGACGTAGAGCCAGGGTTCGGGGCCCAGGCCAGACATCAAGACAAAATACACAAAGTATGTCTTCGGCGACCTCCTCTTAGCGGTGTGAGAAACTAGGACGTTGTATAATGGGTCAATTCGACCTCCGGGTACTGTACTTGTCAATTAACCTAACCTAACCTAGGAAATGCATTTCTAGATTTTTTACAAAACATACTGCACCTTTGAATGAAATGTTTTGCACTTGAAATGACAGTCAATTCGACTTGGGGAATATTATAAAATATGACAGCGAGAGCTTGTCTATTTGATTTTGTTGGTCCAACAATAGAACGCACTCTTTATCTATCTATCTATGTATATAGGAATTGCATAATTTATATAAGTTGAATTGAAAAACCCGTTACAAAACATTACGTACATTAAAGCATTACCTCAAAGTGAAGCAGAACGTATTATTATTGCGGAGAGTGCCACGATCTAAGATCAACCTATAAGGGGCATTCCTGTAATTTCTCAGCAATTGATACGTTCTGATCCATTATCTACTCCAAACAAACTCAATGGCTAAAAATGTGGGTATTTATACTTTTCGGTTTCGTTTTATTAAGACGTATACTATCCCAATACTAAATATAATAACAGTTCGTTTAGTTCAAAATTAACTAGAAGTGTAAGAAATTTTCCACTTACCATTATATCTATCTTCGGTAACGTATCAAACATGACAGCCAGAAAATATTGTTTAAAACTCGGTTTCTTATTAGATCTTTCGCTGAACACTGATTCGGAACGTCCTCTATATCTCTTTGTCATTTTTAGAGATTATATTTGGACTTAAACCCTATAGAACAAACCAAAATAAGAACGGAATTATTTATTGACAAAAGTAGTAGGTGATTTACCTTATCTGATTAGCCTAATTGATCATAACAGCGTCCAAAGTTTTTAAGCTTTCTAAAAACCAAAAGAGACAAATATAGTGTTATTTTCATTAATTAATTACACGGTGTGACAGTGAAAATACATCCGAGTAACTACCTGGTCTATCTTGTTCATTTAGTTGAGTAGAATTCAAACATAGTTTTTTTATTTTTCTCGAACCCTCCAAACTTGTATTCGACAAAAACGGTTTTTAGATCTTTTCACACAAAATTATTGGTTACCCAAAAATGTTTGAACCTATTTTGGAAACATAAAGTTTTTTAGAAAGGGGAGAGATTAACCTTTAAAACGGTATACATAAACATTTTGTTCAAACTTATACATATGTTACGAGTTTCAATGGGGTAAACTTGGACGTTATGATTTTTTTTAATTTTTTTTTAAGTTTAGCTATTCTTAATTGTAAAATTTAGTTAAAGAAATATAAAATAAGTGATGCCATTCTGAAAGTGCATTATCTTGTGAAGAGATTGACTCTTGGTTTAATCAAATCGGACAAAAATTACCGTAGTTTGTATTCAAAGAGTCTAAAAGCCGAGTTATATTTTTCATATACTCGTATATATTTTTTCAAATGAACTTTTAGTTCAAAAATTTTCAGAATTTTTGATTGATCTTGATTACTTATCGTAAAATATGTCAATTTTGTGTTTGCACGACTACCAGAAGTCAGCTAATAATTGTGTTTATTGCAAACATTGTGCAACTTCTGGTGGTCGCTCAAACGTTAAAACCGTTCAGTCAGGATTATTGACCTAGTTTTACACACCACTCAAGTAGTGTATGTTAATTTTATACATGAGTTACGGGACCTTCAGTATAAAGCCGACTCCGAACGACAGATTTTTTGAGAAACTTTTCAAGACAATTTTATTTGCTCTCAGAGTTTTTGCCAGAAATTTGCCTAGAAAGGTTATAAAATATAACAAAAATTGATAATAATTTAAGTAATCATGATCAATTATACATAGTTTTTGATTTTCTTTATTACCTTGACGTAAGAGTTATATTTAACATGAACTTCACAACGTATACGCGCATGAATCAGTTACTGTACATTGAGTTTTTTCTTGACTTTAGTGCATTACGAAATAGAGAAAAAACATCAGTTGCGTTTATTATAATATGTTCAGATATGTACTTTTATTGTTTGAGTTTATTGAGTACAATATTTTAAGTTTTCAGACATAATAATATACACAGTTCAGCTGCTTATTCAATATTCATTTGGCAGCTGGTAAGCAAAACAACTGGTTGTTTCAACAATATTGTTTTTATTTTGTGTTTTTTTGTTTTTTTTTTGTCGTTGTTGACATTAGAGTTGTCAAATAGCAACAAAAAGTGTTCGGTTAATTGTAATATGCTCACTAAACATACTTATGACAGTGCTGCATTTTAAGTTTTACTCAATATTATAACAATTTGATTATTTATTGCACAATAATTAATTGAAACTTTATATGAAATATTGAGATCAATAATGGCATTTATTGCGTTTTACGCAATGAGAATTAGCATTGCGGGTAGGTATCATCAGACTTGTTTAGAATATGGCCGCCGATTACTTACACCGAATGCGCCAACATCTGATACCACTACACCTACAAGATATGCAACAATTGAAACTACGTTACTTAAAAATTGTGGTTTTAGTGATAGAACATATTTTGATAAAATAATATTGAAATTCACTTTTTAACAACACTGACCCTCATACAGATTCTGGTTTTTATTTTGAGTTTTTTTTTACGTCTATACTTACATCAAGAAGCAGAACAAGAAATGAATATGCACTAGATCGATTTCCCTTACCACTGCATTTGCTTTCATTTTCCGATTGTAGAAATCAAGAGATGTATGAAATTCTTTATGAAAATATAATTTCAAAATTATTTTTGCTGAATTATTAAATGTAAAAGAACATAAGAAGAAAGTACAGTTTAAATATGGTGAAAACCTGCATTTTAATTAGACTCACTATATGCCGTTGAGAGACAGTTTCCATATACATACAGATAGATTTCATGGAATATAAATATTATTGAACATACATACATACTTATCGTATGTGTCAATGTACAAAGCCATTTACTCGTATAAGTAAATTAAATGAATAAAAATTCAACGGAAAAGAAAATTAACAAGAAATTTATTCAGTTTTGGTGGTACTTTTTCAATTTTCTGTCCATTTTTTTTTTTATTTTTCTGTCGCTGTTATATGCTTTTGATGCTATTAATCATGTCAAAGAATAACTGTCTTGTGGTATTTGAGGGATAATATTGATTAAATTTTCCAGCTGCATTATTTTTTGTATTTCATATTATTTAAGAAGAAACATATAATGCTGTATAAAGAATTAAATACAATATGTGTATACCATTTTTGTTTATGAAAGATTTTTGAGAAAAAAAAAGTTAAAAAAATATTTCATCTGCGACTTCCTCTCAGTAGATTTCTGGCAAAAACGCTGGGACTAAATAACTTTGCCATGAAAAGTTTCTCCAAAAATATGTCATTCGGAGTCGGCTTTAAACTGGAGGTCCCGCCACTCATGTATAAAATTAACACACGCAACATGAGTGGTGTAAGAATCTAGGCCGTAATCCTAAATGAAGGGTTGTAATGGCCAATTATGTATGTATGTATGTATGAAATTATAATTATAATTCGATTTAAATTTGAATTTATTTTTCATTTGATTTACGCCAAAATAAACAAAAACACGTTTTTTTTGCTAATTTATACAAAGAAGCAGAGATCTAATGTGTGATAAAGTATACAATAAAAAATAAAAATTTGGTGCACGTTGCAGTAGAACAACAGCTATAAATTAAACAATTTGCCAAATAATGATACATTTCAACAAACAAATTTTTTTAAACAGCAAATACGATTAAATTAGGATTGTCTTTCTGATGCTGAAGTTACTATATTATTTCGCTCTTTTTTTACCTCCGGAAGTTTATGTATCTGGTAACAGTAAGTGTGTGTACATTCAAACCTGTTTTTACAAGGTTTTTTTACGCGAATTTGAAATAACCCGTTTTTTTCAATAACTGCCATGTTGATACTTGACGGCCTTCAAATGACAAATAAGTTGGCAGAACACTTTTTGACATGTGATAACATAATTGAAAGAGCTCTGAAATTACAATCAGGCTTACAAACATGTATGGCTAGATACAGAGTGCTGTATAAAGAGCTTTCCAAAGTTGGATCACAACGCACTATAACAGAATTTGCTGTTAAAAGAAGTAAACCAGCGCCAGAAGCAGCTTCTGAAGATGTAGAAGGAATAAGTATTTCTACTGACGAGACTGATATTGAGCCACCCCAGCAAAAGAGAATGCGCTTGCTATCAGAAACTGACTCCCAATAAAATAAAAAAATTTTTTATTGAAAATAATTCCGTTCCTAATTGTCTTAAGAGTTTGATAACTAATTTTATTTTCGTAAATGGAAGAGAATTTTTAAGTTTTTTCTTTATTTTTTTATAATCATAAAATGAAATAAAATAAAAACTCTGTGTATACTATTGAACTAAATCTGTGCGTTTTTATAAAGTTATTCAATTTTTAGGCATATGTAGGCTGCTGCATCAATCCTGTGTATGTCTTTTCAGTTTGTTTATACACTTACATACATACATAATATTTGTCTTTTTTTAAGCGTTTTTTTTACACGGTATCCACTGGAACGTATCTACCGTGTAAAAAAAAGTTTGGGTGTATGTTTAAATAATGTATATCGAAATTATAAATACGTTGATTTAACTTCTCATATATGTATGTATTTATTTGTATAAACATTTGTATATAATCACATATTGTAACAATTGTATCATGTAACATTAACTTGGCACACATCCAGCTACAGTAACTCCTCGATTTACGTCGCAGCTGGTTCCAAAAAAGGCGACGTAAATCCAAACGACGTAAATCGAATTTCGTATTGCTCGTACGACAAAGTAGTATGTTTTTAACAAGGAACTTCAAAAAGTTACAATAATCCCTCGAATTAAGGCGACGTAAATCGAATGACAACGCAAATTGAAGTTAGAGGGAACAAAAAATTTGACGACGTAAATCGACACAGTTAATCGAGGCGACGTAAATCGAAGGATTACTGTATAATTTTTTGAAATTATAAGCAAATTCGATTTTTTTATTCTATTGCGCAACTAAAGTAAATATTTATGTGTATGTTTCGAAGTCCAAAATGACGGTTTGATGGTTTGAGCAAATTGTAAATTCCAAAAAAATGGTGAGCCATTTAAAAGTTTAAATTTAAAAATGCAATAAAACAAGAGCGGTTTCACATTTTGCCAAATGATGTATATTTATTTATTTTAAATCATTTGAATAAAACTATTTTACATTATTACATTTTATTATCACTTTTATAAAATTTACGAAAAAATGTTTGACATTATGTACGTTGCAGTATGGTTTTTTACGTAAAAATCAAAAACTTCATGTCAGCTTGGTTTTATTTTTTTCTAAATGGTACCAATTTGACATCTCCCACCCTTGCCTTGTGGCGATTTATAAATTGCCTATAGATTCGATGGGGCAGCTTATTGTCACTCCCGTCAGCAACGCTCCCAATCGAGGGCTAGCTGAAATCTGATGTTGCTGAAACCATTGTTATATTTCGCTAGAAACATTTGTTGTAGACGTCATGTGAGGTAAACAAGTTTCCTGTTGCAATAGAACATCGATCATGTCAATAACAATGTTCTCCCTTTCATTCCTCTCTGGTGTCCCGGATACAAGTTTCCCCAAATACGGCTATACATTAGTAGTTGTTGACAGCTGCTAGCAATCTGCGTGAAAATTGGCATTATTTTTTCTTCCTAAACTGCTAATACGGTTCTCTATTCTAAGTAGTACCATCTTTTTCGATTAACGTCCTATTTTCATGTTTGCAGCTGTCAATACCTGCGTCAGTTCATAAGAGGAGCTTCTGTTTTCTTCTTCTTCAGAATCTTCAGTAGTAGAAATGTTACATATATATGTACATATTTAATCCGCCATTACAACCTTTCTTTGTAAACTGGAGATGTCTGACCTGAGGTTTGAAACTTGGTCTGACGTCTAATAAGCTAACATAGTGCATACTAGACTACGACTACTTCAATCAATATCAAGAACAGAAAATTCAACTTTTTCACTCTCTTCCAACACTTAATTTTCAATTCCTTATCAAATATTATAAATAATGTATTATTTCCGATAAAACTTCATAAAATCTTTTGAAAACTTAAAAAAATTATATTCACAACACCAAAGAATCCCTAGGAAAGTCGTATGTATTAAAAATGATACATAGCTAGAATTATTAAGTTTTTGAATTTTTTAAGTCCTGTTTGAAATTTTCTTTTTCTTTGGTTTAAAATAATGGCGATAACAATACTAACGAATTCAAAAAATATCAGACATCTAGCTTTTCCTGAATTAAAGTTATATAGTCTCAAAAATTTAAATGTATAATTTTTGATACAAAGCTCGATCTACAGTTAAATTGAGCAATTAAAAAGTTTAAATGCAATAAAACAAAAGTGGTTTCACATTTTGCCAAATGATGTAGCACCTACTAGAATATAACCTAGAATTGTGGTTTTTGTATTTGCTTTTAGGTTAGGATATTAAAATTTTTTTTAAGTCCATCAGAATTGTCATATCATAACTTACTATAATTCCTCATATTAATTCCAATTTAATAGGGTATACTTTAGTTTTAATTGTATATGAAATATATTACTCATACGCATCATATTACATATGCTGGAGTAGTTACTCTGAAAAGTATGCAATAAAAATCTTCCATTTTGTCATGTATAAAACTAATGGAATTAAATATCACTCATACGTCACATTTGTGCTTGTCAAGAATGAATTTTACATATTAAATATGTATGAGCATGGGAGCAAATATAATGGATGATCGATCTAAAAGTTTAAATTTAAAAATGCAATAAAACAAAAATGGTTAGAAATTTTGATAACTTTATTGTTTTGTTGTGAACTACAACTCATATTAATTCCAATTTAATGGGGTATACACCTAATTCTGTTTTTACACGGTCTTTTTTTACACGATTTTGATATAACACGGTTTGAAAATAAAATATTTTTAATTTTTGTTACACGATTTTATTCCATTTAGCACGATTTAAAATGTTTTGTGCTTAAATTCTTTTTGTCAAATTTAATTTTTGCAAAGTATATTCATATCACAAATTTAAGGGAATTCCCTTTCTGCGCGACAAGCAAATTTACTGGTCAAAGCAAATGTAAATGGCACAAATTTAGGGGAATTCCCTTTTGTGCATACAAGCACAAAGGTCAGAGCAATTGAAATGTGTTAATATTTTGTGTTTGGTAAAGAAATTTTTTATTGTCAAATTTGTTTTTCTATCGTTATATTAAATTTAACGCATTAAGATGAAAGGGGGAATTTAGGGGAATTCCCTTTTGTGCATACAAGCACAAAGGTCAGAGCAATTGAAATGTGTTAATATTCCGTGTTTGGTAAAGAAATTTTTTATTGGCTAATTTGTTTTTCTATCGTTACATTAAATTTAACGCATTAAGATGAAAGGTAAGCCAAAAAATATTTTATATTTATTAAGTTATTTATATTTTTAAATTTGTTAAATATTTTATGAATCCCTAAAAGAAAATGTCAAATAAAAAGCTTCTTCTCAAAAAATCCTTGTTTTTCACTAATTTTAATAGGTTTTAGAGATTAGGAACCAATCACCTATTTTTGCATACGATCAGTGTCTTTTTTTACACGGTTTTTTTACACGGTTTTTTCTGGAACCAATCTACCGTGTAAAAACAGAATTAGGTGTACTTTAATTTTAATTGCATTTGAAATATATTACTCATACGCATCATATTACATATACCTGAGTAGTTACTCTGAAAAATATGCAATAAAAATCTTCCATTTTGTCATGTATCAAACTAATGGAATCAAATATCACTCATACGTCACATTTGTGCTTGTCAAGAATGAATTTTACATATTAAATATGTATGAGCATGGGAGCAAATATAATATATGATCGATCTAAAAGTTTAAATTTAAAAATGCAATAAAACAAAAATGGTTAGAAATTTTGATAACTTTATTGTTTTGTTGTGAACTTAGGCCTATCAATGCCATTACTTGCGATTCTAAGCTTGCTGAACTGATTGTGAAGAAACAGCTAACTAAACATATAGAGGAAAATAATATATTAACAGAGGAACAGTCTGGTTTCAGAAGAAACCACTGATGTGAAACAGCGTTAAATCTGGTACTATCGGATTGGAAGAATAGTCTTAATGACAAAATGAATATAGTTGCTACCTTCCTTGATCTGAAGAGAGCATTTGAGACAGTGGATAGAAATATATTAATGGCGAAGTTGCTGAAGATGGGAATTAGTGACGCTGAGAACAAATGGATGACCAGCTATCTGAGTGATAGAGTGGTTGTATCTGATACGGTATCGACGAAAATTAATGTAAATATAGGTTTGCCGCAAGGAACAGTGTTGGCACCGTTACTTTTTATCTTATATATAAATGATATAAAGTCATGTTTGAAACATAGGAAGATTAGATTATTTGCTGATGACGCATTACTGATGATTGCGGATAGGAATCTTGGGAATGCTATGAGAAAGATGCAGGAAGATATTGACAATTTATATATATGGTTATGCGGAAATAAATTATAATTAAATATTAGTAAAACTAAATTTATGGTATTGACGAGGAATCATGTAAATAGGGATGAATGTGTATTGAAAATAAAGAATGACGCTATTGATAGAGTAAATTTAATTAAATGTTTGGGCATAATGATTGATGAAAATTTAAGTTTTGATGATCATAAAGTATATTGCAAACAAAATAGCAAATAAGATTGGAATATTAGCTAGATCAACTAAATTAGTAAATAAGAATTATAGGATTAAAGCTTATAACAGTATAATTTTACCACATTTTGTTTATTGCCCTTCAATACTATTTCTTTTAAACACAACTCAAATGGACAAACTTCAAAAGTTGCAAAATAGGGCTATGCGTATTATTTTAAACAAGAATTATGATACAAATATAAGAAGTATGCTAAACGAGCTAAATTGGCTGAGTGTAAAACAAATTATTACTTTTCACACATTAAAATTTATTCATAACATAAGATTTGGAAAGTGTCCTGAGTATTTAAATGAGAAATTACAGTGTAATCATGAAATTCATGATTATAATACTAGGAGAAAATATAATTATAGATTACCATTCATGAGAACTACAAGTGATATGAATAGTTTAGAATATAATGGAATTAAAAAGTATAATGAACTACCGAGTAATATAAAGGATTGTGAAAATATGATTTTATTTAAGAAACCCTTAATTGCATATTGTAAAAATAATTAATGTATTGTATATATATCTAGGTTTAAAAAAAACGTAAGAATAAATAAATAAATAAAAAATAAATAAATAAACTGTTCCGGTTGGAAATGGATTATTATTTCAGTCATATGGCTTCCGCGGCTGGCCTCGCAATACCTGATTCGCTCGGATCAATTTTACACCTTTTGGAGTTTTTTGGTTTTTTTGTCAATGTCTCTGGTGTGATGGCCTAACACTTTTATTTAACGGTGCCGTACTGGGTATAGTCCATCGTTATCAAATCCCAGCTTCTTGGCGTCAAATTGACATCACAATTTCTACTAATTAAATGGCTATCAAACGGTTGACTCAATAAATCGATTGAGTCATGAGACGTGTGGCAAGTTGCATCACCCTGTTGCAACCAAACATCGTTCACATCAATACCATGAAGATAGGTGTCTCCATTGACCGTAATGGTAGCGCCGTTGTCATTTTTAAAGAAATATGAGCCTAAGCCGCGCCAAACAATCATAATGGGTGCATTGGCTTCTGTAAGACCACGTCTGGGTTTTCTGAGCCCCAAATGCGGCAATTTAGGTTATTAACGTACCCACCACCTTGAATTCACCTGAGAACCGGAATGTGCCAATTTTTTCTCTTGTTTGCTGGTATATTTGCCAAATCTTAAGCCGCAGTATTAGGTCCAAAATATTTCATTGACTTTAGAATTCTTCTTCACAGAACTCAAGGTGGATTGTAGTGTTCAACGGAAGGTGACGTAGTTCCACTGTTTATTTCTTTTTTTCTGTGTAAAAGACAAAGCACGCTGACTTTCCGTAACATAACTGTCACTGGTTTTCATTGGAAAGATTGAGAATCAACTAATTTACTCTAAAAAGATTTTAAATAATGGCTTGCTAGCACTGGCGCAGACACAATTTAAGTTGTTACCTAAACTCGGTACCATGACATAAAACCCATCAAACCTTGTGTTTTATAAAAAAAAACCTTCGTTGCTCTTGTTGCGTTGGTTCAATATGTGAAGCTTCTGGAGTAAACTTAAGTTTTAATAAAAAAGCATTTACATTTAATCTCCTTGTGCGACTGTGTCCACATATTTCAGCTTTTTGTCTTTCGAAATTTCTCCTGCATAGAAATATTTGCTGTAGTTTTGGTAAATATTTCCCAAGTTTAACTGAACTTTGAACTGGAATATGTAACATAGGAGCAATCGCCACAATATTCCTAAGGTTATTTCCTCTTTTTAATTATTTTGTTATAATTGATTTAAAGAATACGTGTATCCAAGAATGGCCAATAAATTTTATTTTAATTCGTTATCAAAAATAAAGAAAAGTAACAAATAAAAAACAGTACAAAAAAACAAAAGAAAACGCAGGTATTAAAACCAATATTATTATTAAAAGCATGTTAATGCCTATGGCATTCAGTGGTATTTGCGGAAGATATTCTCCTCAAGTAGTAGTATTTGAATATCGTATACTTGCCAGATACAAACTCAAGGTTTTGTAAAAAGTTTGTTTTATCGGTTGACGCTGTCATTTCATTATTTTAATTTGAAAATAATTACGACAAGTAGAAGTTTTTGTTTATATTCAGATTATGCTGGTATCCTTGTTTTTGTTTGTTAAATACGAGGCGATGCTTTTGGTAGCGATGATTTGGTTTTCGATGTCATTGAAACTTTGTACAAGAAGTAAAATAATGCAAAGCAGCTAAAATGCCACTACATTCAAACCGCCAATAGGAATACTGTCGAACGGAACTAAAATAACGGACTCATTTTATCGTATTTCATGTATCCGTTTCCAATTTTAATGATAATATTTTTATTTTTTATTATTATTTTTCCATACCTTCCTGATTCTGCCAGATGTAATCAAATGCTTTGGTATTGTAAAATTAACGTACCTTGACAACAAAGGCAATAAAGTCTGAATACGTTTTTAAATATTATTTTTTAAATCCTTCTTTACCTGTGCTACACAGTACAGATGTGTTGTACATGAAATTATTAGTTTTTTTGGGAACTAATCTCTTTATTTCCATCGAAGACATTCCACTGAAATAGCGATAACACAGAAAAATCAAAAGACATATTGTTCTAATAAATCCATAGAGTTGGATTTCTTATTGTCATTATCAATCACTTTCACCCTCTTCTGTGAACCTAAAGAACATTAACTCAACAAAAACAGCTATGATTAGCGAAGATGGACAATTATAAATAGAGCTCAACTTAAAAACAACTTAAATCAGAAACCGAAATTGAACTCCTTTTAATCTAAAATTCGACGTACATATTGCAATATTGGTCAAGCATATATTTTAAAACCAAATTACTAAAACCAATACTGCGTTTTCAATTTTTTGGGACATATAAAGTGGACAGCAAAAGTCTTAGTACAGCAACATATTTTGACAAAAAAAAGTTCACCCATGCTTAACACTCTTGTACAAAGTCCCGATATGACTTCAAGAGAGTATTTAGGAGATCATTTGAAAGAACGGTTATGTAATCGCTAAACCTCAAACAAAAGTCAATCGAAAAACTTACTCATGGTGCCACCAGAAAACAATAAACAAAACTTGTATATTCAATTACAAATGGGTTAAACGGATTGCTTGACCTTAAGGAATATTCTACTGAATACAAAGGATAACATTTTCATATATTACGCCTTTGAATTTTAAATTTACTCAGGGTTCTCCTTGGGAGTATCTATGGCGTCATCTGAAACTTTTCCTCATTTTTCACTTGTTTTATGAAAATCATTAAAAACTTTTTTGTTTTATAATAAAACAGAAATAAATTAAAAATATAAATATAAAAACTATAAATTTTTATACGAACTTTTGGCTAAAATTCATGAAATTGATAAAATATATTGCCGTACTAAGACTTTTGCTGTCCATTGTATGTCCTTATGATGGTTAAGCGATACAATTTATATCAATATTTTCATTAATTAAAATTAAGAGATTTCTAGTTTTTGGGGTACTAATATCAATATTTTATAACAAAATGAATGAAATTATAGAAATTTAGTGGAGTCCGATGGATTTTTTATTTGTATACAATGGAACAAGGGTCCCTTGAATTTTGTCATGTGCTCAATGATAGATTGAATAGATTGAGCTCGTCAACATCTTCATATTTATAAAATTAAGGTTTCTATGTATGTATGTCTTCCAATCGAGTCCTTGTCATAATTTGTGGTGTACGTGGTACTCCCATATCCATTTCTGGAGAACAGTAATCAATAAATTATGACAAAGTATGCTGAGCCATAGAGAATTCTCGATGATTTTTATAAGCTTATCGAATTAGTTTTTCAAATATTTCTTCTACCAATTTATCAAATTTTGAAATTAAAAGTCGGCGTAGTCTAGTAGGTAGTGTGTTGGCTTATTAGACGTAAGAATTCAAACCCCAGGTCAAACAGCAAACCGAAATATGAAAAAATATTTCTTCAGAAACTTCCACTTAACCGATTTCAGTCAAAAACTCTGGAAGTAAAACAATATTGTCATGAAAAATTTGTAAAACTTCTGTGGTTCGTAGTCGACTTTAGAGCATAGGTCCCGGCACTCATGTGTAAAATTAACACACACAACGTAAGTGGTGTGAGAAGCTAAGCTGAACTGACTGAAGGGTTGTAAATAGGCTTACCTCGTAGCCGTAATATCGGCAACAGTAGCAGAAGGTTAAAATCATTTAACAACGATTTTTAATTTTTCTAAATCTTCATCGATTTCACCATCTTCTTTTTCGATAACTATTAGCAATTATCTTTCGTTTCACTTTTTTACAAGCACTAGATGATGATTTAAAAAGCCAGACGCTAATTTTTTATTTTTATTTATTTTATTTTTTTATTATTATTAACAACAAAGCTAGGACGTAATTTTGACTTATTAATTGTAATTTTATTTATTTGTTTATTTCAATAGATAATTACAGCCTTATTGACTAAATATATATAACACAGGATTTTATTTAAACACAACAGAAAAAAAAAACGTTACTTAACAACTAAATGATACATGTTAAGAAGAAGTCTGGCAACTCTGTTGAGATTGTGTGTGTTTTTTGAAGTGCTCTTTGTAAAAGTTTTATATTTGTGATTTTTAATTGTTTAAATTAAGTTTTAAATTTTTTATATAAGTGTGTTGGAAGCTGTTTTTGTTGTTTTCTTGTTTTTTGAATTTTTATCTTAAAATTGTAAGTTTTAATTTGTTAATTTGTAATATTAGTTGTATCATTTCTAGCAAAACAAAAACAAAAAATTGCTTGTTTTAATTATTTTTTGTTTTTGTAAGCTGGTTACGGTTTATTTGTTTATTTCTTTTTTCTTTCTATCAGTGTTCCTCTTTTGTTTTTTTCTTTTTATTTTGTTTGCTGCTTTGTGTATTTTTTTTTTTTTTTTGCTTGTAATTCTTACTTATTTATTATTTATTTTTGTTTTTAAACTTTTATATATATTTGTATTCTTTTATTTCTTTTTATATAGATAATTTATACTGTTTGTTTTATTTATTTATTTAATTTATATTATTATTATTATTATATTTAATTTATAAAAATGAATAATTGTATGGCAGCAAAGTGCATTGTAAAGAAAGAGGGTGAACGCCAGATTTCTTGCTGGCTATGTGATAATTTGTTTCACATTAAGTGTGTTGGTTTGCTTCCTCGTACCACGGACCAATTAGTGGATAGTTCCTTGGGTCTACGTTGGTGTTGTCCTAAGTGTAAGGTGGTGGACATCCAATTTTATAAATTTTTTATGGGGACTCGTCGTGAGTTTACTGAGATGCACACTGAATTTGTATCTCTTTCTGCTAGATTTCGTCGGTTTGATGAATTATTTTCAAAATATGGCCTTTTGAACGAATTGCTTGAATCGGAAAGGGTTCCAGGCCCTCTTTCTTCTGAGGCTTCTGGGCATGTGGCGCAAGTTTCTGTACCAAGGGAAACTGCGACAATCAACACATTGTCCACTGTTACTCCTATTGTGGACATTTGTCCATCTATTGCCGATAACCCAACTGGCAGCTCTATACTGAAGTCTGCAAATTTAGTTGAACTGAGTCCAAAGTCTACTCTATCTCCTTTACCTCTAGGTGATGTCACTTCTCAAGCATCTTCTAAACCGTCTTCTGTTTCGTATTCATCTGTAGTGTCCGCTAGTTTAGATACTTCTGCTCCAAGGGAATTGGTTGTAGTCAAACCTAAAAGGACTATTTTTGTGTCTCGTCTTTCATGTGATACTTCGGTCGATGATATAAGATGTTTCGTTAAATCGAAGATTAGGGAACCTTTTGAGTTTGGTTGCTATAAGATGAAGCCATCTTTGAATAGCAATATTTCTTCGTTTAAATTGTATGTTCCCGATGATAAATTTGGTAAAAAAAAAAAAAAAAAAAAAGCTTTCTTAATACTTCATTACTCTTACAGAAGTCAATTATTTGGTAGCATTCAATAGAGGCTTCACAGCATGTTGAAAATCAATATTAGCGTAATCTAATCTATAGTATTGTTATGAAAATGGAAATGCTGTTTTGCTGTCACATCGTTTAAATTGGAAACAAAAGCTACAAAAAAAAAAAAGAAAAAACAATGAACTCGTTTACATGACAACAAAAACCAGTATAAAAAAGGCAACAACAACACTGCAAGGAAAAACGTAAACAAAATACACCAACAACAATAACGTGTTTACATTTGTGGAGATTTCGAGAAGGCGAAGTCATTCTCCTTCAGGACCATTCATCAGACTGTTTACCCTGCGATATAAAAGGCAAGACGAAGCAGGCAACGGAGTCAGTAAAAATTCAGTCAGTCTTGTGTGAAGACGGGTGTTTGCAGAAAGTAATCGAAGAAGATGTTATAAAGATCTATCGAACAAATTGACTAGTAATTGTTATTGTATACCCAAAAGAGTGCAAAGAGGAATAACCAAACAAAGCAAGTTATGAACAGTTGCACACAGAATTGTGCGAATAATAAAGAATTTAATTAAAACTGAACACAAATTTATTTTTATATTTATTTGCAATCTACGAGCTCATATTTCAAACGTTTTTAAAAGATAGAAACGTAACAATATTTTAATGAACAAATAGTGTATATAGATCGACGAATCTCAAGTGTTGGCATCTTAATCAAAGCAAATCTACTATGATGCGGTTGTAAGCCATAGGAGCTCCAACCCAGACCATGTAGACAGAAAATAAAAACTGGTTTTTGCACTCAGTAAATACTATTTATATGAATTGCATAATAAGGGTCCCTTATAACAGAACCATATACCAGGATAGGTCGAACAAATGATATACTCGTAAATAAAAATTTTTTCAAGTAAGAATCAAGAAATTCCTTATACCAGTGTTTCATGTATTTAAAAATCTCTTTCCTTTTCTATTCGGAATTACCTACAGATATCGTATATTAACGTCCATTCAGATTTGAAAATGACAGTGAATTTCGAAGTAGAGAACCAAAAAAAATTTAAATATTCGATTAAAATATACAATTGTAAGACGTTTTTAATGAGGTCGCATGGTATAATAGTCCGCCTTATTGAAAAAATCATGAAATGAAAAAAGTCAATTTGGTTTTCACATTTACTTCAAAATGTACATACAAAATACATTTAAATTCAATGTTGTTGAATATTTGTAAATTTTACCAACAAATTTAAATTGCATTACACACTAAAACGTAAGTCGACCAACCGTATTAATGCCTACAAAATGTACTTTGTGACCTTCTTATGTGCTCATGACGGTAACAATCGTTTTTTCTAGTTTCAGAAGGATGTTATATTTATTTATAATCGTAAAAATTTAAAAAAAAATCACTTTAGTGAATTTCATCGCATTTATTTAAATTCAATTGAGTTTTTGGCCAGACTTAATGCGTTAAAAATTTGAAAATCGATAATGGAAGGCAACAGTAATGATGTTAACGATGACATGTTGCAAATCCATTTACAATAATTTGTCCTGTTAGTTAGGAGCCAAAGAAAAAGGAAGCAAGTAAACAAAAAAGAACGAAAATTGGATAAACATTGTGTTGACAAAAACTTATTTAAATTTATTTGGGAAAGGAGCACTCAACCAAACTAGAAAAAAAAGTTAGGATAATTAAATCAATGAAAATTGCAGCCATTATTAAACAACCTTTCTGCGGATAGTATGTGTGTTTTTTTGTCATAACAGTAAATGTTAAATTCTTGTCATTTATTTATTTATTTTTCGTATGTTGTGTACAACTTTATTGATTAGGTTAGAGGCAGACATTTTTACTGCCCTGTATTTCGTAGTATGTTGGTAAAAATACAATCAGAATGGTTTTTTGTGCAGTTATCATAGTCACAGTACTCATTATCATTATCAATTTCTTCAGTTTAGAATTCCTTGAGGAAAGACAAAAATAACGGCAAATTAATATTTCTGATATATGGGTATATTCAATAAATCAATGTTTCCGTCTTAAATCAAATAGATGCTACGAAATGCACCTACTTGCGTTAAAATTGAGATCAACGGTTTTTTAAAAAGTTTTGAATTGTAAACGTATATACGTACATATATTACTCCACACGTAGTATATGAATTTTTTACTTGAGCAACAGAATTGCAGTGAATTTTATACTAGAAACACATGTACATATATAATTGGCCATTACAACCCTTTAGTCGGGATTACGACCTAGTTTCTCACACCACTTATGTTGTGTGCGTTAATTTTTTATACATGAGTGGCGGGACCTACAGTTTAAAGTCGACTACGAACGACAGATTTTTGAAAAAATTTTCATGGCAATCGCCGAAATCGCCGAAGAAATATATTGTCATATTTTTCGTTTTGATGTCTGACCTGGGGTTTGAAGTCGGACCTTACGTCTAATAAGCCAACACACTACCTACTAGACCACGGCGACTTCAAGAAACTTGCAATCTAATTTCTGTCGTGAGTCAATTAGCCTATAAATTCCGAAGCGTTACAATTTGATATGAATTAATTTTTCTTGTAGAAGGAATTCCTAAATAAAACGCCTATTAATGCTATATTAACTCAATCATGATATAAAATAACCGAGTGTCGCGACATACCTTTAGTATTTAAAATTATATTGATTTGATTTCTTTAAGGAAAATTCGATCTCTTTTTATATTGTTTTTCGAAAGCAATTTCTCAGGCAGTTTAGAGTACATTCTATCTATACATGTTTGTATCAGTTTTTTTCCATTTTAAGGTTGTTTATTTTATTTTTCATTATAAAGTGAAGGCAGCTTCACGAGCACCAGTGCACAACAACCAAATAGCTTGATTGACACGACGGAGTTGACACATCGACGGCTTAACGATGAACAGTATCAGCGCGACCAATACGGGTGGAATCTTCACAAGGGCCAGAGTCGATGATGGCACTAACGAGAATCTGCAAAAGATTTTCACCATTTAACAAATGGATGATTTCAAAGGAATGTTTAACAAGCAAAGGAATGTTTAATAAACAAGCCATAAGTTTCTTGTCATTATTGCGTTCCTTCATCATCAAGGAGCATGTCAAACGTTCAACAATTGGGCACTGAGCCTTGCGGAAACGTTTGGCAGCATAACGACCTACGGCGTAAGGTAAATAAATGGCAAATTTCTCCTTGACGAAGATATAATCTTGCAAAGAGATGTCATTGACAGTAACATCATCGCAAGACCAGCGACCGAAGAACTTGATTTCGGGCAATTGAGTGGTAGAGACAACGTTGGTTTCCAACAAGGTCTCAGCACCCTCAGTCTCAATTGGAGGTTGCTCTTCAAAGGTCTTGGTAATGTTCTCAGCAACTACATTTCACTTAGAAAAATTATCCCCGATGCAAACAGCAATTTCGTTCGCCAGAAAAAATTATTTATTTAAAAAGCTCTTGTAACAATCGTAAAGAGTCACAAAATTCCAAATACTTGTAGCCACCAACTCGACCAACATCTACACAAAATGTATCAACCAACATCTACACAAAATGTATCAACCAATTTCATTTACATATAAGTAACGCCAATCAAAACTGTCACAAAACTTATACTACAATTTCAACCCACCAATAGAAAAGAGTGTTTTTATTGAGTGGTACAATAATCGAAGCAAGCACTTGCCAATTCTCGTTAAAAGCCTAACTACACACATAATTGGTCATTACAACTCTTCACTTATGATTACGAGTTAATTTCTCACACCATTTATATTGTGTGTATTAATTTTATACATGAGTGGCGTAACCTACAGTTTAAAGTCGACTCTTTTTGTGTACCTTTCCATGGCAATTTTTTATTTAAGCTCTGAGTTTTTGCTAGTAATCTGCTGAGAGGAAGTCACCGAAGAAATATTTGTTCAGATTTTGTTTTGCTGGAAATGTCTGACCTGGGGTTTAATCAGTGTCCTCACGTCTAATAACCCCACACACACTGAAGTATTAGAGTACGCCGACTTCGACTTCTTAACTATTATCTGCTAACCCAAGTGTCAAAGAAGCGAGTCATTTTTTTAAAGCTCAGGACTATTTTACATTTTTTAAATTTAATCGCTAATTTAAACTTATATTTGGTAAACTAAGCAACGATGTTTACATTTATAGAGATTTCGAGAAGGCGAAGTCATGAACATTCGCCTTCAAGAACATTCATCAGACTGTTTACTCTACTATATAAAAGGCAAGACTAAGCAGGCGAGTGAGTTAGTGAAGTTCAGTCAGTCCTGTGTGAAGACGCGTTCGAAGAGGGTAATCTGTCGAATAATTGTCTACTAATTGTTATTGTTTATGCAAAGGGTATAAACAGAAGAATAACAAAGAAAAGCAATTGTTATTGTTTACATAAAATTGTGAACAGTGAACAGAATTGGGCGAATAATAAAGAATTTTAATTAAAACTAAACATGGATTTATTTTTATTTTATTTGCAATCAAGGTGAAAATGTAAGAATACTTTATATTTTTATTTAATTTTGACCAAAAACCCGAGGCAAGTGGTAGAAGAATTAAAAACATGATATTATCATTGTACGGATTTGTATATGTGGTCGTTTGCGCGAAAACAGAGTAAGAAACCTTCTCTTTATTATGATTGTTGACTTATCAAAATACCAACTTGTCAGGAAGCAAATATTGAAAAACGCTGCAGTGGACATCTGGAATTAAACATAGGCAACTATTACTTGAAATCTGGACAAGGAGATTTCAATTTGTAAATTAAAAACACGTAATCCAAGCACACAACACACATTTAAGAGATATGCTTGCAAAGTCTTTGTAATTACCAGACCAATCTCTTTTCTGTCCGAAACTTTCTCTGCCGATGAATTTTAGTGTAGTTTAGTTTTGACACTTCTTTTCTGTCTACATAGTCGTTAAGAAAATTATTTTCATTTATAATAAAAATAATAATTTCAAGCTTTAAATTAAAATTAACAACAACAAACATTCTTTTGTACCAGCGATAATTTTTTGTACTAAAATTTATTCAGACGTGGTAAGTGTATAAGTTTTTTTGTTGCTCACTGTATAGACGTCCTCAAAACAATCGTATAACGTACAGAACATAATCCTTTTTGAATCAACATTTCCAAAAAATTAAAATTTCTCCGGGCTCCATAACTGTTACCCCCCAGCATGTTGTTTTCTATTCTAACCATTTAAGCCAATTTCTGTTTGTTGACCAGTTGAATGCTGTTGCGTGTAAACAAAAATGAACATGATAAAATATGTACTGTTTAACTCCAAGGCAGTACCATGTTTCTGTTTCGAAACTATCAACCGAATACAGATTTACATTCATTGTGTGCAGGCTTTTCGCGGGTTCCTACTATTCAATTAAATATTTTTTTAGATTTAATTACAATATGGTTAATATTACGTTAGGAACTAAAATTATTAAATTCTCCTATTTAAATACAATGTTGGATAAAAAAAAGGCAATGTGTGACACTCTCGCCTTTGTAATGGTAATAGTTTCGGCGACAAAGATTTAAAAATACTGGAACGACAAAGATTTAAAAATCTGTCATTGGAAACTGAACCTGAAGCATAATAATTCCAAATTTTTCTCTGCCTTTATTTTGTTCCCAATTAAACACTCTACAATTATGCTATGCTATGCAGATTTCACAACACAATTCAGTGATTTGGCAACAATTTATTCTTACCTGCCAAAACCAACAACAACAACTATTTAGTTTATAATATTAAAATATAGAAAAAATCATTGTTTATTTCATCCTTGCTTCCAATTTTAATTTTTCATCATAATGCTTGTATGTTTATGTAAACATAAGAACGAAAGCAAAATATTTATTTAATTTTTCATTTTGCTTTTCCATTCATTTGCATATACAAGTGTGTCTATCATATAAATATGTTTGTTTGGTTTGTTCTCATTTCATAAGAACAATACAAATAAATTATTTTTACACATTTCGTACGAGTACAATTGCATAAAATACTTGACAATTGAACCAAATATGGTATTCCCAAATGTTTCGCAATTGTACTGAAATTTTATATAAGAATTTCGTAATTGACCACGAAAATTTATGAACTTTGCAAAGCAGAAGAGTTAAAATTTTCCGTTTGGTTTCATATGGTAAGTTACTGCGGTATGTGGATATAAGCGCCAAAGTGTTTAATAGAGTTGTTATAAATTGTCTCTTTTAAAATTACAAGCATCCAAAATGGGAATATTAAAAAATTCTTTAGGAAATATTCAACATTCTATGTGCAACTCTTCAGTAACTGCTTATATTAACAACAATTATAATATTAAACGCATAAACAATTCTTGTCATGAAGCATCAGGTACCCATCATAGTTTTTTATTGGTTTAGTATTGGATTTGGTTGTTTTTGTTATCTTTCTTAAGGCACGTTAAAGGTTTCTCATACATTGGCTGTGAGCAGCGCCTTATACATCTTTAAAGATGTTCTTTTTAACTTCACTTCAGAGATATTTTTAATTGGTTATTACAACCCTTTAGTCAGGATTACAACCTAACTTCTCACACCACTGATGTTGTGTGCGTTAATTTTACCCATTAGTTGCGGGACCTATAGTTTAAAGTCGACTCCGAACGCCAGATTTTGGAGAAGCTTTTCATGCCAATTTTATTTACTTCCATATTTTTTGCCTGAAATCTGCTGAGTGGAAATATTGGAGAAATATTTTTTCATATTCCGTTTTGCTGGATTGATTTGGGGTTTGAACCATAGCCTCACGTCTAATAAACCCACACACTACCTACTAGACGTTGGCGACTACAGTAGGTTTTACAATGGGTCAATAGGTCTTTCAAATGAATAAATATATCGATGAATATATTACTTACTGTTTGTTTTATTGAAATCTAAAAATAAAACGATAAAACAGCCGATATAAATCATATTTCAAGACAAAAATTATCTACTTCTACCCAATTACACTATGCGACAAAATAAAAAAAAATTAAATACACCCAGCTACATGACTTAGTATAAGTTCTGAGTTTTGTTGAGTAGAACTCAAAAATATTTATTTTTATATTTCTTAAATCCTCCAAACTTGTTATATTTGGCAAAAACTGTTTTTTGGACTTTACACACAAATTAATTGATTACGCAAACATTTCTGAACCGATATCCAAAATTTAAACCTGAGATGAGACTAAGACTTTTGTTATTTGACTTAATATGCCATGGGGTTTGATGAGGTAAACTCGGCAAATGCGAATTTTTACAGATTTTTTTCAAGTTTGTCCGTTCATAGCAGCAAAATTTAATTAACAAATATGAAATAAGTGATGACATTCTGAAAGTGCCTTATCTTGTGAAATAACAGTAGTTATTACTTAAAGAGTCTAACTGTTGAGTTATATTTTTCATACATATATTTTTTCAAATGAACTTTTAGTTCAAAAATTTTCAGAATTTTTGAATGATCTTCATTGTTTATTGCAGAATGTGTCAACTTCACGTTTGAGCAACCACAAGAAGTTGGCCAATGTTTCCTCAAAGAGAAATAATAATATTTGCAAAAAACACAAATATTAGCCGACTTGTGGTAGTTGTGCAAACGTTAAATTGACATATTTTGCGATAAACAATCAAGATCCATCAAAATTTTTGAACTGAAAGTTCATTTGATAAGAAGATATATATAAGTAATATAACACGACTCTTATACTATTTAAATAACGTCGGTAATTTTTGTCCGATTTGATCAAACGAGTCACAAGATAATAAACTTTCAGAATGTCATCACTTATCTTATTTTTTTAATTAAATTTTGCAATTAAGAATAGCTAAACTGGATAAAATTAGAAAAACTCATATTTTCCAAGTTTACCCGATCAAAACTCATAACATGTAAATTTGCACCATATATTTAAGTACACCATTTTAAAAGCTTATCTGTCCCCATTGCACAAAACTTTGGATTTTGAAAATAGGTTACAAAATATTTGGGTAATCAATAATTTTGTGATCAAAAATACCGTTTTTGTCAAATAAAACAAGTTTTGAGGGTTCGAGAAATATAAAAAAAATATATTTGAGTTCTACTCAACTAACTGAACAACCTGCACTATGTCATTAGCTGGGTGCATTTTGACTGTCGCGATGGGTTATAGATTATTAGTACTGCAACAAGCACATGCTTGTTCTTAGTTCACAATTTTCCACTACAAACAAATAAAAAAAATTTAGCCAATAAAAATAGAAATGAAAAGCGCACGAAAAAAAAATGAAAAAATCATTACGTATCCAAAAATAAATATTTTTCCCCAGTTGAGCGAGGAAGGAAACAGAAAAACATGCTAAAATACATCTGAATTTTTGGTGAATAAAAAAATAATCTACATCCGTATGAGAATTTCCGAATATCATATTGCTATACAAATAGAAATAAACTCACAAGTTTTGGTATTTTTTTTAATAAGAATAAAATAAGAACCAAAATATAAGAATTAAATTAAATATTAAATTAAAAATATAAGGGAAATTGTTTGTACTATTTTTTACGATTCTGAAATGATTTTGCTTTAGACTATCACAAGCCGATAGATGCAATGTAAGCTCGTAAGAATTAATTGATTGAGTAAGAATTCTTTGAAACAAATTTTTCATATTAAAAAAAATGAAATACTCGTATTTTATAGTTCCAGTTTAATAGCTACCAAATTGAATATCATAAATAAATGGAATTAACAAATTTTTATCGTAGAACAACAAGTTGCCAAGGATTATGTATTATGTTACTTTAGTAAATAATCTAGCTTTGTCTGCCGTAACTTCTGCTCCGATAACTTCAATCAATAAAAAAATAAAATGAAAAAATAAAGCATTTAAATCAACAATTGAAATCATGCTACTACAATCACAGTATCTGAAAATAATTTAAAACTTTTTTTAATTTTGTATGTAGCCCAAATGCTCATTTTTGGTATAACCGTTAAGGTTATTTGCTTATATGTTACAGTTTTCTCTGCCATTATTCTTCCGAAGTTTAACTGTTTAATTTTTGAATAATTTTACCCATAGTCCCTGTGTCTCTCCACTTCTTGGTTAAAAAACTCATGAATAAATGAATGTAAAGAAAGTGAAGTGACAGTTTTTGTATTGTTTTCAAACTAGCTTGAAACAAACGGGTGCTTCTGTGAACTATAAGGCAGTTACTTACCGCACCTCTGAGGGTATCAAACGACGAGAAACTTAATTTAAAAGTTTAAAAATTCAGAAGTATGTATTGTATGTCTTTTTAAAGTACGTACATATGTTTGCATATTTATATGTGGTATTTGTTCACAACTTTAAAGTGAGCTGTTGGTTGAAAGAAATTTATTTAACTTTACCAGGATATAGAACTTTCTCGCATTTAATTACATATTAAAAGAAATTCGGTTCCAAGTTATTTATTATTTTTATAATTACAAATTAAGTACAATATTATTTTATATTCTACAGAAACGAGGACAAAAACAAACACTATCTAAGCAAAGAAAAATTAAAATGTTACGTATAGAATAAGAAGTATTCAAACCGAAATGAGACAAAAGCTAACGTTGGCAGATAGTTTATATTAGAGTTAGACAGAGTTTAAATAGTCTTTCATTAAGCGAATATTATCTTTAAACGTCACTTCTTCCTTCATTAATTCCATAAGTAAAGCCTGTACACTAGGGGAAACCAAAAGCCAAATAATTTTTTTTATTAATTTATATACAAAAAGACCAGGCTTTTGTTATGAACTAAATTTGTTAAAAAAGAGCGAAATTTGGTCAAACATAAAAGAATTATATGATAAAGAGTAAATGAGCTTCATCGATTCGACGAACAGTAACCATTCAGGGTTAAATTCAGGGGTTATGTTCGTCGATTCAACGAAGAGTAACCTTAATGTACAAAAATGAAGAGTAACCTTCCAGACTTAATCAGGATTACCATCATGCCACTTATGCTGTGTGTGTCAACCCTTTGCACTCGGCTGTCCCCTCTGAGGGGACGACGTAAGTCTAGCATATCACTCGGTTGTCCCCTCAGAGGTGACATGAGAGTTTGTTAACGATTACGGACAATTAAATTATTCTACCGCAAATTTTTAAGAAACACGTGTTCTCCTGTGGTTTTCTGTTAAAATGGCAATAAAAATTTATCGAAATGTGATGAAATTAACAAGATGCATGATAAATAAATAAACCATTCTACTCGTCGAAAAGGAACGTGCCGAGTGTATTCATGACGGACTGTACACTTCTCTGATCCGTTGAGCAAATTGTAGATATAGTGGATTAGGCGTCCAAAGCTACAAGGCTGTGGCTCAATGAAGTGTTAAACTTGATACGATTATAAAGAAATTCAATAACCGAGAGAAGAAATATACAAGATCTCAATTCGTACTGAAGCGTCGAATAGAAAACGTCCACATATTCACAAATTCATGTATAACAAATTTCATTACAATTTCTTACTTGGTTCTAAAATTATACTGTATAATATCACGTTTCAAGGATATACGTTTTCGTCAAAGAGTGGCGTCGAGTTGCTGTTAGGTAACATCCGAAACTGTGCCGAGTGCAAAGGGTTAATTTTACACATGAGTGGTGGGACCTACAGTTTAAAATCGGTTCCGAATCACAGATTATTTTTTTTTTTTTTGAAAAACTTTTCATGTTAATTTTATTTTTTGTTAGAGATTTTGCCCGACATCTGCCGAGAGGTAGTCACCAAAGAAATAGGTATAACGTCTAATAAGCCAACACACTACCCACTAGACTACGGCGACTTGAATATTTTATCTTATTATAATGCATTTATGGCTATTGAAAAACTTTTTAAAGTGCATCGAAATGAAATCTTAATTTTTAAGTTAGACATGCATCTCGATTTGGTGAACCCATCACTGAAAAATCATAAGCAACGTAGTTTAAGGTATCTTGAATGAATGTTTATGGGCCACATCAGTTAACATTCACTGCTAAATCCGAACGAATGGGAGGTGAAACGTATATCATACATAATTGGCCATTACAGGTCAGGATTTTGACCAAGGTCCTCCATCACTTATGGCTTGTGTTTTAATTTCATCAATAAGTCGCCCGAACTGCAGCTCAACTCCGAACGGCAGTTTTTTGAGAAACTTTTTCATGGCAATTTTATTTACTCTCAGTGATTTTGACAGAACTCTACTAAGAGGCAGTCGCCGAAGAAATATTTTTTCATATTTTGTTTTACTGGAGATGTTTGAAGCGTAGCCTCACGTCTAGTAAGACAACACACCAACTACTAGACTAAGGCGACTTCAACATGTATTGCTTATGATAATAATGTGCTAATATTATCATCAAGACAGGTATTGTGACCCTCTCATCTTTTATGACGCGCAAAAATTGGAAGATTTTGGCTGGGAAGTTATTTTTGTTATTGAGCAAGAAATACTCAAGGCTCTTACTCATGTATTGAGCACAGTGTTGAAAAATTCACTACTTTTGTACTTTTTTCAATACTTTTTCATTTCAAAAATGCCGCAGTACCCCCGCGACACATCAGTATTTTTTTATTATTACATATTTTATGTCTTGAGCTTTTCAACTATTAATGCATTGGCAACATGTTCAACGTAATGCTAAACGTAGAATTAGGCTTTAGCCCCGGTTAGCCAAACGTCCACGGAACCGTACGTTCGTATTTAGAACACAAAAACAATGAAAACGCTTGCCGAACGGTAATGTAATTTCGGTAAGCATTTGCATTGCATTCCATATGCTAATATATATATACATATATATAATAACGAATCAGATGTTTTTGTCTTGTATGTGAGGAACACGAATTAGTCGTTAGTTTTTCTGTTCCGTGTCGTATGTGTATTAGATATAAATAAATAAATAGTGTACTAGGTAGTGTGCTAGGTTACTAGACGTAAGCCCACGGTTCAAACCCCATGATGCCATCAAAACGAAATATGAAAAAATATTTCTCCAGCGACTTCCTTCTGGCAAAAATTCTGAGAGTGAATAAAATTGCCAAAATAAACTTTCTCAAAAATCTGTCGTCCGGAATCGACTTTAAAGTTTAAAGCCACTCATGTATAAAATTAACACACAACATATGTGGTGTGAGAAGTTAGGTCATAATCCTGATTGAAAGGTTATAATGACTATGTGTGTATTTTGTTAGAAAAGTACCATTTGATGCAAAAAATTACTCGTTCAGTTATAGTTTAGATTATAAAAAAAGAATGTGTGGAAAGGAGGAAATGAGAGTAGTATTTATAGAAATTAGACTTGAGTCTATATATATTGTAAGTAACTAGCGAACTTCGGCTGGAAGAACATATCCCCAAAGGGCTATTGAGGCTGAAGCATGAATTCACTTAGTAATGCACAGTGTGGTCGTAGTCGCCGTAGACTAGTAGGTTGTATGTTGGCTACTTAGACGGTTCAAAACGATGTATGAAAAAATATTTCTTCGACGTCTTCTTCTCAGCAGATTTTTGACAATATAAATAAATAAAAATAATAAAATAATAAAAAAATAAATAAATAAAATTGCTATGAAAAGCTTCTAAAAAATCTGTCGTTTGGAGTCGGCTTTAAAGTTTAGATCCCGCCACTTATGCATTAAATTAACACACACAAAATAAGTGGTGCAGTAAGACCCAGCTTAACGCGGGGGATACGTTGCAATAAGTTCCAGCACTAAACGAAACAGCGTTTATACTGTGATTGCGACTTCCGAAAATACAGTTGGAATCTTTATTCTGGACAGACTGACAAAAGAGCGTTGAAAAATATACATAGTATACATAGTCGCTATATAGTGCACCGCTGTTGGTAGATGCATGGCCATTTCATTTGCACACATACAACAAGTATCAATACAGTGTGCGATTTAGGGGAATCCCAATACTACCGCGTAATACTGAAACAGACTTAAGAGCAGCGTTAAGCGGAGTCTTACTGTATGGGAATCTATGTCGCAATGCTGACTGAAGTGTTGTTATTACCAATTATGTTGTATGTTATACGATAGGGAAAGGTATTGTGTTCCATTATGATCCACTAATTTCTTATGACCCTGGAAGAATTGGAATATTTTAGCTGAGAACTTCTGATGCATTGACCATATTTTTTTAATTACAGGAAACATTCAGGGCTCTTACTCATGTAGTGCATTGTGTTAAATACTATATAAAAAAGTAGTGCGTTCCACCGGCCACCCGGTGTGTTCTATGAGAATGTCCAACTTGAAAAAAATTTTCGGGTACAAGTTATTTTTTAAGATTTTTACGAAATAAAGCTTTTTTCAAATTTATAACCGTATTTTGTCGAACACCTAACACTTATACTCCCTTTGGAATGGTGTACACTTAACTAATTTGCTTGTTTTTTGCAATTGTTACAGTACTTTGTGCTGTCATCTTATCTTAATATATTATAAGAATCGAGCATTGGCCTTTTAATATGTTTGATTTGTTATAATTGAAAATATGATTTAAAAAATAAAATTATTTTATCTTTTCAATATTTTAAAATTTAATCTAAAATTTGTAATTCAACTCAAAAAACTTATTTTCTTAATTTCATTTGATTTCAACTTGATTTTTTTTGTCTATTTTTAATAGATGTCCAACGGCCTCACTGTACAGATATAAGGAGAAAACAAAACCACAAGTATGTTCAGACAACCGTATTGTTTAACATTGAACATCGTACTGCTGATGCTGCTAGCTGCTGCAGTAGCTATAGAGCTGAAACAAACACAATCACAATATACACTCTGCTGTATGGTAGTGTTTTCATTATTATTTATTTATTTTGTTGCTGGGATGGTAAGTACATTTGCTGTCAACTTATGTTTGTATAACATTTACAAAATATCTTTTCTTTTTGTCCTTTTGTAATAAGAAAAGAAAAAACCTGGAAATGTATCGTTCTCTTGTTTTCTTGTCATCACAGATGAGTTTTTGTTTGAAAATAACCTTGAAAGAGGAAATAAATGTTGCAGAGAATTAAGAAAAACAAAAGATATTTAACTTCCTATGCTTTTGAAAATTTTTTTTCAATTAGAGTTTCTCTTTTTGTATAAACAAACTAATTTCAGTAACCAAAACTAATCTCTGACTGGTTTTATAAATAACTGTTTGTTTGTAAATAATTCAATTAAAAACAATTTATTTACAAAACGTCATTAAAATAGAGTTCTCAAGATTACGTAGATTTTCGTCCATTCAAAGACTCCTAAAAAACTTTAATTTGAAACGGTTTTTTTTTCTTATTTCTTTGTGCGTTGTGCTCTCTTACAAGATTTAATTACTGTGGCAAAGCAAGAAATCTTGTTTATAATTACAACTGGCCTACAGGCCTATACTTTATTTTTAATTGAAATATTTATTAGGTATAGTGAATAGTGTCCGGCAATACTTCATTGTTTGCAACACTGTTGGCTTTTGATATAATTTTCTTAAATTAAATGTAAATTGTTAAAATCTTCTACAAAAAATGCTGAGAAATTAAAATGAGATAAAGTGGAACAGAGAATTAAAAGAGTAATTATTCATGGCAGAAAATACTCAATTCCTTCAAATGTTTGATAGCTATTTTATGATGAATTCTACTTTTTTTAATTTTTCATAATTTCATCGACTTCTTAAGTGAATGGTGAAACAGAGAGAAGCTAATATTTGACACGAAAATCCTCAGGTCGAAAACAAGCAACTCATTTCTCTATTGTATTTTAAGTTCCAAAAAAGTATGCGTATAATAGTGGTTCCACGCCCTAGTTTGCTCTGAATATAATTTGCACCTCCTTCCCCTTGACCTTTATTGTAGGGGCTTGGCGGCTAAGATTAGTAGGCAATTCTCTGTGCAACTGAGCAGTAGCATGGATCGAATATTGGCCACAAGAGGATCAAATTAAGCACAGTAGGATTTTATTGTTTTTATTATGCTATGATATTACTTCTCAGGAAAGTTCCGGATAATATGGAGGTTATAGCTTAATCCATAAGGCTACCAGAGCACTGCAGCATCTTCCAGGCGGAAGTGGCAGCAATTCAGGCTGTGGCTGTTACAGCACTGGAGTCCGAGATATTGAACCTCAAGACTGTATATAACTGTCGCCAAAATCTCAACGAGATAGTGAATTGGTACAGGTTAGGTTAGGTCGAAGTGATAGCTTCGATCAGCAAAGCACACTTGAACAATCGGCCCGTTGTGTAGCCACAGGTAAGCGCAGTCTCTGTACTGACTGAATTCCTCCTAACTAATGGAAGAAGTTGGTGAACGCAGAGGCTGCACAACGTTCATATCATTTTGGTACTGGGGCATAATAACATTCCGGGTATCTGAAAGATAAACTGTTCAGATGTGGCACAACTCTCCAATGCATTTTTTATCCTAAACACCGTTAACGCCAGATAGGGGGCTTTGTGTCGAACGACGCAGAAAATGTGACAAAGCTAGATGGCTCATGAAAAGTCTGCTTAAAATCCAAATGTGCACTCCTGGTATTATTATTGGCATCATTACTGGACATTGCATTATGGACATCTATGTAATGCACATTGCTCTTGAACACATGGCAAAAGACTCCTGCGAAGCTACCAAGAATACGAATCTAGTTTACATTTAAAGTCATATTCATTTTAGGGACATAGAAAGTATATTCAAGTAAACTGTGAATAACAATATATTGTTTCTGGATTCGTAAAACTTACCAACAGTTCTGATGCCTATCAAATGGAAAGTACTAAAGACCTACATGCCATTGTAAAAGATATTGATCCACTGGGAATGAAACCTGATATTATAAATAAAAGCCTCCAAGCTACACACTTGTAAAATATCATGAACCGACAGAGAATTCTATCTAGCACCCTTGCTTTGTGGCAATTGTTTAGATGGAACACCTTATTTTCACTCGTTTCAGTATCGCTCTCAATTGAGGGGTGAATGAAACCTGATGGTACAAACCATTGTTATACTTCGTTAGAAATATTTGCTGTCAATGTCATGTGAAGTAAAAAGGGGTCCCATTGCAATAGAATGTCGATTATATCAATAAAAAAGCTTTCTCTTTGACTCCTCTCTCTTTTCCCTGATACAGGTTTTCCCAAATACGGCTGTACGGATTTCTACGCACGTATTATGTACTTGAATCTAAATCAACCAATTCGATTTCGTCGGACCACGAAATTTATAACGACAATTAAATTCAAATAGTTACTCATCTACAGCGACAAAATTATTGTGATTATTAAAAGCTGAAGGACTTTGAGCTCAGTTTTCGAAGAGGCTTAATAGGTGTAAATTTATCATCATTTCCGAGTAGGACATTATCAAAACGAATGATTCTGTTATCTCATA
This sequence comes from Sarcophaga variegata, assembly GCA_932273835.1. Taxonomy (NCBI): domain Eukaryota; kingdom Metazoa; phylum Arthropoda; class Insecta; order Diptera; family Sarcophagidae; genus Sarcophaga; species Sarcophaga variegata. The sequence goes on from OW026358.1 coordinate 73,945,513, forward strand.
CGTACGTAGTTGACCGAAATATTATCCTTCCGTAATATCTCAGGAGTAAAACATACGACGAAACACTTTTCTCTAATGTTTGCCTGTCACTCACTTGATATGAGATGAGCAGCCAGAAAGACTATAGCAATCTGCGTGAAAATTGGTAATATTCTCTCTTCCCAAATTACAAAGACATATCTCTGTTCCAAGTAGTACCATTTTTGGCGATAAACATCCTGTTGTCATGTTTGCTGCTGCCAATACTTTGGTCAGTTCATAAGACGAGCTTTTGTTGTCTTATTTTTCTTTACATACTAGAAGTCGACCACTTCAATAAATATCAAGAACATATCAAGAACAGATAATTCAACCTCGTAATTTTCAACCAACACTTAACTTTGAATTTCTTCTCAAACACAATAAATAATATATTATTTACGGTAGAACTTCACAAAATCTTTGAAAATCTTTGAATCTCTAGGAAAGTCGTATGTATCAAAAATGATACATAAGCCAGAATTATGAAGTTTTTGAATTTTTTTAGTCCTGTTTAAAATTTTCTATTTTTATTTGGTTTAAAATAATGGCGATAACAATACTAAAGAATTCAAAAAATATCAGGCATCTCACTTTTTCTGAATTAAAGTTATTGTGGCTCAAATTTTGAAATGTATAATGTTTATTTCTGACACTAAGCTCGAACTACGGTTAATTCCAAATTAACCATATACTTTGTATTTAATTGAATTTAAAATATATTACTCATACTCATACCTGTTAAGTAATGATTAGTAATCGTAATGATTAGTAATTTGATTACTTTTTTTGAATGGTGAAATAATGATTACAATTACGATTTTTTTTGGTTAAAATAGTTAAAATTGATTACGATTACAAAATAATCAAAAAATAATCAGGATTACTGGCGATTCGTCTAATAATCAAAAGGAATCCAAAAGTAATCAATTTATTTTCAATAATTACTTTGAACTCTTTTTGAATATTTGAAAATAATGAAAAAGAATTATTGAAAAAAATTTGATTACTTTTGGATTACTTTTGTATATTTGAAAATAATCAAAAAGAATTATTTAAAACAATTTGATTCTTTTTTAAACTTCTTTTGATTCTTTTTGATTATTAGACTAATCGTCAGTAATTCTGATTATTTTTTGATTCTTTGGTAATCGTAATCAATTAGTAATTGGAAAAAATTTTTCATAGAATTATATAATCATTACGATTCTTTTTAAAAAGTAATGTAATTGATTACTAATCGTAATCGAAATTTAACAGGTATGGTCCCACCACTCATGTATAAAAAATTAAAACACACAACATGAGAGGTGTGAGAAGCTAAGCCGTAATCCTGACTGACGGGTTGTAATAGCCAACTATATACATATGTACATATGTATTGTATTTCTATTCAGGCCGATAATTGCTACAAAGTCAGCCGTATTTTGAAGCGAGTGTTAAATTATAATGGGTCAGAGTTAAAAACATATTTACTCAGAAGAAAGGAAACCTTAGATCTGTAGATCGTCAAAGATGCAATGTGTCTTTGATGGTTGCATTTACAACTGCCTACCTCAATAGTAACACAAGATATTGCCGGTAATACAATAACCATAACATAGTCAAATGATGCTCAAGCGAATACTATGTTCAGACAGGCACTTTTATTGAGTCAATATTCGATTTATTGATTACAATATTTTAAGTGTTGAGACATAACATAATACGCAGTTCAGCTGCTTATTCAATATTCATTTGACAGCCGGTAAACAAAACAGCTGGTTCTTTCAAAAATATTGTTTTTATTTTGTTTTGTTTTTTTTTTTTTGTTTGTCGTTGTTGACATTTGAGTTGTCAAATGTCAATAGAAAGTGTTCGGAAAATTTTAATATGCCGCTGACCGTACTTATGACAGTGCTGTATTTCAAGTTTTAATCAATATTATAACAGTTTATGAATTTATTGAGCAATAATTAATTGACATTTTATATGAAATATTGAGATCAATAATGCCGTCTATTGCGATTTACTCAATATAAGTGCATGTCTGAACATAGTATAACGTTCAGTGGTAACCCCGGTAATGAAGGTAATCATCACGATGATACAGTATTAAACTTACCCACATCTTTAGCAAATTTCGATTTACTTTTACAAGAACAACTTCTTAATTCAACGACAGGTTAAATAATGGGTCATCTTAAGATTAAAATTTACACTTGCAACGTGGGAAGTGTAAGAAGCCAGGTTTCATCTTGATGGAAGGATTGTAAGTAAGTAAGTGAGGAAAATAATGGACATGCGTTACTAAACATTCTAACGAATTATATATTTTCAATTAAACTACAATTTTGAATTTTAAAAAACATTCGATAAATTTTGACAAATTGACAAACTGATGCTCAAAATTATTCCTTTAGTTACACTGACTTCTTCACATATCTTTATATAGGGTACGTTCGTAAATGCAGTAGTTGTGCAACATTGCAGCATAATAAAAATCAAATGTTCAAAAATGCAATACCTGGCAGCAGTGACTTGCGTCGAACGTTTTTTTTTTTGCAGACAAATGGTAATGCTGTCGCAAATTTTTGCAAATTTAGCAACAGTTTGATTTCAGTTGCAATAGTTCGCGGTAAACCATTTGTTCGACAACATTGAAGTTTCGTGAAATAGAAGTTATTAAACAAAAGAAAATTTTGCTTTATTTGCAGAAAAACGGAAAAATAATAAAATTTAACCGATATTGTTATAGAAAATTTTAATTATTTATATTTTTAGTTACGAGGAAGATTTCACATTCAACATACAAAAATTAATAATACGAACTAGACTGGATATGGAGTCGGTCTTCCAAGAAGGGAGAAAGAAGAAGTCAGTCTTATTAAAAATTAAAGAAATCAAACCGGACTTTGAAATGACAAAAGAACAAATAAGAAAATGGCTTTAGATTACATCATCTTGATACCGGTTTATTACTTCAAAGTAATTTTTTATTTTAGGAATATGCCTTCTTTTTAGTTTTAATTGATTTTTAATAGCCAGAAGTCTTTTAATTTTTTTCCTTATTCTTTTTTTATTAAATTGAATAGAAAGCTCTAAGGTCCACAGTCTAAATTTTCAATAATATTTGCTATTGTTAATTATGAGAACATTTTTTTTTTAATTTTCAAATCAAATTCTGTTTAGTTATTGTGCAGTAGCAAGCATCTGCAACAGCTGATCACGCATTAGCAACAAAACTTGGCATTATTGCCGCAGTGGTGCAAAAATTTGCTGAATTTACGAACGCACCCATACTTTATATCACAGCAACTAAAAGAAAGGATTTAGTCTCATACACAACATACACATATTATAAAATATTTATAACCTATCTTAACATCTAAAGTAAAAGAAAACACTTTCAAAATAACTCCTGTGTCTTAAAAGGCTTTTAATTCTCTAAGAATCTCTCTCTAAGATTCTAGAATAGAGAATCCACAAATCGTACTTGACCAAATAAAAATTTTTATCAGTTTTTTATATCAAAAATGTCTTTGTCTGTTTCTTGCACGGTCTAGTCTTTCGCCATTGTCTGTTTTGTACTCACCACTACTATTTTAAGCAAATAGACAAAATATATTCGAAGAGAAAAAAAAACAAAAACAATCTTCGTCATTGTTACCTATGACAGTGAGAGACAATAACAGGTCCCTAAAGCTTGACCGTAAATATCTGTGGATAATGAGTTTTTGTTCTCCATTTAATTTTATTTATGCCAAGAAGAGAATGGAGGTGGTCTAGTTAATAGCAGCGGGTAGCGAAAAAGCAATTTAAACTAACAAACAAAGCCGGCGAAGTTGTGAGTATTTTATTTTTCATAATATTTTAATACGTTAATACTCAGTTGAGAAGTAAATACTGATACACATACTTTGTAATTGCTTTTGAACGCTTTATGCCCGACTAGCCAATCATCAGTAGTCACACGCACCCCATCAATTGTAAAATTGGCCACAACACGAATTTAGGCTGTCTTAGAGAAATAAATGTTAAAGAAATATAGTTCATAGAAACACAGAAATATATTTCAGTGCGTTCAAACCATGGCCGCCTGAGGGAACAGAAAGAGGTTCTACAACCGCTTTAAAAACGGTTTCTTGGTAAAACTTTCCAGATATACAAGTAAAAATATCCACCAAATCATGTATGATGATGGGTGAAGACACTTTTCGATACAAAGAATCAGTTCTGGTGCATTCTTAAGCCTTATTATTTTACTTGATAAATTTGCACATGGTAAAAATTATTTCCATTATTCAAGTCCCAAGACTTTTTAGTAATTTGACTCATGGGCACTGGCGAGAATATATTTTTATTTATTTACTAGACAAATTTCGCTTTTTATATCTTTCAAAAAGTGCGGCAAGTGGATGGCCAACCGATGACGATGTCAAAAATTTTCCATCTCTTCAAACAGTTTTAAGCGCCCGCAGACGAACATGCAATAAATTCCACGCGTTCAGAAAGTTAATATTACTTTTTCTCCTACCAGACTACAGTTCTCATTATCCAACTATTTTTTTTTTGTCATTACAACCTTTCAGTCAGGATTACGGCCTTGCTTCTCACACCACTTAATTTGTGTATGTTAATTTTTTACATGAGTTGCAGGACCTGCAGTTTAAAGTCGACTCCCAATGACAGATTTTTGAGAATATTTTCATGGCATTTTTATTTACTTTCAGAGTTTTTGCCAGAAATCTGCTGAGAGAAAGTCGCCGAAGAAATATTGTTTCATATTTTCGTTTTGATGTCTAACCTGGCTTTTGAACCCTGGCCATACGTCTAATAAGCCACCACACTATCTGCTTGACTACGGTGATTAATACCATTCATAAATTCTTATATAATTATGTAAGTGCATTGTTATTGTTATTGTTTATAATTTTAATATTATTATTATGTTTATTTATGAATGTTACTTTTATGATACCATTTATTATTAGTATTATTATTTTCATTTCTAATTACAGTTTTGTTTCTGCTATTGAATTTTATTAAAAGACCACCGGTCTTGTGGTATTTAACAACAAAAAAGTAAAACAAAAATAAAATAAATAAAAATTTAATTCCTGAAGAAAATTCTGATATAAAAGACATCATAAAAGGGACAATTTGTTGCAACAAATTCAGAACATTCAAAAATGTGGCGTTTCAGTATATATTATAATTTTTATACAATTATATTTAAATTATTGCTGATATTACTTATAATATTTTTGACGTTTTGTACATTAATTGTGGCTTTCAAGTACATAGTTTTGCCTAGCATTCGTTGGACAAGTAAAACATTGGTTGGAGCCTTGTGGTTTTTCTTTTTTCTCATAGAAAAACTCTTGAATTTCTCTGAAATTTTTGGTAAAATACAGAAACTAAGGGCGACGTGATGAAAAAATTTAATAATAACGTAATACTGAAAAAGTCTGCTTTACTAGGATTTCTCAAAGGCAACCGCGACATATCTCTGGATTAATTGTCGCATACAAGTCATTATTTTTAAGGCTATACATTTAAAAAAATATGATTATTTTTTAGACTTCTTTTGATTCTTTTTGATTATTAGACTAATCGTCAGTAATCCTGATTATTTTTTGATTCTTTAGTAATCGTAATCAATTAGTAATTCTAAAAATTTGTTCATAGAATTATATAATCATTACGATTCTTTTTAAAAAGTAATGTAATTGATTACTAATCGTAATCGAAATTTAACAGGAATGAAATAAAGGATACGTCACCGAGTCGGTTTCAAAGAGTAATGCTATGACACTAACAATGCTCGTAGTTTTTGCATTTAAATTTTAGCACATAAAAAGTTAAAAACACTTTTAATTAAAATAAATTTTTTTATCAAAGGAAGGTGAAATAAGGCTATTGAAAATTTTCAATTCATTATTGTAATAAAATTTTGTTAAGTTAAAATAAGACTACGATAGTATTGAAATGAACTGAAACCAGAGTAGCTATGATATCATAAGTGATATATTAAAAGAGTGATTCTTGTGGTTGCAGTTTTTGAAATTAAATTTACTGTTTTTGCAGGTTAGTTTAATACTCTGCAGAACTATGTTATCACAATTCTCTCTTTCTATGTTAATATTCAAAGCAATGCTATTCCGTTTGACATTGATTTTAGAATTTTGCTCTACCAATGTCTGTTGCTTTTTACAATTCAAACATCTTTGGTGCTGTTTTTGTATACAAAAGGAAGCGAGTTTTTGTATTTTGCGGAGAGAATATGAGCCATTTTGCAAATACTACAAACGCAACAATTGAGTTGCCGTGCGGTAGCATCACAGTTATAATAATATTAACAAAAAGAACAATACGCGATAAAAGCGTGTGTGCAGATAATATTATTTTTTTATTTTATTTTAATTTTTTTGGGTAATTTTTTCTCATGCATAACCGTTAAAGTTGCTGCTTAAGTAGTACAATTTTTAATTTTCAAAAAGGCAAATGTGTGAAGTTACTCATATCTTTTTTTATTTTCAGCGTTCAGCTTCTCAGCATTAAAATTAAGTTGTTTATATACAGAAATGCAGAAACAAAAGGGCATTTATTGCAAAAAAATATTAAAAAAAAAACTTTTAAAACATTTAAATTGTACTAAAAACTGAAGGAAAGTAAAAAATTTTAAAAAATTTAATAAAAAAATTAATTGTAAAAAATATTTAACAAAGAAATGATAAATAAATAACAATTTGATGTAGAAAATCTATAGCTTTCCTATGAAATAAGTTATTTTCGTGTTGGTCAGTGAATGAGAAAAGTGACCTACTTTTAACGTGACAGTAAAAAAACTAACGGAGAATAAAAGAAAAAATTTAAGTTTTTCATGAAACCACAGCAATATAGAATGGTCATGTTAGCAAATAGAGCGAGAAAAATTGTTTTCATTTTAAAACCTAGGTGGGCTTCATACCCCTTATATAGGGTGCAGTTAAACAGGACTAAAATGTTTAAAAAAGTAACAGACTGTCCTAATAAAAAAATAAAATGAATTAAAAAAATATGATGCATAGATCAAAATGTCAAAATGCCGAAAATAACAACGAACGAGATAAAAAGTAATATCAGCTAGAATAAGTAGTAAATACTCGTATACATTTTATACAATTTAAGTATGTATCAAACAAGTACAAAAACATTCATAAGCTTGGACAGTAACATCTTTATGTTTATTCGAGTGTATGTATGGTATTTAAAATACCTCAGTAGTTCTTATTAGCAACGTTTACAAGTCATATTTGTTACCAAATTGCTGCAACAAACAAAATCGTAATAGTCAACAGTAGAGTCAGAAGACATACATACATACATACATACATAATTGGTCATTACAACCTATCGGTCAGGATTACGACCTAGCTTCTCACACCATTTATGTTATGTGCGTTAATTTTATACATGAGTGGGGGGACCTACAGCTTATAGTCAACTCCAAACGACAGATTTTTGAGAAACTTTTCATGGCAAATTTTTTACTCTTACAGTTTTTGCCAAAAATCTGATGATAGGTAGTCGCCGAAGAAATATTCTTTCATATTTCGTTTTGATGTCTGTCCTGGGGTTTGAACCATGGCCTCATGTCTAATAAGCCAACACACTACCTATTAGCCTACGGCGACTTCCTCTCAGCAGTCTTCTGACGAAGCCGCCAAAGAAAAAATTTTCATATTTCGTTTAGTTGGAGATATCGGGGCTGAGTACTACGAGACCATTATGAATATCTCAGAATAGTTAAGAAAGTATATAATGAGCATACCTCATCCACTATGGGAGATATTTAATGCCATCTGAGGATAGTTGTTTATTTTTTTAATGTCCGTTACTCTCATTTATTTACTTAGTTTCATGAATACACCCTGACTCCGAAAACAATGTGTTATAAAAAAGTGTACAAATAACTTTCTGCTTGATTTTTGTATATTATGCTTTTACTAATACCGTATAAGTGTTGGATTTGTCGTATGTTTTTATGGATTATCGCGAGGTTGTGGATTACTTCCTTTCTTTCTCAAATTTAATAAAGAAATAACGACACGACGCCCGACATTGTACATGTGGCTAGACGACTTTACGTATAGCCTTTATAACGTCGATCAGAAATTTATTGCATATGTATTGCACTTGCTGTGATAACAATGCCACTTTTGACTTAAAGATGTTTTTAATACACCCATTGTACGCCAATTATTAAAACTCAAAGTTTCCTTCTGTTATGCATATTTATATCTGGTTCTTCCGACAACTCGTAAGAAAAGTTTTTATTTTCTCAAAATATACGATTTTTCATTCAGATATCTCTTAATATTTAGCATTGTTGTAAGATATTATAATCTACAACGACTAGGTGATGGTCGTCGTAGTGGTGAAGTCGTCGTAGTCTAGTAGGTAGTGTGTTGGATTATTAGACATGAGGCCATTGTTCAAACCCCAGGTCAGACATCTCCATCAAACCAAAATATGAAGAAACATTTCTTCTCGACTTCCCATAAGCAGATTTTTGGAAAAAAAGCACTGAAAGTAAATAAAAATTGGCATGAAAAGTTTCTCAAAAATCTGTCGTTTAGGGTCGACTTTAAACTGTAGGGCCCGCCACTTATGTATAAAATTAACGCACACAACATAAGTGGTGTGAGAAACTAGGTCTTAATACTGACTGAATGGTTGTTATGTCCAATTATGTATGTTATGTATGACTAGGTGATCAGTTGCACTGTAATAACACTATTCCTAGCACTTGATAAGCTTCTTGGTGTTTACTTTCTATGGCCTAAACTCCTGTTAGAAAGATACTCGCAAAAAGCTTCTGGTTTTTACAACCATATGTAATAGACTCAAATCCACCAGATACTCTAGCGCCTTCGTAATAATTACTTTGAACTCTGTTTGAATATTTGAAAATAATGAAAAAGAATTATTGAAAAAAATTTGATTAATTTTTTATTACTTTTGTATATTTGAAAATAATCAAAAAGAATTATTTAAAACAATTTGATTCTTTTTTAAACTTCTTTTGATTCTTTTTGATTATTAGACTAATCGTCAGTATTTCTGATTATTTTTTGATTCTTTGGTAATCGTAATCAATAAGTAATTGGTAAAAATTGTTCATAGAATTATATAATCATTACGATTCTTTTTAAAAAGAAATGTAATTGATTACTAATCGTAATCGAAATTTAACAGGTATGCTCACACCCACAATATGACATGTACTGAAGGAATTACTCTGGAAAGTATGCAATAAAATAATGGAATTAAATATTACTCATACGTCACATACTTGGTGTTATGAATTTTAAATATTAAACAAAAAAGAGTTTCATGGCCTTTTTTTCAAGTGGAACTTGAGCCTGCTGAAGTATGTATGTCTCATGTACAATATGAACCTATTACATCGAAAAAACATCATTGAAGAACCCCATAAGCGTTCAATGTGTTAGTCACCAAAAGTTTGGTTGCACGAAGATTTAATGGTTGGCAACCTTTATGACCAAATTCTATTAATGGTTGTGTATCACACGGTGATCTCCGTAATCTATAAAGATTAAGCTACGTTTACCAAAGGCATTTGTGTTCGGATGTCGTCATAGTTTGACTAGATTCAATCTGTATTCAATATTGGCAGCAAATGTATATTACTTATCAATTAACAAAAAACAAATTCACAAAAATGAGGAAAAGCTCTCTCCGGCCATTTGCTTGTACGCTTTCTACATCGATTGTAAACTATTAGTCGATCACATTACGGATCTTGTTTTTTGTATCAACGGAGAAGAAAGTCCTTACTAAGTGATAATAATTTTACTGCTTTTGTATTTATCCATTTAACCAACAACGATTTAAGAATAGGTACGCTCCTTTCACAGCAATGGATAGAACAAGGATGCAAAAGGCTGGCATCTGGCGGTGTATATTACGGCTGCCATGTTGATAAGCACAAATTCGGATGCGGATTTGTGGTTAATAAGAGACTTCGCCATCTTGTCTCTGGGTTCACGCATGTGAACGAAAGAATGGCCATAATCTATATCAAGGCTAAATTCAATAACATCAGCCTTATTTGTGCTCACGCAACGACGGAAGAAAAGGACGATGTGGTTGAAGATGCTTTCTACGCTAAACTCGATTACATATATAATTATTGCTGGGCCCATGACGCCAAAGTCGGAGATTTTATGGCGAAGGTCTTTGGCCCCACTGTCGGACAGTTTAGACTCCAGGCAACCACTATCTCCAATGGTATGAGACTAATCGATTTCTTCGCGGCGTGTAACATGGTATTATGTAGACAACCAAGTTTCAGAATCTCGACATTCACAAGGCCACTTGGATGTCCCCCGATCGATCAACATCCAACCAGATTGATCATATTGTGATAGACGGAAGGCACGTATCCAGTATACTAGATGTGCGCACGTTCAGAGGTCCAAACATCTGCTCGGACCTCTATCTTTTCGCAGCCAAGTTTCGATTGCGCATTAGCGCCTCGCGATCTGCGCGCTCTTGTGCATTGCGAAAGCTGGACGTCAAGAAGCTGCGATCACAAAAGACAGCTGAGGCGTACTCCGCTCAACTCTCTGATAAGTTCCATCATTTCCCATCTAATCTCAGCGAAGTTGTGCATCGTATTAATATCCAGCGGCTGCGCTGGCTCGGCCAAGTCGGCGAAGAGGACGACCTTGTTTTCGTTAGAAAGACCAAATCGAGGAAGCCCTGTCATCAATTGGTGTGACCAACTGGCATAGGCTCGCAAGAAGCAGACACGCCTGGACGGATGTGTTACGGCAGGCCGAAATCCGTTAATCGGGTTGTGGCCATTTAAGTAAAGTAAGTTATTCGTTCTTGCTCTGAACTTTCTCTTCCCGATTCCCTTATTTCAACTGGTTGTTTGCCATTATATTTTGGATGGTATGGCCAATTTTATTTATCATATTAAGTACGAGAATATACGAGAATGAAACAAAAACTCAACAACACTTAAGAGAAAGATTTCGAAGTTGCCAGACGTGAAATAATAATAAAGAACGATGCTACGAATATTCATGAATCGCGAGTAAGTTAGTGAGTGAGTCTGTGATTAGCTAACCGGGATTTGTATTAAAAAGAACGTGTTAAGCTCAGTGCCATTGAGCGCCCTTTTTGGTTGTTTTTCGATCAATGCATGCTTCAAATTTATCACTTGTTGTCGGTAGTGATCTGTATTAACAGTTTCACCAGATTTTAGGAGGTCGTAGTACACCACAACTTTCTGGTCCTACCAGGCACATAGCGTTATCGTCATGTCGATTTGGTTTTGTAGCCGAAGTTAATGGTTGTGCCCGGTTGACACTTTATTTTTTCCGTTTATGATTTTAAAATTAATTCCAGTTTTCATCTTCAGTAACAATTCGATTCAACACTGATTTTCTAACGTGTCTTTGAAGCAACATTTTTTTAATTGTCTGTTATTTAATTCAGGTGGCAACTAGTTTTCAGACTTTTGGATCTTTTCCATAGCTTTTAATATTTTAGATGTCAAGATAAAGTTCACATTTTAGAGGACGAGATTCAACGTGGTACTATCAAAAACTTTTGCAGCATTTTTAATGCTTATAAGTACGTACACCATACATTGATAAGGTGAGTGTGAGTATGGATATGATTTCCTCTTTATCAATTTTTCCTTTGAGTGCCTTTTTGTCATTTCTTTCTCTCTAAATTCTTTCTTTAATTAAATCCGTATTATGTATTCGATTTCACATGTAGACAATTTTGTCACATGTTTGATTAAATTGTTTCCATTGGAGCAAAAATACTTGGTTATTCTACTATTAAATTGTTTTCTTTGTCAGATGGACTATAAAGGAGAAAAATCCAAAAAGAAATTAAAACTGAAGTTTTTTCTTCTCGATTATAACTATGGGGTCTTTTTTAAGAGCTTCCTATTTTAAATTTAAATACAAAAAATAACAATAAATTTTAATAAAAGTAAAATCTATTAGTGTTCAAATATCCGCCCCGTCTCCTCTGGGTGAAGCAATAACTCCAATTTTCCATGACTCTGGAACATATATCAGGCGAAATTTAACCGATGCCTTTGGCTTTAAGGACCACTGTGAGTAATGGTTTATTCACATACAACTCCGAATTAAGAAAACATTTTATGGGATGAAATTGCACGATATCAGTGGTCAGTTCAAATCACCTCCGCACATACTGCCATCCTGTTAAATTCACTTGTTGTTTTCGTCCAGATTTTCCAATTTACCCCAAAAAAAGTTGGTAAACATCGATCTATAGTGTTCGCCGTTGACAGTAATCTTTCTGAAGTAAGTATGACTTATGACGAAGTAGTCTAGCAGGTAGTGTGTTGGCTTATAAGTCGGGAGGCTACGGTTAAAACTCCATGTCAGATATCTCCAACAAAACGAAATATTAACGAAAACGAAATATGAAATTCGGCAACTACCCCTCAGCAGATTTCTGGTAAAAACTCTGAGAGTTAATATTATTGCCAAAAAAAAGATTGTCGTTTGGAATCGACTTTAAACTGTAAGCCTCGGCGTTCATGTATAATATTAACACATATAGCATAAGAAATATGAGAAGTTAGGTAGTAATCCTGATTAAAGTGAATTCATGAACAATTATGTATGTATATATGACGCCGTCAGTCTAAAATCCACATGCATTGTACATTCTTGGATTTAATGTGGATTTTTCTTATTAAAAAATTTAACTATTTTCAAGGTCATGGACCCATCCATCCAGAAATGGACCTCATTGCTGATGATAATGATTTTTCCACTAATTTCATTTAACAACTGCACCAGCAAATTAATTAAGCAAACACAGGTTGTTGTTTATTATCATCTGTGATGTTTTGACAAAACAGACTTAGTGTATGGCAAATAAATTGACGGGTATAGCTTAAACAAGATGGTCGCTATTGAAGTTCGAAACTTCCTGTTGACGATTGGGAGATAAATCTAGAATTTAGAAGCAAGAGTTATAGAATACGCCAATTTATAAAGTAAAACAGATAAAATGAAATTTTCATGTTGATTTTGTAAGAGGAGAAATTCGAGGAAATGCTTGAAGACTTTTTGAATAACCTTTCATTTCATTTCATTTAGAAATTTTACCATATGTTCGTGTTAATGTATAATTTTCATTCTACTTGATTTCAACATTGACTTCTAAATTAAATTGGTTATCATTATAATTTTATCCGACTTCTGGTTATTTTATTCGCACAAGAAAAAAACACAAGAAAACGCATAAGTTTTGGCATCACTTTCTGCATCAAGAACATTATAAAAACTTGTTTCAGTTGGATTTAAAGAAATAAATAAAAGTGCAATTTTCAGTGTTTCAGTATTTGGTATACGCCAAAAAAAATTCGTCCACATATTTTCTAAGCACGAGATCAACCAAACTTCGTAGCTTTTCGGAAATAATGTTTGTATAATAAGGATAACGACTAAAAAGGTAGAAGTGCGCTATTACTCTGCCTTATTTAATAGTGATTTGCAGTGCGATATGTTACTAGTTTTTGAACTTAATTAAATCATATGCAAATCTAATGCATTCCATAGAATTATTAAAAAATTGTTTCAGTTCTCTATCTAGGCGAATATCTATCTATCTTAGCGAATAACTTAAGCGCTACATTTTTTCCCTCATAATGGTGGGAACGTTAAGGTCCATCAATATTCTAATATCAAATATATAAAGGTGCTTGGGATAACCTTTATTTAAATTATTAGACTAACTTAGAGAGCAGCCTACGTTTACATTCAAGTACTTTACGTTTTCTTTTTGACAATGTTAAATGTATTTATTTGGTGGAATATACTTGGAATCGCAACATACAGTAGGGAGAAAAAACAAATGCAACTCTATGTCATTGATATTCAATCGAGACTCGAAACGTATAACGGTATCCAATTCCACTCCACTTTTGTTTTTTTATTCGTTGATTTGTAAAATTTATTAAAAAGGATCAGTAAGAGTTGTTTGCTTTTCTTTCTACTTAATTTTCTTTGGATTTATAAAGAAAGTGAACAAATTTAGCGAGAAAAAAAAATGCAACGCAATATGTTAAAAATAAAATTAGTTAATCGAATAGGTCAGGTTTTGTGCGATTTTTGTCCCAGACTTCAGCAACTATGGTATCTCTCCAATAATTCTACTAAAATCTTAGATGAATTAATCAATTCAATATCATGCAGGAATCGAAAGTTTTAAAATTTTATTTTAAAATAATGAAATTATTTCCACAAACATAAGATTTAAGGGACTCGTAGAGGCATTACACCTCACACCACCACTAAACCACTTGCATATTCCAAGGTTGCTTTTAAATTCCTTAACTGTAATGCAGTGTTATCATTTCGCCTCACAAATCGTCGTCTAATATTTGATTTAAAAATGTTAAATTTATTGCTGCCTATAGTATAACTATTTATCATGCGTGGTTTGATCTTTTAATGTGTTGTTACGAAAATGAAAATGGTATTTTGCTTTTACATCGTTTAAAATTAAAATTACACACAAAAGCTACAAGAAAAAAAGGATGAAAACAATGAATTTGTTTACATGATAACCAAATAAACAAAAATATAGCAACAATATCAGTATAAAAAAGGGATAAACAAGTAAACAAACAGGCAACAACAACACTTCAAGGACAAACGTAAACAAAATACACAAACAACTTAACGAGAACAACATGTTTACATTTATAGGAATTTTGTGAATTCGAAGTCATTCTCCTTCAGAGCATTCATCAGACTGTTTACCCTGCGATATAAAAGGTAAGAAAAAGCAGGCAAAGGGGTCAGAAAGAATTCGGTCAGTCTTGCGTGAAGACACGTTGGATGTGAAGAGAATAATCGTGGTTTTAAGATCTCCGTTGTAAAGATCAAACGAGCAATTGTGAGTGTTTACCAGAAGAGTGTAAAGAAGAATAACAATCAAAGGAAATTGTTGTTGTTTACATCATGTTGTGAATAGTGGCACCCAGAATTGTGCGAACAATAAAGGATTTATTTAAAATTAAACGCAAATTTATTTTTATTTTTAAATGAAATCTACGAATATGAGTTCGTTATCAACCAACATTGATGATAAAAAGAGCGAAATTTGGTCAAACATAAAAGAGTTATATGATAAAGAGTAAATGAGTTTCGTGGATTCGACGAACAGTAACCAATTAGGGTTAAAGTGTTAGTCGATTCAACGAAGAGTAACATTAATGTACAAAAGGAAAGAGTAACCGTCCAGGGTTAAAGAATCCACACTTTTGAAAGACAACCTCTAAACAAATTAATTATAATTTCATCAAAATTTCTATGTTTACTTAGGATATGAGAAATACTTTACTTATATTTTAAGGATAAAATTTAGTTTTCTTCAGCTAACCTCTTTAGATTGTGTAAACATACAAATATTTACAAAAAACTTTAAATTTTTGAAAAACCCAAACCAAAATTGTTGCAAAGTTTTTGCCGTTTTATTCTTGTCGTCTGCCTATTTCTTACAGCCAATTGGGGCTGCGTTCAATACGAGCCAAGAGATATTTTCATACAATAAGAAGCACGAAACTATAATTACATGTACATGTATACATATACCATATACATATGTCGATGTAAGTATGTTTATTGTGCTTCTTATCGATTCTTTATTAAATTTTATTTGTCAACATATTCATTATTTTTTTTTGATTTTATTTATACCACATATGTATGTACACAGAAAAGCCATTATCATGTGGTTGAGGTCCATTCAAGAGAAACGCACATGTGTCATGAAGTGTTTGCTTATAAATATTTATTACCTGGTTTAGTATTATATTTGAGGTACTACTTCGCTCCTAGAGTCTCTTGTATATTAGTTTGAAAGGCAAATACAATAAATATAAACCGCAAAGTAGTATTGTGTGGCAAAGTTCATAACCATGCTGTCATTGCCAGTAACAGGTGAAAAGACTAATACTTTAATTTTGAGTAACTATTACCATTCACATATACCAGTTGTACCGGTATGAGGTGAGCGTCATAATACAATTATCTTAATCGCGTTAAAGATTGCGAATGGTACCCGAAAATGATGATAATTATTTGCAGAAAGTAATAATTTTTTGCAGTGTATTGGCTTATTAGACGTGAGACCACTCTTCAAACACTAGATCAAACATCTGCAACAAAACGAAACACGAAAAAAAATATTTCTTCAGTGACTACCATTCAGTAGATTTCTGACAAAAACTCTGAAAATAAATAAAATTGCCTTGAAAAGCTTCTCAAAAAATTGTCGCACGGAATCGATTTTAAACTGTGAATAAAAATAACACACACAGCATAAGTGGAGTGAGAAGCTAGGTGTACTCCTGAAGGATTGAAGCTTTACTTGCTTAAATTTTAAAAGATTTTTAAAGCGTTTCGTAAATGTTTATTTCAACATACAGAGGATCGGTTTTAACCGACTTTGCTGTAGCCACATAATTATCACTATATACATATAACTTCAATACATACCTTATGGAGTTGATCCTGAGCAAAAAATAACAAGCTGGCATGATTCATTTTAAAGAATAAAGTGGGAAGAAAGTTATAAGAATGCGTGATGCGCATGCATTATGTAGATGTATGTGACACCCAATTAAAAACAAAATATAATAAGTTTTTAAAACAGTTTTTTTTTCCGCTTGATTTAAATTTAATTTTAATTTCATTTAATTGTTCACCATCGGTTATAACCTTTGGGCATTGCAGAAAGTTGTTAAAGGCTCAACAAGCAAGGCTCTTTTGCCATACTTTTAATTTATTTTTAATGTAAGGCAAAACAAGCCAACCTTAATGCCAGTTAATTTACGGAAATTCATCTAAAGCTACTTTTTGTTATGAAATGCGAACGTGTAACAACAATTTCATTAAGAGGTAAGATTTCAATTAATCTGTCAATACGAACTGAAGATATATTAAATCTATTTGGGAATTTTTAAAAAATATTTCACTTCAATTAAGGTAAAGGACAGAATAGGTTGATGAAAATACAATTTTTTTTATTCAAATTCATTTTATGTGTTGCTGTTCCTTTAATATAAATTATTTTCTTTCTTTTTTCTTTGTTATGATATTTTTATTATTAAGAAACCACCGCTGATTAATGGATTTATTCTGATTATCGAGAATATTAAGATAACGCTTTGATAAGCACCCCTTCAACAATAACCTTATATAATTGCATATCCACATTTTTAGACTGAGTTAGATGAGAACGTTATTCAGATCAGCACATGATATCTCCGTGTTGTCCTCTCTAAACTTGCTACTGAAGGCACTAGAAGAGCTCAACTTTCTACTCTTCTACAACAATATTATCATTAGCTGTATTACCATTACACAAAAATGGTTAGCCCCTTCGTAGTTAAATCAGCCACTCACGGGATGTGTCTGTAAGGGGCTTTTGAGCGACCTAATATTGTTTTTATGTAGTCGCCATAGTCTAGGAGGTAGTGTGTTGGTTATTATATGTTAGGCCACGTTTCAAATCCCAGGTCAGATATCTCCAATACAAAGAAATTCAAAAAAATGTTTCCCTAAGATGGATTCACCCATCGGGAACAAAATTTTTTTTCTGAAACAATTTTTTTTTAAATGTAGTTTGACGTTTCTCTTTTTGAGAGACAGAGCGAAAGAGAGTAAGCTTACTAGGGAACAATTTCTGCTCGAATTGGTTTAATTTTAATTTTTGTTCCGAAACAATCGAACTGTGCTGTCAGCTACTTTAATTTTTTAAGTAAAGTTGTACTGAGCTGAAACATCTTATTATATGTACATTTGTATGTATTTATAATTGTATGTAAGTATAATTCTTCAACTCAATTGCTATTAAAAGAAGAACTTTACGTTTAGTTTTTTTTCACTTCGTAACACAATAAAAAATATGATCACAAAATTAACACCCACAACAATAGTGGTGTGAAAAGCTACATCATAATCTTGACTGAAGGGCTGTAATGATCAATAATGTGCCCTACTAATGCATATAAAATTTTTTTTGGACATCATGTCAAAGGAACGTTCATTTAAATATAACTATGTGTAGGATATAAAAATTAAAAATAAATAACATGCAGTGAATGTGTGAATTACATTTAAAAATTTAGTAAATTTACACAACAAATTCTCTAAATGGAAAATATATGTATAAATATGGTATTTTTTGTAAAACAGTAATCCTATAACATACTTAGGGCCATTATTACAACCTGCCGTTACCTAAAGGGAGGATTTTAAAGGGCAAATAAATTGTTTTTCATTATTATAAGTGGACAATATGGTACAAGTGAGCGTTAAGCTAAATGGAGGATCATCCTACCGGTAACTTTTAAAGGTAAGTTTATGCTTGAGCTTGCCATATTATACATATATTATTTTCAATATGCCAACTTCAACTATAAACAAAATGAGCATATGCAACAAAAAAACGAAGCCCGTCGTTGCCACTGCGTTTAAAAACACTTGAGCAGTGTTATCGATATTGCTGCGCCACTGCCATATTTTTGAAAAAGTTTACTTTATTTTATCTCTAGGTTGTAATAACGAAAAGAAGTTAAAGGTGACTTTAAAGTTCACTTTATCTAAAGTTACCTTTAACTAAACCCAACTTTAACGGGAAGTTTTAATAATGGCCATTAACATGTTAAGTGCATTGTTAAAATTTAATTATTTTGTATTTTCAATTAACTTTTCACTTAAATTCAAAAGTTTTTTTTTTAAATTTGTAATTTGGTTTATATAGCGTTGTCATTAAAATTCAACAAGGTGCAGATAAATTGCATTGGCACTTAAAGTAATAAAATTGCAATGAAATATAAATGAAATACATTGTATTTATTTAAATGGCATAGCTATTGTGCTGCACATACTAAAAACATACTAAAAGTATATTTCTATGCTGGAATTTTGTAAAAGGCGGAATAGTGAGAGTTCAAACAAAAAATTTTATTTGTATGGTTTTGTTCAAGTGTTTATTTGACTTTGGGTGCAAATAATTTATTTGAATGTAATAAAATAATAGAAATAAAAGCGAAAAATCTTGAAAATTGTTTAATTGGAATCAATTAAAAAGATAAACAGTAAAAACAAAGTATAAACTGTTAAATTTCTATGAAGTTAAACATTTGTGATATATTTTGTATTGTATTGTAATGTAATGTAATACCGTTCCGTAGCCATTTTATTGTATTGAACTGTACTGAATTGTGCCATTTATTGTAATGTATTCTACCGTATGTGCACCATATCAAACCATATCATATCAAAGTAGAATATAAAAACAAAATGTTGAACCGCTGATGTAAAAAGATACAGTATGCAGTGATTATGCAGGAAGAGGACTGCGGGAGCCATTGAGTTGCTAGCAACAGTCGGGTGGGGGAGTTCGGTCCTTTCCTAGCAAAATCGGTCTACAATACAAATTTATTATAGACTCCCTATTTTGTGATGATGTTTAAGGTGTAAGGTCTGGGATGACTAGATTCTCAATTAAGTCGTTAACTATGCCCCAATCTAGTCATTTTGTTAGTTTAACTATGGTTTGGGTTAGTCAAAACTCTCAGGTAAATATCATCACCTCTGTTGTTGTTGAGGGATGTTGCCTCATAACCCACGCCTTCCAAGTTTCCTAGGCAAAAAAAAAAGTATTTTGTGGAAACCCCAAATTTATCCCTATGGCTAGCACTAATCTATATCTTCACTGTCAGAAAACACCCCTATTTCAAAGCCTTAGTTTACCATTCTATTTAAGATACAAATTTATTAAATTCATTAATTCTAACAATAAGTATAACTTTTGTTTCTAATCATAATCATATTCAATACATTCATATTCAAATATAGAAAAATAATAAAAAAAATATATATATATATAATTCAATTAACGTACAGGAAAATATATATATACAATTATACAAACTTCAAAAAAATATTATATTTGTTTGTAACATTTATGACTTTAATATTTATGCCGAACCTCAATGGGTTAATATTGTAAATGTAAAAGAAACAAAAACCAAAAGAAATTCAAAAGATACGATCGCAAGCATTATAGGAACATTTCGGAATTGAAACATAACAATAATGTTAAAAAAAAGAAATGAAAATAGCATAGGAAACATATGTTAATGCAGTGTGACAAAAGAAAAATTATGCTGACGATCGAATTGGTTGTGGTTTCTTTTAGCTTTTATTAAGTTAACTTAAGTAATTGAAATGAACGATCATTATAGACTTACCAAATCAATCGATTTAATGATGAAAGCCTCCAGCATGATGTCGATGATGTGGTTGCTATATTAGGTATATATTCAAAATCTTCTAAGAAATATGTTAAATTCAATAATGGAAATTTATAGGTTAAGTCTTAATCTAAGATTAGTCTTCATAATTCTGATACAAAATTATATTATATTATTACATTCTTTTCATTTTTATATTACATTTCTTTCATTTTTAGGTAGTAATTTATGTTCAAATATTTCAGCAGAATTTTATGATAATATATACTTTATATTAACATAATCAAAATTCAGACATTTCTCTTTTAAACTATAAACTTTTTACTTGTAAAATTCATTATTTAAAATTTTTACAATTCAAATTATTACATTTAATATTTCTTTTTAAGTTAATTCAATATCATATTTATGATCTTTGCATCAATCTTTGATTATATATAATATAATATAATAATACATATATAACATACATATATATATATTACATATATATATATAATAAATACATAGTTTTATTATTTAATTCACTTTTATATTACTTCATGTGACTTCTTATCAAAATAAGCAAAAATTATGATACTTCATTAATAACAATAACTTTAATAAGAATTAAGGATAAAAATATATATAGCCATGTTGTCATGGAATAACACATTGATAAATCGGGATATTTTATGGTGAAGTGATGCACATGCTCTTCAGGTTCTTCTCGTCTACTACCAAACTTCATTTAGGTTAGGATTTTGGATCCACAAATTTATGCTCGCAATTTAAAATTCTTTATTATATTCATCCTGAATATAATAGGAGACATCTTTCATTTTCAGTTTATATTCTCTATTTTATTCTATTTTCTTTATTTAACGTACAAAAAACTTCACTTATAGCAAAACGACAACTTGATTTGATTCACATTTTAATAAATAAAACTGTTCACGATGTGAACACTCTGAAGTTCAAAAGCAAAAGAGATCGATTAAGAACGCGTGATCACCCACGCTAAGTACTTCTAGATCATTCTATTATATTAATAGGAATAAAACCGCTTTTCCGAAAATAACTGTAAATATTGACATTTGAAGCTTCCAATTTCGAAATTCCATTATATGAAAAAAATTACGACCTTGTGAAGTTTCCAAGATTTGCACTATGGCAACCCCAATCTTATTTTCTGTGTTTTTTTCTACTTGGTCCTTTTTCTAAATGTTTTTATTACATTCTAAAGTAAGTGTGGTGAGAAAGATTATATTTATATGTAGATACCTAACCCATTAAGAACCAACAAAAAAAATCAAAGTAATAAATTATTTCCCAGCTTTGTCAGCAAAATGTATATTTATGAAAAATGAAATAATTTAGAAATCAAACCGACCATTACAAACCAAGAAATTTTGGAGGCATCCGATACAAAATTTATAGGAAAAAGTCGTTTAGGGTCTAATGTCCTTTCCGTGATATGTACCTATAAGTTTTCCTACCAAATCTTCCAGAATGTAATAGTGATTACCTATTTTCTCACGAATTCTAGCTTTGACAAATAAAGGTGATAATTTAGCATTGAAGTTTTTCTCGGCACTACTTTGGGCAAAATTTCTTCTATAGATTTCTTGGCCTACTTTAAATGTCTGGACTTTTGAACGAAGATTGTATTGCTGTTGATTAATTTTGTGTGCTTCTCT
Source organism: Sarcophaga variegata (assembly GCA_932273835.1). Taxonomy (NCBI): domain Eukaryota; kingdom Metazoa; phylum Arthropoda; class Insecta; order Diptera; family Sarcophagidae; genus Sarcophaga; species Sarcophaga variegata. Next base: position 73,967,539 of record OW026358.1, read on the forward strand.
TATGTGTTTTCTGAGACTTTGTCTTATTAACTGCAGGCTATCTTCTCTATTTATCTTCGCCGATGGCTCATCCAAAAGTTTAAGATTACGTAACAACTCATAGGAAGAAGCATGAGTTATCATGTTAAAGCCAAACAAAGCTTGATATGGTGAAGTGTTTATGGACTGATGAAAAGAATTCCGAAGTGCACAACTAATATCACTAAGCTTCTGGTCCCATAATCGATGATCAGATTTTAAGTACGCTCTTATACCAGCGATAAGTGAACGATTCACCCTTTCAGATGCATTCGATTGTGGAGAGTATAATGCGGTATATATGTGTTTGATACCATAAGAAGTTAAAAATGCATTGAAATCATTGGCACGAAATTGACTGCCATTATCACTAATAATACTTTCGGGGACTCCATATGTATGAAATATTTGTTTCTGTAAAAATTCTATGATGCCCGTTGAACTAAATTTTCGTAAAGGACAAATCCAGTGAAATTTACTAAGATGATCCAAAACTATAAGGAGACCAATATAACCATTTTTACTTCTAGGATACGGTCCTAACAGACGTGGTCTGGTTTCCCATAGGAGGTTTCATGATAAAATTAGGAGCTTTTGTTGTTTTACATACTTCGCAATGACGTACGTAATCACGAACATCTCGAACCAATCCAGGCCAAAAGAAATTTCTTCTTAATAGTTCTAACGTTATTGCCATTCCACCATGAGCTGTAACCGTACTATCGTGTGCTCTAGCGATTGCGTGCTCTCTTAATTTAACTGGTACCCATAGTTTCCAGCATCTTTCTTCTTGTTCTTCATCTCCGGTATAATGATCTACGCGGTAATAAATATATTTATCAATAATTTTCACATCTGGATATTTCGCTGCATTTTTCTGTACCTTTTCCTTTAATTGCTCATACTCTTGGTCAGAGAAATGAGGAGAATTCAAATCAATTTCTGATTCCGATGCTTCTAAACTTAAAACTTCATTTAAAGGTATACGGGACAAAGCATCAGGTACTACATGGTCTTTACCTTTTCGATGACTAATAGAAAAATTGTAACGTTGAAGCTTGAATACCCATCGTGCCAAGCTCCCACTTAAATCGGGTTGACGCATTAACCACAATAAACTTGAGTGATCGGTGATGACCTCGAATTCTTGCATTTCCAAGTAACAACGAAACCTTTTTATTGCTTATACAGCTGCTAAACATTCTTTCTCTGTAACACTATAATTTCATTGTGCGGAATTCAACTTTTTACTCATGTAAGCAATTGGTCGTTCTTGTCCTTGATCATCTAACTGGACTAGTACTGCTCCTATTCCGAAATCACTAGCGTCGCAATGAAGGAAAAATTTCTTGCTAAAGTCTGGATTTGACAACACTGGAGCTGACGTTAACAAAGTCTTAACTTTATCAAATGCTTCCTGTGCTTCTTCTGTCCATTTGAACACCTTTTTGCGGGATAATAACTCTGTGATGGGGAATACTACAGTAGAAAAGTTGTCAATGAAACGTCGATACCATCCTGCCAATCCAAGAAAACCTCTAACTTGCCTAATAGTCTTAGGAACAGGCCAATCATGTATTGCTCTAATTTTCTCGGAATCTGTTGTGATACCACCGTTTCCAATCACATAACCTAAATAGTTTACTTCCGTTACACAAAATTTTGATTTAGAAATGTTTAACGTTAAGTTGGCTTTTCGAAATTGTGATGCTATACGAATCAGAATTTCAAGATGACTGTGAAAATCTTCTGATACAATTATTAAGTCATCCAAGTAACCAAAAACAGAATGTTTTAGATCTGGAGGAATGATTTCATCCATTAATCTACACATTGTCTGGGGTGCATTGCAGAGGCCGAAAGGCATGACAACAAATTGATAAAGTGGTCTACCTGGTACAGTAAGACTTTTTGAATTTTAATCTAACGGAATTTGCCAATATGCATCCTTTAAATCCAACTTCGTTATGAGGTTTGCTTTTGGAAGCCTTGCGAAAATACCCTCAATGTTTGGAAGCGGATAGGCATCCTTTTTAGTTACTGCATTGACTTTACGTGCACCTAAACATAAGCGAACTTTATTTGGTTTTACCACCAATCTCATCTGAGAACTCCATGAAGATGTAGATGGTTCTATTACACCTAGTTCTAACATTCGATCGAGTTCACCATACATTAATTGCTCAACTGCTGGAGAAACCGCATAAAATCTTGATTTAGTTGGTTTTGCGGTGCCTACATCAATTGAATGTTTAATAAGAGTGGTTCTTCCTAATCCTTGCTTTTCAAAATTAGGAAAAAGTTCAATGACAGCATTAAGCTGTAACTGCTGACTTTGAGAAAGTGGGTAGAAGTTTTCTCTTTTGGTTTCAAAATGCTTTACATTTTCAGAATGAGTTTTAAGTTTGTCGGAAATATCAGATAACTCAGAAAGAAGCGTGTTTGAAGATTTATCAAAGGAAACGATATCATTACATCCAATTAAGTCTGGAAAAATAGCAAAAGACTTTACGAAGTCAATTCCCAAAATTAATCTTTGTGCTAACGATGGTACGATAAATAATTTTAATTGTTGAGACTGATTTTTGAAGTTTACTTCAACATCCAGCCATCCATAAACTGTCTGCGAATGACCATCTGCAGTTTTCACAAAATTTTTACACTTTGTAAAGCTCTGTAGCTTTGAAAAATCATAAGAAGCCAAATCTGAACCTATACAACTTACATTTGCTCCTGTGTCTATTAATCCTAATTCATTGAAATTTAAAAACTTAACTTTTGCATAATATCGCAAGTCTTTTGGATTAGATACTATAGACGACACGAGAAGTTTCCTACAAATTCTACGAATTTTATAATATTTACGTAATCGGGAAGTGGAACGTTTAGGTTTTGTTTTCCGTTGATAATCAACTGAAGATAGACAGAAAATCTGTTTACGTTTTTGCAAATACAATTCCCATCGTCTATGATAGGGCATTTTTGGCATAATAATTTTAGAAACGTCATCATTTTCCGTATTCTCAATAGTTACTTCACGTTTAAGTATATTAATTTTTTTAGTTTTATCCAGATTTAAAGTATTATTTTCAGTTTTATCAGGTTGTAAAGATCTATTAGAAGTTGGGGTAATATTTTCTGCTAAGTTTTCTCTTTCGCTACTATAGCTCGGAAGTTTTTTGACTGTTGTTGTTTATTGGCAGCACATTTCACACAATTAGGTTTATAGACATTTTTTGTGCCACAACAATATAGATCTTTTCTCAAGACAATTTTCCCAATGGTGGCCTATCTCGTCACAATTCCAACATTTTGACTTGATTTCGCTACCAGGAATTGCTTCAATAGAACAATCAGCATCTACTTTTATATCACCGTTAACTTCTTCTGTCGCGTCAATTTCTGAAATATATTTTCTTGCAAAAGTTGAATTTTGACTGCGATTGACATGCAGATTTTTACGCACAGTTTCATCATTTAAAAAGTTTTCTCGCATTTGCACAAGCTTTCGTAGATGTGAAATAGAGTGTATGGGGACATAAAGTAAATCCTGTCGTATCTCAGGTCTCAAATTTCTTCGGACATTGGTATAGGAAGATGATCCATAGTTAAAATGGAATCGAAAAAGGAATCGAAAGTTTCACCTACCTCTTGTTTTCTATTTCTAATTTCTTCTCTTATGTCAAAAGAGCTTTTATACGATTTATATTGACATCTAAGAGCGTTACAAAAGTCCTTCCAATTTATTGTCTCGACTTGTTTATGATACCTCCAGTACCAATCTCTAGCTTTTCCTGTTAAAAGGATATGTACGTTTTCACCATTAAATGTATCCTTGGTCAACGATTTAATTCGATATAAAAATTCTTCTACTTGTAAACCTGTTGATGAACCGTCAAATTTAATGTTCCAATTTTGAATAACCGATGCGATCTTATCAGCATGTACTGAACTTAAATTTGAGTTTGAGTTTGCTATCGGAGAAAGTAAATAGGGATTATTAGGATTACTGTTGAGACGTTGAGCTTGACTCGCGTGAAGATTATCCTGGATATTATTGGGCTGATCATTGCTATTATAATTTGCAGGTCCTATACTTATATTTTGCAAAATTCTAGTAACATTTGCTTCAATCATTCGATTTATTTTATCATAATCAATATCAAAAGATTGATTGGTCCCATTTGTAGGTTGAGCAGCTTGACTTATGTTATGTAAAGAAGAGTTCAAAATATTTGGGTCTAACTGATTATCTTCATGTAAACTTGCGTGAGGTATATTAGAATTAGTATTGGAGACTGACTGATTAAAATCTTGAGCAGCATTGCGATTGCTACTACGAGTATTATAATGTTTTGCCAATGCTCCTCTCGTTTTGCTTCTGGATATTACTCTACTTGATTGAGCTTTAGAGCTAATTCTTAACTTACGCAGCTCATTTAATTGACATGAGTGCTTACACACTGGACATTCATAAGTAGATGATAAATATGATTCAATGCATGACCTATGAAATGCATGTGAGCATTCATTAATAATCAAACTGTCGTCTTCTTCAACCATTGTTTCCATGCAAACATGACATGCGGAAGGCTCAATATAAACTGGAGCCAAAGGCAACGGTGGAGGAAAATCTGTCCGTGAAGGAGTTCTTTCCATCGACATTTTGACTGTTCTCTATATTCTACACAACATAAACGAAAAAAATAAGTGCTATTGATACCAATATACCAAATATAACTCAGAAAAAAAAATTGTTAATAAAAAAAATTTACACTGATTTGCTACCTTAAAAATATATTAAAGTGTGCTAAGATAATAATCCTGACTTAGGCACTTTCAAATAAGAAAAATCCTTTTTTTCGAAAAAATTTAAAATATACGAAAACGATAAAAAAAATTCAAATAAAACTATAACTTCAATAATGATGTAAAAATTTCTACCGGGTGTTTTCTTTTAGAAAGAAAATAGAAAAGTCTACTAGACGAAAAAAAATTACTGAGAGAAAAAGTATTATGTTTTGACTAATGAGTTTATGCAAATTGGGCTATGGTGTAATATCCGAATGAAAAGTATTATGACTAAATTCTCACCTATCAGCACTTAGTAATTACAAAAAAAAAAATCTATAGATCTCTACCATACATCGGTCATTTACTTGCAACCAGCACAATAGATGAAATCCATTATGTATGTCAGAGGCTGAGAACATCGCTAACAAATTTAGGCATAATAATTTTATCAGTATACCACAATAGAAGTGAATAAATTCTTAGATATAACTCAAAAGGAATAGCAAAGTATATACAGGTATTAAGCGGTCAGTCTATTCGAAATTTATTACTCAAATAACTGAAAATTTCCAGCAACTCATTTTTGCTACATCCAGACATTTATCTTTCTGGAAAATGATCTCTAAAAAGTATTACATTGAAAAAAAAAAAAAAATAATAGAGCCAGAGCTTCCTTGATAACTTTGCTCTTCGCACTAGCACTGAATTATCAACCTCTTTTTGATCTCTTCAAGCTTTATGCCTCCGAGCTAAAATACCACAAGTCACTCGAGAGCCTCTAGCCCCACGTTGGGCGCCATTTTTGTGTATTGTATTGTAATGTAATGTAATACCGTTCCGTAGCCATTTTATTGTATTGAACTGTACTGAATTGTGCCATTTATTGTAATGTATTCTACCGTATGTGTACCATATCAAACCATATCATATCAAAGTAGAATATAAAAACAAAATGTTGAACCGCTGATGTAAAAAGATACGGTATGCAGTGATTATGCAGGAAGAGGACTGCGGGAGCCATTGAGTTGCTAGCAACAGTCGGGTGTGGGAGTTCGGTCCTTTCCTAGCAAAATCGGTCTACAATACAAATTTATTATAGACTCCCTATTTTGTGATGATGTTTAAGGTGTAAGGTCTGGGATGACTAGATTCTCAATTAAGTCGTTAACTATGCCCCAATCTAGTCATTTTGTTAGTTTAACTATGGTTTGGGTTAGTCAAAACTCTCAGGTAAATATCATCACCTCTGTTGTTGTTGAGGGATGTTGCCTCATAACCCACGCCTTCCAAGTTTCCTAGGCAAAAAAAAAAAAGTATTTTGTGGAAACCCCAAATTTATCCCTATGGCTAGCACTATTCTATATCTTCACTGTCAGAAAACACCCCTATTTCAAAGCCTTAGTTTACCATTCTATTTAAGATACAAATTTATTAAATTCATTAATTCTAACAATAAGTATAACTTTTGTTTCTAATCATAATCATATTCAATACATTCATATTCAAATATAGAAAAATAATAAAAAATATATATATATATATAATTCAATTAACGTACAGGAAAATATATATATACAATTATACAAACTTCAAAAAAATATTATATTTGTTTGTAACATTTATGACTTTAATATTTATGCCGAACCTCAATGGGTTAATATTGTAAATGTAAAAGAAACAAAAACCAAAAGAAATTCAAAAGATACGATCGCAAGCATTATAGGAACATTTCGGAATTGAAACATAACAATAATGTTAAAAAAAAGAAATGAAAATAGCATAGGAAACATATGTTAATGCATGAATTGGTTGTGGTTTCTTTTAGCTTTTATTAAGTTAACTTAAGTAATTGAAATTAACGATCATTATAGACTTACCAAATCAATCGATTTAATGATGAAAGCCTCCAGCATGATGTCGATGATGTGGTTGCTATATTAGGTATATATTCAAAATCTTCTAAGAAATATGTTAAATTCAATAATGGAAATTTATAGGTTAAGTCTTAATCTAAGATTAGTCTTCATAATTCTGATACAAAATTATATTATATTATTACATTCTTTTCATTTTTATATTACATTTCTTTCATTTTTAGGTAGTAATTTATGTTCAAATATTTCAGCAGAATTTTATGATAATATATACTTTATATTAACATAATCAAAATTCAGACATTTCTCTTTTAAACTATAAACTTTTTACTTGTAAAATTCATTATTTAAAATTTTTACAATTCAAATTATTACATTTAATATTTCTTTTTAAGTTAATTCAATATCATATTTATGATCTTTGCATCAATCTTTGATTATATATATAAATACATAGTTTCATTATTTAATTCACTTTTATATTACTTCATGTGACTTCTTATCAAAATAAGCAAAAATTATGATACTTCATTAATAACAATAACTTTAATAAGAATTAAGGATAAAAATATATATAGCCATGTTGTCATGGAATAACACTTTGATAAATCGGGATATTTTATGGTGAAGTGATGCACATGCTCTTCAGTTACGGTTCTATCAAAGATGACTTCAGGTTCTTCTCGTCTACTACCAAACTTCATTTAGGTTAGGATTTTGGATTCACAAATTCATGCTCGCAATTTAAAATTCTTTATTATATTCATCCTGAATATAATAGGAGATATCTTTCATTTTCAGTTTATATTCTCTATTTTATTCTATTTTCTTTATTTAACGTACAAAAAACTTCACTTATAGCAAAACGACAACTTGATTTGATTCACATTTTAATAAATAAAACTGTTCACGATGTGAACACTCTGAAGTTCAAAAGCAAAAGAGATCGATTAAGAACGCGTGATCACCCACGCTAAGTACTTCTAGATCATTCTATTATATTAATACGAATAAAACCGCTTTTCCGAAAATAACTGTAAATATTGACATTTGAAGCTTCCAATTTCGAAATTCCATTATATGAAAAAAATTACGACCTTGTGAAGTTTCCAAGATTTGCACTATGGCAACCCCAATCTTATTTTCTGTTTTTTTTTCTACTTGGTCCTTTTTCTAAATGTTTTTAGTACATTCTAAAGTAAGTGTGGTTCCCATTAAGAACCAACAAAAAAAATCAAAGTAATAAATTATTTCTCAGCTTTGTCAGCAAAATGTATATTTATGAAAAATGAAATAATTTAGAAATCAAAACGACCATTACAATTTTGCTATCAAAAATATTTCAAAAATCTCTGATATATGTCCTCGACTCTCATATATGTCCTCGTAGTAGGTGAGACCACAGGCGAAATTTTAAAACAGTCGATTTCTCGAAATATCTAGTTGTGTTTAAAAATATAAAAAATAAACTCACTGATAAACCACCAATTTTATGTTTTCTTGTATATCAAGGAAACCTATGGCCATACAGCTCGTAAAAGAAAAACAGGCGAAATAATCAAGAGTAGGAAGCCAGTTTTTTTAAAGTGAATACAACATAAATTTATAACTCAAAAAAGAAAGATTTCTTCTGGAGGTTATTAATATGACGCTTTACGACAGCTCTATGTTCTTATAAAAACGAAAAAAATAAAAAATAAAAACAGAGCGGAATATAAACGTATTGACAAATAAATGAAGATGAAGAATTATCAATCACAACTAAGATGAGTAGTTGTTGAGATAAGTTTCTATTTCCTTTTATTGTAATGCCATGTTAAAAATGTAATTTCTATACGCTTTTATCTTTTATAGAAACCTCACTATTACTGCGGACATACCAACATACTCTTTTAAAAGTTTTTGTGTATAAACTGTCCTTTAAAAACCAACTAATTTTGGGGTCTTTGAAGTTTTCCTCATTTCGTATTTTTTCTTCTTTACTTCTCCTTACTCATTTTCCATGTATTTTAAAATTATTTGGGGTTCGAAAAGCAAAAACTTGAAATAAATAGTTTTCAGCACATTGGTTTGCAAGTAACCTTTGCGAACTACAATAACAATGCCGTGAAACTAAGGTGATATAAGCACGTTTCCTCAAGACCATTTACACTGCAGAACTCAAACAAAGTTCATAGTGTAGGTTAGAATACATAATTTGATATCTTTTTACGTTGTAAGCAAAGAAGAATAGCGAACAAGCAATTATTGTTATATACGCCAAGTTATAAACAGTGGCACACAAAAGTAGTGCGAACTTTAAAAAATTTAATTGAAACTAAACCCAATTTATTTTTATTTTGTTTGCAATCAACGAACTCATATTTTATTTTTTTTAAAATGTAAACACGTAACAATATGTACGATTCATTTTCTACTTTTAATAGTGATTTGACTAAGTAATAAGACGAGCTGAAGTCAATTTTACATTTATACCAAGACGTTGTTGTATATAATCCCAGGTCATCAGCTATCGGTGGTTACCTGCTCTTTAGTCGAGTACTAAAGATCTTGACCGACATAGTTAGCTGAGGATTCATGATCCTGAGAACTGATTAATACAATGAAATTGATTGATTTTTTAAATAAACAAGCAAGAATTATTGTTCATACCAAAATTTTCTGTCTTCGAACAACTGTGCAGTAATCGAAGAAGGACAGAAGAAAAATCAAAATGAACGAAGTTTTTATTGTGAAAGAAATTTCTGATGGAAAGAAGGTATAAAGTAAACATAACAACATTGTACTTCAAAGGGCTCTTCATTGTGTTCTTTTACAAATTATGTACTTATTATTTTGATCTACTTTTACTGATTTTGAAATGTTTTTACAGTTTTTAATCCTTTTCCACTTATAAAACATTCAACAAAATCAGCAAAAAGAAATTAAAAGAAAGTATTTTTTTGCAATTCTTATTTCTTTCTATACCTCTTACAAAAAGTGAAGGTGGATTCGAAATACTATACATTGTAGTCTGTTCGCATTGACTATCGACAAAGCAGTCGAAGAAGACATTTTCTGAACTAAATTTATTGACCCAAAACACAATCGCAATAAGAGTATAAAACGTTAATCGATAAGCGATGTGCCATGAGGATATTGAAAAGTAAATCACTTTTAATACTTGATGTTCTTAATCTCAGCCTACAAGTTTATTTTGGTAGGACTTACTACTGTCCTCACCTGCTTCGAACAGATGGAGTAATGACGATACCCGTTTAGTACTAAAAACCAAGGATCTTCTATATTTCTGATAATTCCTTTAATCCCTGGGAATATTTTGAACAGTTGATGAGAAATCTTCTCCACCATTTTCTCCATTGAAAAAATCTCTACTGTAGAAAATTCAGCTGAAATGTCTCTATAAAGTGGTGGTATCCATTCGCTGTAAATACATAATTGTTCAGCCATTTCGTTTAAATACCCGCGGTAGTGCAAAACTCTTCTTGACATCAACAAGTGGGAAGCTAAAATCTTAACTATTTTAACTCGCTTAATTGATCATTACAACTCTTTAGTCAGGATTACGACCTATCTTCGAACACTACCCATGTTGGGAGTATTAATTTTATCAATGAGAGACGGGAACTAGAGTTTAAAATCATGCCCGAACCACAGAATTTATAGAAAATTTCATGGCAATTTTATTTACTGCCCAGAGTTTTTGCCAGAAGGAAATCCCAATTGGCATGATTCGGTGGCCTGTTTAATCACTTCACTATTAAGTCACTCGGTGTAGTATATCCAATGTGGCTTGAACTAAATGTCACGTAGCACCGTCTTGCTGGAACTACATGTCGTTGGTATTTAGATCATTCAATTTCGTTCCAAGGAAGTTGGAAATCATCAGCCTATAATGCCTGCGGTTGACAGTGATGGCCTAGTCAACGTCGTTGATTGACGGAGGTTTTCTACTTTCTACTTTCTGACATATTTAACCCTTATGTCAACAGATACATACCCGGGTATGTTTTGTGTTTTTAAATCGCCGTATTTCAGGAAGTAATAACTGTATTAACCTGAAATTTCCTGATATCCTCAATTGTAGTGTTTTCTATCTTATTTCTAGACTTGAGTAAAAATGGCGGGTGGGGGTCAAAGATGTAGCCATTTTTTGATTCATATCCCTTACGTCAACAGTTGCATACCTGGGTATGTATAATGAAATATATGAAAATATTTTGATATTTAATGCTTATTGTATTTAATTTACAAGTTCTTAATAATAAGATTAAAATTCAATCAAATATAGGAAGACATAAAAAATATTAAATGCTAATTTTTCTTAAATGCATTTATTACATTGCGGCATATAACTTGAATGAGCGGCACACACGGGCTTGTTGTATAACGTGCAGGATTTGCTGGTTGGCTGACGTTTTGTGCATAAGTGGCAATTACCTTTTACTTTCATTCTACCAGTGCTGTCAGGTTCTTCCACGCTTTTATCTGCAGCATCGCTTACGCTCAAAGATTCCCCACACTTGGCTTCAGTAGCACTGCGTGTTGAAAATATTTTTGTAACATGTTTATTTTTATCTCTGTTTTCTCTTTCCGGCTTCACCAGTTGTTCGCTGAGGCTGTGTAGGAACATTCTACGGCAGCTTGTGGAAGCTTTCAACATTGGGTTATTATGTTATATTATGGGCAACGAGGTCTAGTATATTGTAGACCAAAGTCAAGGGCCATCTATTTGTTCGTCGCCTTGTTCAATATTCTATCCATATTATCGAGGCCAGCTGTTGGCTCCCATCAATATACTAAGCTAACTTTGCATATATAAATAAATTAATTTTAAATATAAGTAATACCAAATATATATAATAATAAAAAATTAATTTATAATACAATAATAATAATAATACTAGAAGTAGGAACTACCCTAATGTAATATAATATAATTAATAAAGTAGCGTTAAGGTAAATGAACAAATAATATAGAATACAGGTAGTCCAAGGTTAGATAAAGCAACGGAGTTGCTGAATACATAATACAGTTAGGATTAAATACATAGAATAAGTTAGATTTAAGAAATATGAAATAAATGAATTCAGTTGAACTAGTAAACTAAACGACTTCGGTCTTTTCATTTAAATTTCGAATATTTTTGGTCTTATTCGCGAGTGTTTTTTTTTAAATTCATGAAGTGTCTAATTTTACATTAAATTATAAATTATTTAATTTAATATTCGCCCCTTAAAAAAGATTAAGGGAAAAACATTTTGGCGCCCGAGCAGGGACATAGTGAATTAAAAAAAAAAATTTGATAATTTATTTCAAATTCTTTCGATAAAAAGACCAAACTCGCGGTAAAAGTTTTATAAGATATTTAAAATTTACATATGTTCGCGAGTGATAAAAATTTTATAAATTACATAAAATTTAAAAAAAATTGAAGTGATTCGCAAAACAATAAAACATAAAAAACAAAGTGTTATCAGTGAAATAAATAAAACAGAAAAATTATAACAAATAAACATACAAAAATATAAAAACAAAATTAACTATATATATATTGGTTATTGCTGTGAAAACATGCAAATAAACATACAGAAAAATAAAATAAAATACAAAATAACAAAATTAAAAATAACCAACAATAACAATAGACACAGAAATAAAAAAAAAAAAAATATACAGTGCACAAATTAAAATATCATAAAAAAAAAGATAATATATCATTTTACATAAATTAGAAAATAAAAACAGTGGGAAAATTAAATATCTAACTGAAAATATAAAATATATATATACCTATATATAGAAATATAGAAGTAAAAGAGATTACAAATTAGAAAACAACAAAGTGTAGTGTGGTAAAAAAATCAAAAACAGATACCTATAAAATACAAATCACATCATATCAAGAGGACATCAGGCCATCGAATCAACCCTCAACCCACTATTTTGAAGGAAGACTTCTAATTTCTGCACAGATGCCCCGTTGCCGCTGTATCATCTGTAAAAAGGAACGCACTTCCGATATTAGTTCCGAATCCGAGGTAACAAGTATAAAATATATTTGTGTTGGTTCCTTAAATTTGCAAGTTACTCAAATTTAAGAGGTTTTTGTAATCTATTCAAAAACTGTTTCGCAACTTGAGTTTGAACACAAATAATATATTTTATACTTTTAGATATTTGAAATTATTCATTTATTTACCTTTAGAATTGAACTTTACATATTTACCGCCCTTATCTTGTGAAAACCGTGTTTTTTTTTTTTTTGTTGTCGTACACACAATTGCGTATAAATTACTATTCAACGCGAAAGTAATTATTTTAATTATTATTTGTATATATATGCACCGAACTTTCTACCGTCATTACATTTATTTAAAATAATTTACATTTTCTATGAAAATTTTTACGGATATATTCGCGAATTATTTTTACAATTTTTTTATTTTTACCAAATTGTTTTTTTTGCTTGTTCTTGTTTTGGTTCGCTGAATATAGATTGCATATGATCAGTGTTCCATTCCGTCGTTCCCTTACCATTCACAGTATATACATTTCACAGCGGCTTATAAATTATATATTGCACAGCTGCTTACAGTGGGACTATTCACACTGTATACGGAATTTAATTTCCAGACAACAATTCGATACAATTTTAGTTAATTGTTTGATTGTTGTTTTATAAAGGAAAGAACAAATTCATCATTTGACTTGATAAATTTTACATTTATCAAAGGCTGTGAGGAAAATATACATATATTGCTATTTAGTTATTTTGACTGTGGAACCAGCATCTAGGGAAACCGCGATAACGAAACTAGAATAGAACACAGACCCGAATATTTTTGTAATCGACGAGAGTTTGATAAGTTCGTTAACTCTTCTAGTCCAAAGCAAATCATTCGTCCTTTGGGAATTTCATTTAACCAATAAATTAATTTGGTTTCTTACGATTTGCTTTGATTTCATAAGTTAATTGAAAATGACTAGTAGGAAGAGACAAGATTCTCCCTCCAAATCGGAAAGTTTGGAGAAGTTGATTTCGAAGAAATCGAAAATTGTTGAGAACATAGTTCGAATTCGTCAATCCATTGTGGAAAAGACGATTTCCTTTAATCCAATCGAGTTGGAATGTCGAATGGACATATTGAAAGGTTATATTGACCAAGCTATGAAGCTCCAGTCCGATGTGGATAATTTGGATCCCGAAAACGATGACAGAGCTCAGCTTGAGGACATTTGTGTGACCACTAAATCATTATTTTTGAGCCTCCTGTCTAAGAATAGGCAATCAAATGTGCCAGAAGTGTCCTTTTTCGGACAACCACATCAGTCGAGGCTCCCAAACATGAAACTTCCTAAATTTAGCGGAAAATATTCCGATTATAAAAATTTTATGAGTTTGTTTGAGAATTTGGTCCACAATGATCCGACGTTGACAGACATTGAGAAATTTAATCATTTGATATCATGCTTGTCCGACGAAGCTTTGGGTACGGTAAAAGCTTTTCAGATTACGGAAGAAAATTACCCCAAAGCAATAGCCAGTCTGAAGAAGGTTTATGACAATGAATGTCTTATATTTTTTGACAACATAAGAAAACTATTCGATTTGCCACAAATTGCAAAACCTTCGGCTAGTGCTTTGCGAAGCATGATAGACACAGTATCCGCGATATACGATTCTTTATTGTCAATTGGTGACGATAAAAAGATTACAAATGCCATCCTTATACATTTAGTGATGTCAAAAGTGGACCCAGTCACCAAATCGAAATGGGAAGAACAGCTTGACTTTGATAAACTTCCCCTTTGGTCAGACTGTGAATCCGCCTTGAACAAACGATATCAGCATATTGCAGCTGATGAGTCTTCAAGTTCAAGGCCGAGGTTTGATAATCAAAGAACTGAACATTTTCCGAGGAGAAATAATAGAGCCTCACTAAATGTATCGAAATCTAAATTGTCTGCTGACAAATGTTTATTTTGTAAATCTGTTCAGCATAATATTAATAATTGCCCTTCATTCACTGCTGAGCCAGTAAGTCGAAGATTTGACTTTATTAAATCAGTGCCAGCGTGTATAAATTGTCTGAAAAAGGGACATACAGTAGCGAAGTGTACCTCATCCAAATGTAGAATTTGTGGTAGCTCACACAATTCATTGCTACATAGGTACATTACAAGTGCAAGTTCAAATAACATCTACACTGAACAATCATCAACTTCACATGGATCGGTGAACTATTCTTCGTCCGACGAGAGAGTTATTCTCGCGACAGCAGTAGTCAGTGTAAGAAGTAGCTCTGGTAAATTGATACCAGCGAGAGCACTTTTGGATTCCGGATCTCAACCAAATCTAATAACTGAGGAACTTGCGCAGCTACTTCGTTTAAAAAGAGAAGGAGGCAGACTGAATTTAACTGGCATTGGTCAAGCAAATTCACTTTCGAAATCTTGCGTTAATTTAACTGTCACGTCGAGAGTTAACTCTACTCAATTTAATGCGAAATTTTGGGTACTGAGTTCAATAACTAATTTTCAACCTGATAGTGTTATAAATACAACCGGCTTACATATTCCTAACAATATAAAGTTAGCTGATCCGTGCTTCCATAAACCACGCAAAATTGATTTGCTTATCGGAGCAGAAATCTTCTTCGAGTTAATGTGTGTTGGTCAGATAAAATCTGGCCCGAGCCTTCCAATCCTTCAGAAAACTTCACTTGGTTGGATTGTCACTGGCAAATGCAATCAATCAAAGGGCTCCATTAATTCTAGCGTTTGTCATTTGAGTACTTCGATAGAAAACGAGAGCAATATTGATTCAATAGTTAGGAAGTTCTGGGAACTGGAGGAACTTCCAAATGAATCAAGGAAAATTTATTCAGAGGAGCAGCAACAATGTGAGGATAAATTTAGAAATTCAATACGACGTTTAGCGTCAGGACGATTTGTAGTCTCACTGCCTTTCAAGTCTGATGCAAAAGTGTTAGGTTCTTCGTTCGATTTCGCGAAAAGACGATTCCTTTCGTTGGAACGAAGACTGTCTAAGGACGACACAATGAGGTATATGTATCATGACTTTATGAAAGAGTATTTCAATTTGGGACATATGTCACTTTTGGATAATATGCCTGTTTCTCCTCACTATTTTATACCCCACCAATGTGTTCTGCGGCCTCAAAGTACAACTACTAAACTTCGAGTAGTTTTCGATGCTTCGTGTAGAACTTCTTCTCATGTATCACTGAACGATTTGTTAATGGTTGGTCCCACCATTCAAGAAGAATTGTATTCTACACTCATCCGTTTTCGGCTTCATCGGTACGTAATCACTGCAGATATCGAGAAAATGTATCGTCAAGTCTTGATCGACGATAATGATAGGAATTTTCAATTAATCCTTTGGAGACAGAATCCATCTGATAGCTTACAAGTGTTTCGATTAAACACTGTGACTTATGGCACAGCGTCTGCCCCATTTCTAGCTATAAGATGTCTGATTGAGTTAAGCGACTTGTACAAAGAGACTTTGCCTATTGGTTCGAAAGTTGTTCGCAGTGATTTTTACGTTGATGATTTGTTAACCGGTGGTGAAAGTTACGAGGATCTGATTACAATTCGTAATCAAGTCACCGAGATCCTAAGTTCAGCTGGTTTCAATCTGGCGAAATGGTTTTCAAATCATCCTAAATTTATTAGTACTCTGCAAAGTGAAAAGCTATTGCACAGCGATTCCGATTCTGCTAAGGCTTTGGGCTTACATTGGAGTCCGAAGAATGATTCATTAAAGTTTCATTTAGAGAATTCTTTCAAAGATTTGAAAGCTACGAAAAGGAACATATTGTCAGTTTCTTCTCGGTTATTTGATCCTCTCGGACTATTGTGCCCTATTGGTATAAAATCCAAGATCTTACTACAAGAACTTTGGATTCAAAAACTTGACTGGGATGAATCGATTCCCATGAGACTTGATACTTCATGGGAAAATCTCAAATCTAATTTAATGGAGATCGATTCAATAACAATCCCAAGATTCGTCCAAACAACTTCCACAGCAAACATTCAAATACATGGATTTGCTGATGCCTCAATGCGAGCATATGGGTGTTGCATTTACGTAAGAAGTTTCGAATCTGGCAAAGTTACTGTCAGATTACTCACTGGAAAATCTAAAGTTGCTCCACTCAAGACAAAATCTCTTCCGAGACTTGAGCTGTGTGCTGCACACCTATTGGCTAAGTTGTGGGCTCGAATTAAGCTCATGTTCAAATTTAAGATCGATCAAGTTTATTTCTGGACAGATTCGGAAATAACTCTACATTGGGTAAAGACCCATCCATCCTCCCTTGCTACTTTTGTATCGAATAGAGTAGCTGAGATTCAGGAGTGGTCAGAAAAAATTTCATGGCGACATGTGCCAACTGACCATAATCCAGCTGATATTGTTTCTCTGCGACGTCCAGGAATTGAAGCAATCGATCTGGTTTGAGGGACCGTCATTCTTATTAGATGACAGTTCTTCCTGGCCTGTTAATAAACATTTCGAGTTAACAGAGAACCAAATACTATTGGAAAAAAGGAAAACAAATGTATTTCTTGCAGTAGAGGATTCACAAAATTGCTTGTTGAATCTCATAGAAAAGTATTCCTCGTATGGAAAATTATTACGAGTCACTGCGTTTGTGGTCAGATTTGTTGACATCCTTAAGAAACGCAAAGTCGTGAAAAATTGTCAACCTACTGCAATCGAATTGAAATGGGCCTTCTTTCGACTTGTAGAAACGATCCAGAAAACTAACTTTTCTGAGGAGATACTTAAGCTTCAGAAATCTCTTGTATTGCCCTCTAATATCCAGAGGTTAACACCATTTATGCACACATTTGTTGAGGAAGATAAATCGTTTTCATTGATAAGGGTAGGTGGAAGACTGCTAAATGCAGACTTGGGGTATAATACCAAGTTTCCACTATTGTTACCGAAAAGAAATAGCTTTGTCACGCTTTATTTGCGAAACTTACATTTAGAGAATTGCCATGCTGGTACGAAAGCACTCATAGCTCTTTCGCGGGAGAATATTTGGTTGATGAATGCGAAAGAAGAATGCAAGAGGATAGTTAGCAAATGCGTACATTGCTTCCGCTATAAACCGAAGCTTATGTCCCAAATAATGGGAAATTTACCCACTAATAGAGTGAGAGCTTCGCGTCCATTTTTAATAGTCGGAGTCGACTACTGTGGGCCTATTGACGTGTCTTTGAGAATACGTGGGCGCCCACCATTGAAAATGTACATAGCGGTTTTCGTTTGCTTTACATCTAAGGCAGTACATTTAGAATTAGTCTTTGATCTTTCCTCTGATGCTTTTCTTATGTCTTTTAAAAGGTTTGCTGCCAGGAGAGGACTACCCAAAGAAATATACTGCGACAACGCGACGAACTTCGTCGGAGCCAGCCGCGTACTGAAAGAGCTGCACCAAGCGTTCGACAAGAGTCGACAGGCCGTCGAGTCGTACGCAGCGTCGTCCGGGGTGAAGTTCAGCTTCATACCACCTCGGGCGCCGCACTTCGGAGGACTATGGGAAGCCGCTGTCAAACAAGCGAAGTTCCTACTTCTGCGAGCCGTGGGCAACATGGCGCTCACGCAAGAAGAGATGGCAACAATGCTCGCAGAAGTAGAGGCGGTGCTCAACAGTCGTCCAATTGCACCGCTGTCTCCAGACCCCAACGACGGAGAAGCCTTAACACCAGCTCATCTACTAATAGGCGAGGGTCTGCGTTCGCTGCCGCCAGAATCCGCAGAAGGCGTGAAAGACAAAGAAGCGAAGTTATGCAAGCGTTGGCGTCTGCTCGGCAATCTCAAGCAGACATTCTGGCAGGCCTGGTCTCGGGACTACATCCTCGGGCTGCAGAGCAAAGCCAAGTGGCATCAAGAAGTGCCCAACCTCGAAGAAGGTCAAGTGGTAATCATCCACGACGACAATCGCCCGCCACAGCAATGGGTGACCGGGAGAGTCGTCGCCGTAATCAAAGGCGAAAACGGCAAGGTCAGAGTGGCTGAGGTAAGAACTCGAAACGGCGTATATAAACGTCCGGTCCACAAATTGGCACCTTTACCATATAATTGAAGACCTGAAGTCCTTCAATGGGGCCGGAATGTTGGCTCCCATCAATATACTAAGCTAACTTTCCATATATAAATAAATTAATTTTAAATATAAGTAATACCAAATATATATAATAATAAAAAATGAATTTATAATACAATAATAATAATAATACTAGAAGTAGGAACTACCCTAATGTAAAATAAAATAATTAATAAAGTAGCGTTAAGGTAAATGAACAAATAATATAGAATACAGGTAGTCCAAGGTTAGATAAAGCAACGGAGTTGCTGAATACATAATACAGTTAGGATTAAATACATAGAATAAGTTAGATTTAAGAAATATGAAATAAATGAATTCAGTTGAACTAGTAAACTAAACGACTTCGGTCTTTTCATTTAAATTTCGAATATTTTTGGTCTTATTCGCGAGTGTTTTTTTTTTTAAATTCATGAAGTGTCTAATTTTACATTAAATTATAAATTATTTAATTTAATATTCGCCCCTTAAAAAAGATTAAGGGAAAAACCGCTTATATTTATATTTGTTGTAATCTAAGATCTAGAGTGGCTTTTTCTTTTGACCTTGCACTTCGCATGAATAATTCAAGAAGTATAACCGACTTATTTTTTTTTTTGATGTGAGAGCACAAGGTAATATTGATAAACTGCTGCCCATCATTAAACTTGTCGCTGCATTATATGTTGTGAAGAAATTAAAACAAACAATATTCCGTCCACTTCCACGAAAATGATTGACGAACAATTCCTCCACTACCCTCTTGACTTTTTTTCCGGATGCCATCAATCCAGTATAAATTTGTCCCTTCCTGAGATAGGATATGAGGATAGTCACATACCCACCATACTCTAATTCCGTAATTGGCGGGTTTCGATGGTATGTATTGGGTAAACCCGGTTTGAACCTGCTAAGTAATTGCTGCGTAGATTATCATTCAGTAATAAAAATAAGTCTGTTATGACTGCAGTTTAGTCGGTTTTTACGCTGTTGACGTGTGTTTCCGTTGTCGAAAAGTATAAAGCGGCTTATATCCCAAAAAGGCCGCACGCTCATGGGAGCTCGATATAAGGGATGTGAAGCCGTTTTCCATAAGTCTTTTGTATGTACGTAACCAGAGTGCGTTACACCACCCAACAAGTAAGTAAAACCAAATCAGCACAAAAATAAGCTTAGTAAAAAAAGAAATTCCATATAAAATATTCCATATAAAATATATGAAATGTATGCTTCTGTTGACGTAAGTATAATTTTTTATCTGTTGACATAAAGGTTAACGTAAGTTTTTAATTTAAAAATTGCTGCAATAGCACGAGTTAGTCCCATTGGTTTCGTCTTGGGAATATTTAATCACGAGATAGAATGGTTTGTGCTATCACAATGGGCCTAAATGTTTTAGAAGATCACGTCTTTTATTTATAAGACCTACGCTCTCATGCAGTACATTGTGTTGGAATTAGGAAAATTGGTTGCTGTAAGGAGGATAGAGGGAGTAATAGAACCAAAGAAAGTAGTGTACGATCAAAGAGGAAAGAAAGAGTAAGAAGAGTAGGGCCAAGCGAGACAATTACACCCAATCCAATAACTAACACTGTTCACAGTGCGCAAGGAAAGGATGGTATAAATAGCATCTTAAGATACACTTAATATCACAGTAAACCAATGAATCGCTTAGCTGGAGAAACTTGACAGCTCTAATGTTTCTTAAAGAACACAAAAAGTAGACAAAAGTGGGAAAAGTGATCACGATCATACATTTCAAAAACGATAACTTTTAATTTTGTACCGTTATATTTAAAATAACATCAAGCACCCCTTTACGTTCTGTTAAAGAAAGAAAAAAAACTCTGCTACTGCATTCTGCTCTAAACATGAGATAACATGTTAAGAGAGCCTATTTATTGTTAGCAACAATACATGTTGCAGAAAGTCGAGAACAAAAACATAAGGCTTAACCAAATAGCATGAAAACAGAACTTAACAGCCGGCAACAAAATTAACAGAATCAACAAACATCTTAAGTGGCAAGTGTCAGTAGTTAACTTTTCGTTAAGGCATCCAGCATTTGCCAGCGGGAAAAAGAAGGTTGGTTCTATGCCGTGGGAGTAAAGAAAATACAAAACAAAAAATACGCGCAACATGATGAAAATGATTTTTTGCTGTTCTAATATTACCTATAAAGTGACCTACATTGTTTAGAGAATCTCTTAAAGAGAAAAAATAAAACAAAAGAAAAGAACACGAAAATATTTTTGTTTCAAGGAAAGTAGGAGAGAAGAAATTTTATTTCACATTAAAGAAAGAAAAGAAATACGAAAAGCTTGAGGCATTTCATTAAAGAAATTAAAAAGAAAATAACAAGTGAAAGTGCAAGTGCAAAATCCTATAATATGTGAGTGAAAGTTAGTGTTTTTTCTTTATGAATAAGTCAAGTTTATGAGAAATATGAATTATTAGCAATAAAGGTAAAAAAAAAATTAAATTATATTCAAAAAGTCCAAGCTGGATAAAAAGCAAAAACGAGCCAAAATACCATAAAAAAGTTCCAAGCGGCTTTCTTTTCAAACTAAAATTTAAAATTTCTCCCTAAGGTTTGAATAGCTATGATTATAAAAAAACATTTTCATATTTTATTTGTTTGTCTATTTGTCCTTATTAACAGTAAAACTTTTTAGCCTACTTATCCATTTTATTCTTCGCAATCTGAATCTTTATTCTTATCATTTATTTTGTAAAAAACAAAAATGTAGACAAAACAACAACAAAAACAAAAAATATGTCAAGTCATGTGTTGCGGTTTAATGTACCGAAAATGATGACGTCTTAAGGTTTACAAACAATATCAGCAGAAATCAAAACGAATTTTAAAAAGCATAAGCGAAGAAAAGTGAGACTAAAAATTAGGCAAACATAAGTATTTGTACCATGCATGGGATAAGCAAAAGTGTTATTATTTGAAAAATAACAAGTAAAATGTTGTAATCAAGTATGCTGGTGAATGTTGGTATTATCGACAGGTGTCCTTAGTAAGAGTGCAATTTATAAATTTAGTTTAGAAAGTGTACCTAATGAGTCAACCATTTGAAGAGTTGTTGCCAAAAACTCGACTTTATAAGTTCTGCATCATTACGAAATTTTATGAAGCACTACGTAGCGAATTTGGCAGACTATCTACAACCTCATGTGTATAAAATTCAGCTTACTCAGAAACTCAAACCTACAGAGCATAGAAAGTGCCAACAACACGTTCAATGGGTAATGGAACAATGTTAGGTTAGGTTAGATTAGGGAAGGTGGTGGACCCCTCATAAAGGAAGAAATCCAACTTGGGCCAGCATTAACACAACCTGTTCTATCCGGGAATCAGAATATTCATCTACAACGAGTAACTGCCCGGTGCCGAATGTGTTCAGGCAGCGTAATTAACCCATACTTTTTTTAAAGATGAAGCCCAAATTACAGTGACTATGAACGGCATAGTCGATAAAGGAGTTCTTGTGGCCTGAATTGGGCGTCACGGATCTGAACAACATGTGGTTTCAGCAAAATATTGCTACTCGCTACACTACGCATGTCATGTTCGATTTATTGCAGCAATAATTTCCAGAACAAATTATCTCAAGAAATTCTAATGTTAACTGGCCACCAAGAAGATCATTGGTTTAATGCCATGCGATTTTTTTTGTTTTTTGAAATCTCGGATCAAACCAGATCCAATTCCTGAGCTCAATTCCGATCATAAGTCGGTCTAAAGTAATGGAAAAAAAATTATGAGCCCATTATCAAAGGCGTGGTCGTTAAAAAATGTTTTATTTCATACTTAATCGTAACATGTCTTCTTTACTAAGAAGAAAATCAAGACCATCTAACAAATATATATTTTTATTTTTAAATTAAAAAAAAAGCATTCTTAATGAGGCACCCTAAGTTGTATACATATGTTCAACAATATCCCACGAGTCAAAACTTTAGAATATAAACGAAATTTAAATATAAATGTCTCATAGTTTCCATATTATTTTTAAAGTTTATACATTAAAAGTTATTAACATTTTTGTTTTAAAACCAACAATTAAAGTATGACCCATGAAGAGCGCAAGAATATTGTTTGTAGAAGTTAGATTTGAATCAGTTTATACTTAAAGTAGTTCCTGGTAGGAAGTACTACTGTAGGAAAAGCATTTCACATACGGATAGTAAAGAAAGGCTTTATTCTTTATTGTATGGTGTGATCCACAAACTAATCGACTACAAATAGATGATTCATTTTACTAGATCAGAATTCGTTATAATTATGGTAAAACAGTGAAACACAACAAAACAATATATGAAAAAATATTTCTTCGCCCACTGCCGCTCAGCAGAGTTCTTGCAAAAACTCAGAAGGTAAATAAAAATGATATGAAAAGTTTCTCAAAAATCTGTTGTTTGGAGATGACTTTAAATTATAGGTCCCGCAACTTTATGTATGTATTCCTACGCATTAATTTGTGTAATTTTGAGCACCGTACGATGTGTGTATTTGGTTTGTGGGTGCTTGCATTGTCGTAATAATATTATGTAAAAAAGGTACAGCCTTGCCTTTTGCCGCTTAATGTGCCTTTTAATGCCATTGGATACTTTAGCATTGGAAATTTCATCAGATAATTCATATTCTTTAGTGGTACTAAAGACATAAA
Organism: Sarcophaga variegata; assembly: GCA_932273835.1. Classification (NCBI taxonomy): domain Eukaryota; kingdom Metazoa; phylum Arthropoda; class Insecta; order Diptera; family Sarcophagidae; genus Sarcophaga; species Sarcophaga variegata. The sequence continues at coordinate 73,991,036 of OW026358.1, forward strand.
TAATAAAATAAATAAACAACAAAATAAAAGAACTTCAATAATATTTTCATAAAAAAACAATCGAGGTTATTTAAATTTTACTGTGAAATTCTTTACATCAAAGAAGAAGAATATGCCCATCAAGTTTCAGTTTATTGAAAATAAAAACAACAGTTTTTACTCATACTGTCAATCATTTATCAGGAATCCTAGAAAATCACACGCAATACAATTCTTTAATATACGACATTGAAAAGATTTTGTGATTTCCATGGTATTCAAATCAAAGTGTTTAGTTGTCTAATAATAATGATTTGATTCGATGAGTTTTTCTTATCAAAAGGGACAAGTGAAATTTTGCAACTGCGTATTAAATGGCATTCATTGTACAGAAGATTAGCTGAAAAAGAAGTGACAACTGGAGACAATAAACGGTTTAACTAATCTTTTATATACAAAAATATTGAACATTAAAGAAAAATATTGAATTATTTGCGAGCTTATTTGTTAACAGGCGATATAAAGTAAAAACTTAAATGATTATAAAACGAAATATTTCACCAGATCTTTGTTTAAAAAATTAATAAAATGCCGCATATGTTTCGTTCTATATTTGCACTACATTCATCATTCCAGACTAAACTCTATATATTGAAACAAATTGGGGTAGAAATTTGTTTTTAAATCTCCTTTAGATCTCTTTTAAAGAAAGAGAAAGAGAAAGAAATAGAATTAATTTCAATTTCTGTAATTTGAGATATTGAGAGGGAGAGATAGAGAGAGTTGCTTACCTTTTTTTTCCAGCGCTGAGAGATCTTTATTTTCTTTCCAAATTAGAATTTATTAGGGAAGTTAAATTTTTAGCACAATATATTTTTCCGTAAAACTTATAATTTAAGAAATTCAAATAATCACTATTATGTATATGAAGTATTCAGGTGAGTATAATTTAGTATAACTAATTCAGTTGAGTATACCTAAAAATTAGGTAAGTATAATTTTAGGTAAATATAATTTTAGGTAAATATAAGCTTAGGTAAGTAGAGTTTTATTTTGTTGTACAATTTTAATGTAAATTATTTTGTTTTGAATTATGGTTTTTTAAGGTTAGAAAATAGATTTATTTATTAATTATAAATTTCAATTAATTTATTATGTTTATTTTTATTTTTAGTATTTTTGATTCAGAATATTTTCACACAATTTTCCTATTGTGAATGTGTTAGAAAAAAACTTGATGGGAAATTAGGTTGTTGTTACGATAAACGCAAGATTATAAGTAATTGCTTTGTCTAGTTTTATTTTCAGCTCTCCCTACAATTGATATTAACAGTAAATTGTGGAGACATTCCCTTTGTTTTTGTGTAACTGGAATTGTGGAGGCATTCCCTTTGTGCAGTGGAATTGTATTGGTGGAGACATTACTTTTGGTTGATGGAAATGCGTTTTGTTGTTGCCTTTGAAATTAATATGTGTTCAAACCTATATTGAACAATATTCTTATAATATTGCCAAATGGTATGCCTCGATAAGATTGTTATCTTCCTTTCGTTATCTACAGTCATAAAAAAGTCTACAAACACAGTTGCTAATTCTTTACTGTTAATTTTTTTGTAATTTTTTTCTAATAATTTTTATGTTGTATTTTTTATATTCGTTTTTGTTTTCAAACGTTCCTAATTGTAACTGCCGTCAACAGCGCTATAACACATTTTTCAATTTGATAAAAATCACCGGGAAAATAGTTTACATACAGCGGTGTATGCAGACATTTTTCTTTGACTGTAGATTACTATGGGCTTTATATACTATATAATTTTCAACGTCCTTATGCTAAGGCAACTAGTATATATTATATACGTATGTATATAATCTACTAGATGTGTGTATGTCACCTTATTAGACCTGAGGTCACAGTTGAAACCACATGTTAGACATCTCAAACAGAAACGAAATATAAAACTAATTTCTTTGGCAACGTCGTCTGAGCAGATTTCTGGCACAAACTCTCAGAGTAAATAAAATTGCCATGAAAAGTTTCTCAAAAATCTGTCGTTCGGAGACGTCTTTAGGTCCCAACATATATGTATAAAAATTAGCACACACAATATAAGTGGCGTGAGAAGCTAGGTCGTAATCCTCCTAACTAAAGGGTTGTAATGTACAAAAAATCTCCTGTACATCGAATACAATATTTAATATTTAAACTGTTATAGTTTTAAAGTTTTGTTGTTACAATCAGTAGAAAAAAGTATTCTTTTAAATTTCAATTTATTTTATTTTATGTTTGTTCATTGCTTTCGGAAGACAACAATAATCATTAAAATAAAATTATTTTTGTTTTCCTGTTTCCAAACAGGCTATGTAAGTGTATAAATTTTTGTTCGAATACAAACATTCATAGAAACCTTTAGAGGACTTTCAATTGTCCCCAATACTGAGACAATACCAGTGTTTTCCAATTTATTTTGAATATTTGAAAAATAAAATAAAATAACCAGAAATGTTTGACGTATTTTGGGTCGCATTATCATTTAAGGGATTTTAGCCACACACACCAAAAAATATATGATAACAAGGCAGAATGAGATAGAACGGCGGAAACTAAATCTCATGCCATAACAATAAATATTTCCGCGGTACCGCGTTAATTAGTTTGATTCCATTGAGAAATAAAAATCACAAAAAATTCTCAGTTAAATCATAACATGTACCTACATATGCATTGATGTAACAATGTCTGGTAAATTGGCATCTAGCCGCCGTAGTCTAGTAGGTAGCATGTTGGCTTATTAGACTTGCGGCCACGGTTTAAACTCCAGATGAAACAGCTCCAACAAAACGAATAATGAACAAATATTTCTTCGGCGACTTTCTCTCAGGAGATTTCTCTGAGTCGATTTGGTTTACTATATTGTATCGCTGTTCCCACATCGTTAGCAATTGCAATGCATCGTATTACATCTAGTATCATATCACGACATTAAATTTAATACACTTCCAATAATAAAATAAATTATTTCCCATACAAATTATTAATTATTACTAATAATACGAAATAGAAGCATATGTTTAGAGAATTTTATGATCTTTCCTACAAATAATAACGAATTTTTGTTTTTTGATATTCGGCAGTCCATTATTTTATACGCATAACTAAATCTAATATTTTTGTATTTATCGCTACGCATATTAAATAGGAGAGCATAATAAAACTATGAAAGTAAGGACAGGACTTAAATAACTATTATTCCCAGCTGACACAAATTTTATGGTACATCTTTACCGACTTTGGATATTCTTATTTGTTTGGTGTTAAGCAGGTCTCTTAATTATGGTTAATTTTTTATCTCTTTTTTGGGCCAAAATATGTTATTTCATCTTCTCTTTTTTCACTTGCTGGTAAATTACTACAAGCTGTTAAGATAAATATAAGAACTTTTCTTGGTACACAATTTTCATATTTTCAGTTTACATCCAAAAATAGTTTATTTATGCTTTGTTTGCTCACAACAACAACAAAAAAATCCGTAAAATAAACGAAAATATTTATGCACTTAGACGAAAAAAATAATTCTGCAAAAACTTTAAGGGGAAAAAGTATATGAAAGTGAAAAAGAAAAAATATTCAAAAACTATTTTGAAGTAAATTAGAAACGAAGAAATAATATGAAATAACTGCTTCTTTAAAGATACTTTGGATGCCATTGCTAAGTCTAAAAAATTAATGGCGATTATTACAACATGCCGTTAACTAAAGGAAGGATTTTAACGGGCAGATAAATTGTTTTTCATTATTATGCGTACCCAATAAGATAGAAGTGAGCATTAAGCTAAAGGGAGGGTCATCCTACCGTTAACTTTTAAAGTTAAGTTTATGATTGAACTGGCCATACAATATATTATTTTCAATATGGCAACTTCAAATATAAACAGAATCAGCAAATACAACAAAAAAAGAAGCCCGTCGTTCCACTGCGTTTAAATAAAACTTGTTTAATTTGAGCAGTCTTTAACTAAACCCAAGTTTAACGGCAAGTTGTAATAATGGTCCTAAATTTACTTAACATGGATTAATGATTGATTGGTGTCGAAAACATTTTATGCTAGTAAAGTGAAATAAAATTAAAAAAGTTGAAATATGGAGAACAGATTATAATAATATTCTCATAATATTCTCATAATACTCAAAAATTAAAGTGTTGTGCTAATTCTACCACAATTATTCAATATTTAAAAAAATACTTTTTATTAAATATTTTCTTTCTCACAGCCACAAGATCCCTGCCACTCATCACGAATCACTTCAATAACGGAATCATTTGTCCTAAAATCTGAAAAAAAACCATTTAAATAATATGGAAAAGCCTCTGTATTTTTCATTTTTTCAGTTCTGCTCAATTGCTTGTTAGTCGTTGGCCACCAAATACTGATGGCTACCAACAAATGAAATTTTGTATGCCTCATCAGAATCACAATTGTTAAATGGCTCCCAAAAAATTGCACTGAATATATGCGTAAAATAAAATATTGAGCATTAAAAGCGAACGTGAAATAAATTCAAATAAATACTCAGTGCTTTTAACGTGGCATCAGTACAGTATTGTTTAAATAGTCAGGTTAAATATTTGGTTTAAAGGATGCGGGCCTGAATATTGAGTAAATGCAATAAAAGTTTAAATATCAATAACGAAACTTTAATAGAGATTTCAGTTGTTGGATATAGTATGGTCCAACTGGATGTGGTTGAATTTAAATTTTTAATTGCTAATCAACCAATTTTCTAAAGTCAAAATATAAAAGAAAGATGTGGTTAATTATCTAAACAAATATATTTGTATACATTATACAATTAATGACAAAATATATACACCACTTGTACTTAGTATCGCATATATTCATAACATAAAAGGCTCCTACAAATGTTAACACAACTTACACAACCCCAAAATAGATAAAATTAACAGAAAAATTTACAATCAATTTACAAAACCGCTGTTATGTCACCACAGATCAAAGTAGCAGACGCCGGAAAACGTAACGTTAACAATACATTGTACATACATACGTACATACATAGTTGGTCATTACAACCCTTGAGTCACGATTACGACCTATGTTCTCACACCACTTATGTTGTGTGTGTTAACTTTTACACATGAATGACGGGATCTACAGTTTAAAGTCTTTTCCGAACGACAGATTTTTAAGAAACTTTTCATGCAATCATTTGTCATGAAATCTGCAAAAATTAAGTCGCCGGAGAACTATTTTTTCATATTTCGTTTAGTTGGAGATGTCGGATCTGGGGTTTGAACTAATTATGTATGTATACTACAACTCACGTTGCGGTTTGAACATGATGGCATCATGCCACTACCAGGATTAGTAATCTACGTTATGTTTACTAAATGAATCTTTGTTTCATTTATGTTGGTGACTATTCGTTTTCATCTGACATTTGGGTGACATTTGTATTTGCATACTGACGCAAGCTATTTAATTTGAAATGTTACTGTCGTTAAATAAAAAATTTTTAAAAACTATTTTATTATTTTCGACTTTACTGTACCACATTAAATTTTTAAATAATTTATTATTTACGTTAGAGGTATTGAATAATTATTAAAGATTGATAATATATAAAGATTGAGTATATAATTATAAAGCTTGAGGTTTATTGAGTACAATATTTTAAGTGTTCAGACATAATAATATACTCAGTTCAGCTTTGTATTCGATATTCATTTGACAGCTGGTAAACAACACAGCTGGTTGTTTCAACAATATTGTGTGTATTTTTGTTTTGTTTTTTGTCGTTGTTGACATTTGAGTTGTCAAATATCAACAAAAACTGTTCGGTTGATTGTAATATGCTCACTAAACACACTTATGACAGTGCTGCCTTTTAAGTTTTACTCAATATTATAACAATTTTCGTATTTATTGCGCAATAATTAATTGAAACTTTATATGTAATATTGAGCTCAATAATGGCGTTTATTGCGATTTACGCAATAAGGTGCATATCTGAACACCGTGCTGAACATTGAAATTGGGAAATTAACAGAACAATTTGCTACTTTCAAATTAGATCAAGAAGGGAAAAACAATGTAGTCTAGTAGATAGTGTGTTGGCTCATTAGACGTAAAGTCAGGGTTCGAGCCCCAGGCTTTAGTCTCGTAGGTAGTGAGTTGGCTTATTATACGTGAGGCTCCAGCCACACCCCAGTTATGATATCTCTAACAAGACGACAATATGAAAGAACATTTCTTCGTTGATTTCCGCAAACTCGAAATGTAAAGAAATCTGTCACGACAACATTCTCAAAAATCTGTCGTTTGGAGTCGACTTTAAACGGTAGGTCCCGCCGTTTATGTATAAAATTAACACACACAAAATGGGTGGTGTGCGTTGCTAGATCGTAATCCTGCCTAAAGGGTTATGTAAGTAAGTAATAATAAGTCATGTAGATTTAAATTTTCTTTAAAACTGTCGTATGACAGTATTGATTTTCCGGACAATTTTGTTCGAAATGAGTGAATAGCGCTCCAATAAAGCTCTCAGTAACAAATAATCTTGCTCGTGCAAACATTTTGTTTAAACAACATATGTATGTATGTGGTTCCATCCTGATTCCTCTCAAAATTTATGCAAGTTGAGTCATTTAGTTTCTGTTTTATGTATATTTATAACAGAGATATAATCATCTAATAACGAACTTTAAACATTTTATATTTTAGATGGAATAAAATACTTGTAGTAGAGTTGGACAAAAGGAAAAAATTATTTTTTATCAAAAAAGTTGAAAATAAATATACGTACATTTGGGTGTACAAAAAAAATCATAAATATTACATGAGTAAAAATACTAGGTGCCCAAAAATCTTTTGTCCCAGATTCCCAAGTGCTAGACAATGACAGTGAACAACACAAGTCATTTTGAGATATTTTAAAATTTTCGTTATATTTCAACAGGCGAGATCTGATATCTCCGTTATACTGCAATGTTCTAAAGATACATTCTAGGTAAATCAATTATTTCAGTTTGAATATAGGCTATATTAACCGGCAATTGGAAAAAGTTTCACATTCAATTTTGTAGTGTGACCTGGTGTGATTACTAATTTCAATTTTGATTGTTGGCACATCGGAATGATTATGTGTGTAATTGCGAACATCTGTGAGATTTTGTTTCCTGTATATACATAAACAAAAAAATATAGCTGATGCAGTTCCCCTCAACTGTATACTATAACTCCACATTGTTTTTAAATTGCAATTTTCAAAGGAGGTAAGCCAATACATTTTTTTGGGAAAATACTGACGAATCAGTTACGTCAATATTTTGTGAAGTGAATAAAATTTTTGTGTGGTAAATTGCCTGCCGCATTGTCTGTTTGAAATATAAAATTGCTTCACATACAAAAATGCTTTCATTACTGTAAGATAGGCAAGACCAACTTTTCTTGTGAAAAAAAAAATTCCATTTAATGGAATGCACCGAAGCAAAGTGAATTTGCACCAATCCCTCTTCAGAAAATTGTGAGAAAAGTTTCTCAAAAATCTGCCGATCGGAGTTTAAACTGTAGATCCCGTCACTCATGTATGAAATTCATACACGTAATATAAGAAGCTAGGTCATAACCCTGACTGAAGGTTTGTAATGACCAATATGAACGTACATACATATGTAACCTCAGAAAATGCATTCTTTGCCATAAGACAATCACTCCTCCTTATATTAAATCGTATGGAATATACGGAACATCTCCTTAAGTCATTAAATTGCTGCAAATAAATCTCAGTACTCCTGTACAAAGTGACAAAGTGACTCAACTTTACTGCTGATGATTTTCAGGGTAATCTGCAAAGCAATGTTCTCCTATTTGCGATCGTAGAAATGCCTGTGATGTGATAATTCTTCTATGTCAACGATCTCAAGATATCTTAAGTACACATAAGCAAACTGATTAGTTGTCAGACAAAATGCTTAGTTTTGTAAATTATAACCGAGCACTGTCATCCGTGGTCACATACTCCTTGTATTAATTGACTAATTACAGAGCATTGCTTTGGCGTAATTAATATTCATTGATTCTTCCGATTTCCCATACTCTAAATAATATATTTTACCTTTTAGGCTGCTGCTTACGCTGTTTTTTGTTATTATAAGTACACAATTAACACTTACCATAATAAATCAGTCTTAAGCTAATCCTGAAATGTCACAATTCTATTGCTAAATTTGTGAAAGACAATGTAATATATTGACAAATATTATGCAATTTATTTATTAAAATAAAAAGCTTTGTTACCTAAATCAACTGATTTATTCGAATTTCAAAAAATTTTAATCATGAACTGATACTATTGTTCTATTTTTGTTCAAAAATTTTTAAAACAAGTACAAAAAACTATTTACGATTTTATGAAAACTAACTTCATATAGTAACACCTATGTTCGGTTAATCAAACATAGACACAGTGGTCCATTACGTTTCAAATAAACCGCAGCATTCGGATCGTTTTGACAACAGTAACATTACCCAACACCTTTATTTTCTACATTCTCTGTGGTTTTTTTGTTTTTTCTGTGGCCTAGAATTTGGAATAGAAAATGAATGCGTTGGTATCATATGTTTATCAACGTTTCAATAATGAATTGTATTTTGCAGGAAATACTTGTTAAAGTAATGCAAAAAAACGCTAAACTGAATTTAAAGTTTTAATGAAATATTACTTGAAAATTAAAAACAACAGTGTTTGCAGGACTCTTTCCAAAATAGAGAGAAAACGCGTACAGTGGTAAAAAATGAGAATTAAATATTATTACGTTATTACCCTTTTAAAAACGTTTGAAATATTAGTTCGTAGATTGCAAACAAAAAAATTTGTCTTTAGTTTTAGATAAATACTTTATTGTTCGCATAATTCTGTGTGTCACTGTTCACAACTTGATGTAAACAACAACAATTTACTTTATTTGTTATTCTTCTTTACACTATTTTGCGTAAACTATAACAATTGTTCGACGGATATTTATAACGGAGATCTTCAAACCACGATTATTCCCTTCACACGCAACGCGTCTTCAATAAATGCTGATAGAATTTTTACAGACTGCGTTGTCTGCTTTGTTTTGTCTTTTATATCGTAGGGTAAAGAGTCTAATGCTCTTGAAGGAGAATGACTTCGCCTTTTCGAAATCTCTATAAATGTAAACATATTGTTTACGTTATTGTTGTTTGTATATTTTGTTTACATTTATTCTGGTAAAGTTTGTTGTTACTTTTTGTTTACTTGTTTATCTTTATTTATACTTATATACTTATTTATACTTATTTATTTTTTATTCTGATGTTGATGTTATATTTTTGTTTATTTGTTGATCATGTAAACAAGCCCCTTGTTTTTGTAGTATTTGTTTATCATTTTAATGCTAAACGATGTAACACCATTTCCATTTTCGTAACAATATTAATTCTGGAAAAAAATAAATTTCGTGAACAGCTGAAAGTAAAGTTTGTCTTCTTATAGTTTTCGGAAATGTTACGACATTATGAATTTGGCAAAATCAATTGTAATACGATATTTTGTAAAATTAATTCTGATTAAAATTACTTCTTTTCAAAATAACATATATAGCGTCAAGGTATATTGTAATGAAATGATCGTTTAGCGGGATTTCTGAAATTCTACAATTTTTCCTCAATTTTCTTAAGAGATCACATACTCTCCTTTCTGCCAGGATAACATTGATCTGTTACCTGTAATGTGAAACTTAGTTTTGCAAACAAATTCTTTTTAATAAATAAATAACTACGCTAGCTGGTGTTTAATTTATTTACTGTTCACAATTATTTTTCTCAATTCTTCATCAAACAGAGTTTGAAATTTGTCGGTCTTTCAACAGGACTTTGACAATTAATAAAATACATCTGTTGAAGCAATATTTGCCAACTATATGCCATTTAATCAGTGTGTTTTGCTAAACCACCATGGACGACCAACTACAACTTTTGGCATGAAATGAATGATCTCGACTCCAAAGACATGAAATTTCAACAGGACCGCACTACATCAACGCAGCTCATACATACATGCATAATTGGTCATTACAACCCTTCAGGCAAGATTACGGCCTAGCTTCTCACACCACTTATGTTGTGTGCGTTAATTTTATACATGAGTGGCGGGACCTACAGCTTAATCGACTTCGAACGGCAGATTTGAGAAACATTTTATTGGCGATTTTTCTTTACTCTTAAAGCATAGAAATCTACTGAGAGAAAGTCGCCTAAGAAATATTTTTCATATTTCATTTTGTTGGTACATTTTGTTCTATGGTTTGAGCTGTGGGCTTACGTCTAATAGGCAAAAACACTATCTACTAGACTACGTCATGAACAACTCGCTCACACTTTGTTTTACATAAAGATAAGAAGCGCTTAATGAATGGCTCGAAATAATATAAAATTTCTGCTAAATTATTCTTGTTTACATTTTTAAATATTCCAAAAATATAAATACATATTTATAAAATAAATGTTATTTGGTTGTTTCTTAAATGTAGTATATTTACCCATGTAATGAAAATTAAATGAAAAATTGTTTCTTTCTAGATACTAAGCGTGTTGTACATATTTGGATGTAGAACAGTTATAATTAATTGAACAACGAGCAACCGAAGTACACAATATAGTCACGCTACGTGTTCTGAAAATGCTCCTGAATCACTTTAAAGTATGGTTTTTATTTCTGAGACCATACGTATATATGTGTGTACATAATTTGCCAACGTTAATAATGTGGAATATATGTATGTTCATTTCCTCTGATATTTCCCATTAAACCACCACGGTTTCAAGTGGAAGAGGAGGTTTAGTATTTTTGTCACGACTATAATAAATTATTGAATAATTTTGCTTTATTATTTAGGCGATAACATCTCACAATTTTAATTTCAATAATACATAAAAATTAAAAAATTAAAATTACCACAGATTTAACAAAACCCCTACATTCTTGTGCAGCCTAAAGTGGCAAAGGTGTCATAAAGGTTGCAAATGATGTCTATTACAGTAGTTTTCTAAAGTTTCTAAAAACAATTATAAATAATATTACATTACACAGAAAACAAATTCATGGAGATTTAAACATATTGTTACGAAAATGGAAACGGTGTAACATCAAAATGAGCAAAAGATACACAAACAAATACAACAAAGTTGTTACAAATAAACTAACAATATCAGTATGAAAGAAAAAGGGATAGACAAGTAAGCGAGAACGCAACAACAAGCAATGTGTACAAAATACATACATAGCATAATCGGTCATTAAAACCCTTTAGTCAGAATTACAACCTAGTTTCTCACACCACTTATGTTGTATGCGTTAATTTTTATACATGAGTGGCGGGACCTACAGTTTTATGTCGACTCCGAACGACAAATTTTTGAGAAACTTCTCATGGCAATTTTATTTACTCTCAGAGTTTTTGTCAGAAATCTGCTGAGAGGAAGTCGCCGAAGAAATATTTTAATATATTTAATTCAGTTGGAGGTGCCTGACCTGGGATTTGAACTGAGGCCTCACGTCTAATACGCCAAAACACTACCTACTAAACCACGGCGACTTCCAAAATACAAAATCGCGATAGAGTTCTCGAGAAAGCGAAACCACGAACATTCGACTTCAAGAACCCTTATCAGACTGTTTACGTGGGCATATAAAAAGGGAAGACAAAGCAGGCAACGAGTAGTAAGAATTCAGTCAATCTTGTGTGAAGACGCGTTGAGTGTGAAGTAAACAGTCGTGGTTTGAGGATCTCCGTCGTAAAGAATAGCGAACAAGCAATTATTGTTGCTGTAACATCAAGTTGTGAACAGTGGTACATAAAATTGTGCGAACAATAAAGAATTTAATTGAAACTAAACACAAATTTATTTTTATTTTGTTTGCAATCAACGAACTCATATTTTAAACATTTTTGAAAAGGTACATAAAAACGTAACAATATTTATTAAGAAAGAGTATTTCGCGTTATTTTTTAGTGCTGTTAATTTACTTATTGAATCTTCAAACAAGGATGAATTAATAGCAATGTTATGTAACTTCTGTGAATAAGAGAGAGTGTAAACACGTTGCGTTTGGGTACAACAGGAGCTTTTTCAAATATTTTACTAAATTTTAATATCTGACATGTCGACATTCTTATGTATTTTCGATTTTTTGACACACGTATGATCAAAGTAACTTGACGAAGTAGACACTTTTGTCCTGACAGTGTTATGATTGTGTCTCTAGATATTTTAAACGCCTTGGGAACTGTGTCTAGTGAGTCACTTAATGCAATACAGAGAGATTTCGTTCTTTAGCTATGCGTATATGGAACTCTCTTAACGCTTCGATCATTAGTTGGTACTGTGTTGAGCTGCGAGTGTGAAGGTTGTGGGTTCGATTTCCAATGGAGACACTAAATCTTTATTATTATTAAGTCTTAGTAGATTTGTCTGGCGAATACATGATAAAATGTAACGTACAAATTGTTGTAATTTATAATGATAATGCTATATATGAGGTTCAATACTCGAACCTACAACAAATTCAAATCAGGAAAAGTGTATTCTCACTGGTCATAAGTAAAAACTCATGGCAAACAATCTATTTTTCTTTACTCCCAAAACTAGCTTTGCATACCAACGCAATATACAGCAGTGTGTCTCCTTTTTATGTAAACAAAAGATACTCTATCCTGTTACCTATTGTCCTTGGATATTTGTCGTATTAAAATGTAAAGAAAACAGCCAATTACTTGACATCTTGACATTTAATTATAAAATAAACAATTACATCTCCTTATTGTTTTGCACAGACTAGAGTAGATATAAAAACTTATAAACGATTTAAAATTATTCGTAAATCTATTTTTAACTCAAATACACTGAGTAGAAGAATTCTGTGTATATAGTAAAATTTTTCAGAAATTGGTAGCAGAAGAAAAACTTTTACTGAAATAACTCTCGTACTATAACATTTAAACTAAAAATATAGAAACATATTTATACAACTGAAACAATAGTTAAGTAAATATTTAATTAAAGCACATATAAAAATAGAAACATACAATTACTGGCACACAATTATTTTTTTTAACCTTAAGGCATAAAAACAATTTAAATTGTCCTAATTTTTTTTACTGTTAGCCAATATAACATATACATACATAGGTGCTTATAAATATATTTCACCCAATAATTATTCAGTAATTTTCTTAAAGCTATGTTAGCTCTCCCTCTGAGAATAATTAACTTTTGCTTTGTGCTTTTGTTTCTACAACCTGATACCATAATATATTTTAAGTCATCCACAATTGGTTCAATTCAATTGGTATGGGCATAACAAAAAAAGGCAAAAATTAAATTAAATACATCAGAGGAGAAAAAATGGAGAAACAGTTTCATAACCTGCTGCAGGAGATTTATTCTCAATTTAATAATACGTATTATTGTTGCCGTTCGTGTTTTATTACACAATTTCAAATTTAGTCGTTTCAAGGCATTATATTAAAACTACCAAAAGAGGGAGTAGAGAGAAACCAAAAAGCAAACACGGAATTCATTAAGAAAGATTTTTTAATTTTGATGTTTATCTTGGTTACTAAATTGAGTTCTAAACAAAGTTGCAATGATTCCACAATTTATGCCATTTTTAACGAAAAGAATCAACATTATGCTTAATAATATACGCAAAATTCATTTGACAGCTGGTAAACAAAACAGCTGGTTGTTTCAACAACAATGCTTTTATTTTGTGTTGTTGTATTTTTTTTATTTTTTTTTTGACATTTGAGCTGTCAAATATCAACAGAAAGTATTAGGTTAATTGTAATATGTGCACTGAACATACTTATGACAGTGCTGCATTTTAAGTTTTACTCAATATTATAACAATTTGCGTATTTATTGCGCAATTATTAATTGAAACTTTATATGAAATATTGAGTTTAATAATGGTGTTTATTGCGATTTACGCAATAAAGGTGCATATCTGAGCACCGTATAAAGAAGATCGCTGAATGAATTTTTTTTTATAATGCAGTTCCCAGTTGGTGGAAAAATAATCTTCTTTTATAAAGTTTTCTTTTATTCCAATCGTTGTTCATTTTTAGCCATAAAACGTAAGCATTAACTGGTAGCATATCAATCATATTGCAAATAGGTATATGCATGGGACCAGCATTTAGTTTCTCTTTTTGCTGTATAAGTATTCACCAGCTGGTCTAAATTGTCCACATATGTGTTAGTTTTATTATAAAAAGGTAAAATGGCAAATGATTTCTTCCAAGCAAAACTGATATTAACAAAACTGAACATTAACAATTTTGTATTTTTTTTTTTAAACGTATTTCCTCAATGAAATTCCGGCGTTGAAAAAGACTATAGAAAGCTTAACGTTTGTTTGGTTAATTCCAGCAATAAAGTCTTATTAAACCGAACTGTAACCACATTAGCATTTTTTCGTTTTAGGAACTGAAGTGCAAGACCGTATGACGTAAAAATATTGTCACAGGTGTATATTTCGCTCTCTTAAATCTTTGATAAGAACCACAGTTTGCCATTATTTTTTTTCAGATGCTGCAGTCACCAGTATATACCATTAATTACATTACATTTCGCACACTACCGAAACTTTTATGCCATATTTGGCTAGCTTTGAAGACAAGCCAACTAAACTAAAAATCAAAATTTAAACGCAATTTTTTTTATTTGGGCTATTCTCATCTGGCGATAACCATTAAAAAATTTAATTTAGAACGCATATCAAGGCTCCTAACGTTTAAATCCGAAAGGAAACTAACAAAGGCACAATAGTTGGAGCTATTAGTACCTACAGTTGTTTCTCCAAATCGATTTGACCGATTACATCGGTTATCGACGATTTTACAATTTGTTTACATTTAGTATTTATAAAAGAAATTTTAAAAATATTCAGTTTTCCATAAATAAATAAGTAAATTTGGAACTATAGGCAATTGACATCACCATTTCGGCCATGAGGTGTGTGACAAGTTGTTGGAATCAAACATCGTTCACATCAATACCATGAAGAGCGGGTACAAAAAGAAACCGCTTATCAGGGTGCGAAAGATGTCTCCATTTACCGTAATGGCAACCATTTACGGCCTCATTTTCAAAGAAATATGGGCAAATGATGACTCCGCTCGACAAGCCGCACCAAACAGTCACTCGTAATGAGTGCATTGGCTTGTGTAAGATCACGTGTGAGTTTTCTGAGGCCCAAATACGGCAAATTTGCTTATTAACGTACTCACCAAAATCGAAATGATCCAAAAAGATTATTTTTTTTGGGAAAATCGACATCATCGTGCAAAAATTTTGTACGACATTTTCGTGCAATTTCCAACCAATTGTCTTTGTTTTGGCAATAAATTTTCAATAAATCCCAACGTTTTTTAAGTGTAAGTCGACTCATTACGTTCAGTGGAAATAATATACTGAATTTTGTGACAGAATAGAATGACATAAGTATTGCCAGATTCGAAATAATAGATGGTTCAAATTTAAACCGATATATGCACCAGTGTTGCAAAACTAAAATTTTTAATTGGTGCGGAAGTATAAAAAGTACTTTTTGCATTAAATGGTACTTTTGTAAAAGATACATAACTGGTCATTATAATTATTATATAATAATAATGGCTAAATTGCTAGAGAATAGACCAAAAGTTAAGGATTAACGGTCATTGTTACAACTTGCCGTTAACTAAAGGGAGAATTTTAGCGGGCAGATAAATTGTTTTTCATTATTATAAGTGGACAATATGGTAGATGTGAGCGTTAAGCTAAATAGAGGATCATCCTACTGGTTACTTTTAAAGTTAAGTTTATGTCTGAACTTGCCATATTATATATTATTTTCAATACGACAACTTCAAATATAGACAAAATCAGCATATACAACAAAAAAAGAAGCCTGTTGTTGCCACTACGTTTAAATAAAACATGTTTAATTGAGCAGTGTTATCGACATTGCTCCGGCACTGCCATATTTTTGAAAAAGTTAACTTTATTTTATCTGTAAATACTGTAATAACGAAAATAAGTTAAAGGTAACTTTTCAGTTCCCTTTAGCTAAAGGCACCTTTAACTAACCCCAAGTTTAACAGCAAGTTGTAATAATGGCCCTAAAAGTGTTAAAATATGCGAAAATAAAAACAAACAAAATTTGTGATCGCTGAGAATTACATGGTCCGAAAATGTGTATATATACACTAGTATTACTATATCTATTTAGAATGGCTGTTTAGTATAGAGTCTATACTTAATGATGACGAGATGACTCAAACATTCCATCAGGAATGTTGCACTGATATCAATAATTGCCGTTTATATGACACTCTGGTTGGGCTATTAGATAAAGTGGGTATTGAACAAATAAAAAGATCAGCAAAAAAAAAGAGGAAAATAATACATCACTTTTAAGAGAAAGGGGAATACTATTTCTTGTAGATTGTTTGCCAGAAATGGTAAACTGCCTGTTAAAAAGTTTGTAAAAGGGGTAAAATTCTGTAAGAATCATACCGAGGGATAAAACCTTGCATCACTTCAATTATATCATCATTCTCGTATATTAAAAACACACTCATACATCATCTTCATATTCGTACCTCGTCATTATCATTACATTGTACTCCTACTTCATCATTCCATGAGTGCCACGATGGTTTTTATTGGTAGTGTGAGAAACTTCAGGTGCCGAGGACGTGGGTTCGATTCCAACATAGACCCAGGGTGTTTTGTGATTATCTGATTGCTTACATTATATATTGTTATGAAAATGGAAACGGTGTACAATCGTTTAACATTAAAATGATAAACTAAAGCTACACAAACAAATACAACGAACTTGCTTGCATATACCAACAACAACTGTATGAAAGAAAAGGAGGCAGGCAAGCAACAAAGAAAGCAACAACAAACAACGTAAGCAAAATACACAAATAATAATGAAGTAGCGATAGAGTTCTCGAGAAGATAATTTAAATGAGTGGTTAAAATTATCCACCAGCTAGACCAAGATTTTTCTAAACATCCTTAGCTACTGTATCAACATAGATTTCGAAATTAAAAACCAGTCTGTCTTGTGCAGCCAAGAAATTCTTTCCTATTAATTGTGTTTTTAGCATTACAATTATACCCCACGGAATTGGCTGCCATATTGGTGCTAGTTTTCCGTGATTAAAGTTTAAATTGCATCATTGTACTTGACTATAGTGCACCCTTAATGTCCATCTGTTGTGTTTCATAGAAAAAAAAACAATTTAATTGCAAATAAACGAAAAACCCAACATAATTTCCAATTTAGAAATTTTCAGTTATTTGTTGTGTGGTGTTATTTGTTTATTTAAAGTTTTGCTACAACAGAAATGTTTTCGTCAAATAAATTTCAAAAATATTTTGACAGATATTTTAAAAACTTTTCCCTCTAATGACTATTACGGCCACGGTTTGTACACATTGTTTAGTCCAAGAAACAACAATTCAGTCCACCACTTGCAATTTCTATAAAATTTCTTTTTTTCTATTTATTTTCCATTGATTTATTTATTTTGATTTTACTATTCAAAAATTTTCTATTTATTGTGGAAAAACTTTCTTTTTAAATATTTAGAGAGAAGGAAAATGGATTTCGATTTTAAATACCACTAGTTTTGAATGTTTTAGTTGTATTTGAATTTTATACCTCGTTGTTGTTGTAGATGACCACTTCAAATGAAATTCATTTTAAATTTTCAATTTTAATAGCAGAAGAGAGGGAAAAATTACAGCAGAATTTTTTTGTTTAATGTTAAAAGAAAAAAAAAAATTAAACCCAGAAAACCCATTTAGACCAGCATTTTTGATTTATTTTTGAACTGTTTTATTATTCAGTTTTGATTAGTTCGTTTTAATAGATATTAATATGTTGCTGTTGTTGGTAGAAAGAATTTAAAATACGTTGCAAATCGTGAAAAAAGAAAATCATAATAAAAGGACGAAATATATGAAATAGGTTTTGTTGGAGAGAAACTTTATGACGTCAATATTTAAATATGATTTCGAAGCCGGCTTGAGCGTGCAAGAAGCAGTCTAGAACCACATTTTTCATAAACTTTTCGGTCATATTCTAACAAATGTTATTTTCAAGTTTTGGATCGACGTAGATAAGAGAATTTATATAAACCCTAAGAAAACAATTTAAAATCACAAGATCTTAAGTAAGTAAGCTAGAGCTCGTAAAGCAAATTCATCTTATTTCGTGTGTAGAAATATCCTTATCTTGAACACTTCCTAGATATGGTTTGTCTAATAGTACGATAATAATCTTCATTCTGAAAATTTAAATTTCGTCAGAATAGTCGTTTTAATTATTACACACATAAATACATAATTAGTCTTTACAACCCTTCAGTCGGATTACGATCTAACTTCTCACACCACTTATCTTGTGTGTGTTAATTTTTATACATATGTGGCGGAACATACAGTTTAAATTCAATCCGGCACGACAGATTTTTGAGAAACTTTTCATGACAATTTTATTAACTCTCAGAGTTCTTGCTAGAAATCTGCTGAGAGGAAGTCACTGGAGAAATATTTCATATCTCGTTTTGTTAAAGATTTCGAACCTGGAGGGTTTGAACCGTGTCTTCACCAGGGATCAGCAATGAATCGTTTTTTCGCTACTCATAAGTACTCATGAAATTTCGAGTATGAGTAAAACAACAGTATTGAAATTAAACTACTCTGATTCATTCCTACTCAGTACAACATTGATTTATAAGTATGAGTACACTGAGTATGAGTACACGTTGACATCAAACTTATAACATTCGAAATATGTGTGATTCATACGCCTGCTCATTCAGATTCATAAATTTAGAAAAATACTTATAATACTCATAAATGATTTGAGTCTTAGTTGTTGTTGCATTTACAAAAAAAGAAGAATGAGAAAGACAAAGACAGCAAGCAAAGCAAACACTCAAATTTCTAGTTAGTATTGTAGTGTTCGTATGCGAATCATACTTATTCTGTGATTCTTGTAAATGTTGAGTGCAGGAGAGTCGAAATCAACAACATCATGCGTATTGTTAAATATGAGTATGATGAGTTCTTCAAAATTTGAATATGAGTAGTATGAGTACGATATTAAAATAAGTATGAGTGCGTATAAGTTTCAGAAATTATGAGTATGACTCGAATCTACTCATCTTTTTGAATGCTCATTGCTGATCTCTGGTCCTCACGTCTAATAGCTAACACACTACCTATTAGATTAAGGAGACTACCAGTGTACTGAGGTATACACAGAGATAGACATTAGCTCAGGTAAGCTAATGTACTCCTATTATGTTGGATGCACTAATAAGTGGTATAGTTGCTCTCATTAGCATATTATTTTGCTATATTATGTAAAATACTGATCTATATTCAAGAATTGTGTTTTTTTAGAAATTTCTGACTAGAAAAATATACTTTGGCGTTTCAATGTTTTAAAAAAGAGCGTTTGCTGTGGATTCAAAAATTAAAATTTTGAAGCAATAGAATTTATTTACTTTTATTCAAATGTTATTTTATAATTTAAAAAAAAAACTTTACTAATTTAAGTTTAAAAGAACATCATATTGCTGCTTTCCAAATTTCACGTACATGGAGACTTTGCGCTCATTACTGCTGCTTATTGACAACTTTACCTTGTGTTCTCATTAATTTTTTTTTTATTTTTTTTTGTCAGTTTAGCAAATAATAATCTATAGCGTTTCTGTTAATTGTTAATTGCGTCGTGGCCTTTCTACATAGTACTGGTAATATTTTAATGTTTCATTATTGTTATTGTTTTCAGCTTCTTCTTCATTTTTGGTTGTTGTTTGTTTTCCTGGTGATTTTTGTAGATTAAACAACCAGTGTTTATTTTGCTTGTTTTTATGAGCAATATCTGATGAACAGTAACGGTTTAAGTGTTCAACTAATAAGCCTATGCGATAAAAAAACAAAAAATTGTTATTGTAATTTAAGCAAAACAAGGGGATGTTCAAAATTTTCTAATTCATAAAATTAAGAGGTTTCATATCTCTCTAAATAATCCACGATTTAGGAAGCCAACTAAGCCCTGAAAGCACTAAAAATAGAAAAAAAAAAAATAAAAAAAGTAATAAATGAAATTGAATAAGAAGAAATTTAATACCAAAATCGAAGAAAAACAAATTTAACAAATTTTTGACAAACCAATATTTTTGCAATATTTTTCAACATCTTTTTGGCATTAAATTGTTATGAGTATTGATAAATTGAAATTGTTCACCAAAAACTCGATGGCAGTTAGGAAACAGAACTTCACGTCGAATAATTTATTGTTGTCACAAATTTTTGTCAACAGATACATACCGGGGTATGTTTTGTGTTTTTAAATCGCCGCCTTTCAGGAAGTAATAACAGTAATAACCTGAAATTTAATGATATCCTCACTAGTAGTGTTTTCTACCTTATTTCTAGACTTTAGTAAACATGGCGAATGGATGCCAAGGATGTGGCCATTCGTTCATTCATATCCCCTACGTCAACAGTTGCATACCTGGGAATGTATAATGAAATATATGAAAATATGTTGATATAGAATGTTTATTGAATAAAATTTACAAGCTCTTAATAATAAAATAAAATTCAACCAAATATTAGAAAACATAAAAAATATTAAATACTAATTTTTCTTAAATGCATGTATTATATTGCGGCATATAACTTGAACGAACGACACTCACGGGCTTTTTGCATAACTTACAGGATTTTCTGGTTGGTCGACGTTTTGTGTAGCAATTACCTTTTGCTTTTAGTCTACCAGTGCTGTCGAGTTCTTCCACGCTTTCATCATGCAGCACCTCTTATGCTCAAAGATTCCCCATATATGGCTTCCATAGCGTGTGGAAAATATTTTTATAACGTTTTTATTTTTGGCTCTGATTTCCATTTCCGGTTCGCTGAGGCTGTGTAGAAACACTCTACGGCGGCTTGTGGAATCTTTTAACATTGGGTTATTCTCAATGTAAATTTTGTATGCTGCTTTGTTGAATATTCTGCTAAAAGCTTGTCCATATTATCAACGCCACCTTTATGTTTGTTGCAATCTAAGATCATGGGTGGCTTTTTCTTTGGACCTTGCACTTCCCATGAATAATGCGTTGTGGAAAGAATTATATCCGACTTATTTTTTGGGATGTAAGTGTACAAGGTAATATTGTTACTAAAACCAAATGTAGTTGACTCCTGTTCCCGTTCTTTACATAAAGCGAAATATGGTGGTAACAAGACTCGTCTTCTGTTCACTATGCCTAACCTTGATAAACTACTGTCCATCACTAAACTTTTCGTTAAGTTATAAGTTGTGAAGAAATTATCACAAACAATATTCCGTCCACTTTCAGGAAAAAGATTGACGCACAAGTCCTTCAACCTTTCGCCTACCGCCAATCCAGTATCAATTTGTCCCTTCATTGGATAGGATGTGACGCAGCCACATACCCAGGAAGTATCATAGTTATATCAAGTTATTCTCATAAAGGTAATCGATTTCCAAACGAAACAGTTGTAGTTCACAGCAAAACTATAAATTTATCAATATTTCAAACCATTTTTGTTTTATTGCATTTTTAAATTTATAGTTTTAAATCGCCCACCCATTATATTTGCTCACATTATGCTCTTTAACATGTACAATTCAAGCACATATGTGACGTATGAGTGATATTTAATTCCATTAGTTTCCTACATGACAATGTGAACGACATTTTTTGCATACTTTACAGAGTAACTATTCCATGCACATGTAAAATGATGCGTATGAGTAATATGTCTGAAATTGGAATTAATTATTGATGTGACAAATCTGATGGATTTTTAAAAAATTTTAATATTGTAATCTAAAAGCAAATACAAAAACCACAATTGTAGGTTGTATTCAAGTAGGTGCTACGTCATTTGACAAAATTTCAAACCGCTTTTGTTTTATTGCATTTTTAAATTTAAACTTTTAAATGGATCACCATTTATAAGCCTTTTCGATTTTTACAAATTTTCAAAACTCGAACCATCTAAACAGTAATTTTCGACTTTGAAACTCACGTTTAAATATATACTTTAGTTGCACAATAGAATAAAAATTTGCGAATTTTCTTAAAATTTTTAAAAAATGATTGCTGGATGTGTGCCACGTAACATATTATGAGCAATTGTTACAATATGTGCCTATATACATATGTTTATACAAGTAAATATATGAGAAGTTAAATCAACGTATTTCTAATTTCGATGTCCACTATTTACACATATACACACTTACTCTTACCAAATATGAACATGTACTTCTAGAAAAAGGAGCGAATAAATATAGAAACTTTAGCAGCCGAAAGATAATCCTAATTTACTCGTATTTGCTGTTTAACATTTTTTTTATTGAAATGTATCATTATTTGGCAGACTGTTTAATTTATAGCTGTTGTTCTATTGTAATGTGCATTAAACTTTTATTTTTTATTGATTAATTTATCACAGATTAGATCTCTGCTTCCTTTTGTAAATAAGCAAAAAAAATTTGTTTAGTTAGGGGTAAATTAATTGAAAAATAAATTCAAATTAAAATCAAATTATAATTAAAATTTTATTGTTTTTCTACACCAAAGGGAGAGAGTCAGGCACTAAAGTAAAATCAAAAATAATCTTAACCTACAAAGGATTGCAATGAAAATAGATTGGTTGCATGGTTATTTAAGGCACACCTTAAATATCATATGCATTTAATCTTACATAGACGATTAACAAATATTTTTAATCATAAACTAAATAGCAACAAAAACAAATAAACTATAAATTTTTAAGCATTGGACAACAACGTGTATTCGCTGAATAGGTTCAATGGGGGCGTCAACTGATTATAATTTCCATAGAAAAATCATCTTCAGCAATGAGGCCCTATTCTGGATGAATGACTACGTACGTAATTTGGGATTATTCCAAATACACATTAGATCCAAGAGCGAAAAATGCATACAAAAAAGTGACTGTTTGGTCTGGACTATGGACTGGCGGCGGGATTTGGATGATGATCTAACAATAAGGTGATGTAAACTGGCTACCGACACCGAGTAATTTAACACCATTTGGGCTTTTTGGTGTATTCCTCTTACGTTCCAAGTGTGTGCGAATAAGCCACAAACAACAGCGGTTCTCGAAGTCAACAAAATCTACATTTTATATCTCAAACACACATATGTACATAATTGGCTATTACAACCCTTCAGTCAGGATTACGGCTTAGTTTCTCACACCACTCATGTTGTGTGCGATTTTATACGTGAGTGGCGGGACCAACAGTTTAACGTCGACTCCGAACGACAGATTTTTGAGAAACTTTTTCATGGCAGATTTCGCAGAATGATGTCGCCTTTAAAACAATATGTTGTCTCCATATTGCTTCATTCATTCTTATTAAGTTTGAGATTTTCTAATTGAATTAATAATTGCCTACGAAATTTCATTTAAACAAAATAAAAATGGAACGATTAATTCACATTTACTTGGAATCAAATACATAATCGTAGATTATTTCCATAATCAAAATACTTCGTTTGTTGCAATGAATTGTATTTGAAGATTTTATAACTTCAACTAAAAGTTTAAATATTCATTTAAAATAAATTATTTACTACGCCTGAAAGTTAGTTTCATGACAAACACAATTTAATGTTATCTCCTCTACAGTTGTATACAATGGCTTTACCTTTAACTTAAATACCTTGAATAACAGACATTTTTCATTTTATTGGTATATATTGAATGACAATTCCTTTTCAGCACTTTATCACATACATAAGTGCTCATCTTTTATATATTTCGTATCATCTTTTCCACAAATCATGATGACTTGTAAACTCTCGTTAGGTACGAGAGTAGTTGTTGAATTCATAGGAGTTTCAATATTAATGAATGTGTATGGGTATGTTAAACTATTTTGAGTGTGTGTATGTGTATGTCAAACTATTTCAAATCTGCAAATTATTCGGGTGTATTTGACAATGAAAAAGTTTTTTTCATTCTTCTATTTTAAATGAATTTGATTTTTATTTGGGTGTATGGGTTCATTCATGTCAAATAAACAACAATTTTTTAAAACTGTAACATAAGAATACCAAACTAGTATACGTCATTAGGATAATGCATAGGGCACTATGATGATGAAATTTTACCCTAAAGAAAATTGATTTATTTTGATACATTTCATTGTGATAGTAACTATAAGCACAAGGAACACCCTCACTTTGTGTGTGTAAGTATTAATTTTAGTCATGCATAGTGGGACCTGATGTTTAATGTTGACTCCGTATGACAGATTTTATTTACTCTCTGAATATTTGCCAAAACACAGGACGATGACAAAGACGATGCGACTTCTGCAGAAGGTATGTACACTCAAAAAACCAAAATCGGACTATTATGGTCTCTCTGTAATTATATTCATTATGCCAACTTGATTTCATACATAAATGAAATTTGTTTGAGACAATTGGTTTGCCTTTTTGTAGAGGAGTATCAGTTTCACGTATGAATTCAAACCAATGTTAGAATAACCGTCGATTGTCTTCGCTTCAGACACCCGATATTATTACACAATCTTAGATGCGGTTTTCACATTTGCTAAAAAATTAAAAACTTAAAAATTGTGTGTTTCTGGAAATGAGGAGTGTAGGCGAATAAATTTCTGTATAACTATTGCCTAAAAGTAAACTTAATGGTAAAATTATTTAAATTTTTATTTAAATTAAAGCAAATATTGTTTAAGAAGTCGCTGTTGTCTAGTAGGTAGCGTGTTGGCTTCGTGAGGCCACGGTTCAAATCCCTGGTCAAAAATCCTCAACATATTGAAATACAAAAAAAATATTTCCTCGCAAACTTCCTCTCAGCAGATTTCTGGCAAAAACTCCGAGAATAAATACAATTCCCATGAAAAGCCCCTCATGTAACACACTCAACATAAGTAGTGTGAGAAGATAAGTCGTAATTCTGACTGAAGGGTTTTAATAAACAATCATGTGTGTATTATGGTTAAATGCATAATATTTCTAAAGTTTTGCTAGTAATGCCTAATATCTTTAAATAAGGCGGATTGTTGAGCAATTTGATTGATTTGGTACATAAACAACATTAATCGTGTTGCCCTACTCTATTGCTTTTCTTTTATAGTGACAAGTAACAAAAGCTGCTAAGAAAACTAAGGACACTTTATGGGTAATTAGAAATGGTAACAGA
The DNA here is from genome assembly GCA_932273835.1 of Sarcophaga variegata. NCBI lineage: Eukaryota > Metazoa > Arthropoda > Insecta > Diptera > Sarcophagidae > Sarcophaga > Sarcophaga variegata. Next base: position 74,016,383 of record OW026358.1, read on the forward strand.
AAATAATTACTGCAAACATAACATAACATAAATTATGAAAAGTGAGCACTCACATACGTTTTTACCACATGACGAATTATTCTCCAACAAATTCAATTGAATTCACAACTTTAAAATTTGATCGAGGAAGTTGAGAAGAACTTCTTGCTTTCTTTGCATCCTCAAAATGTTTGCGTTTCTGTTAACTACTTCGAGGTAAAGACTGTGAGTATTTCATTATATGTCCGCTTTTGTTCCACAGTCGTTAGAAAATTTAGACAAAATCCTGAATATTTTGTTTCCTTTGTAAATACTTTCTGTCCACTAGTTGAAGGCTATTTATATATTTTTGTGACCAGTTTCGGTTGCCAGATTCTTCAATGCGCTTATTATTTAGACACAAGTTTTAAATGTAATAAATGACTAGTCAGTGCAATAATTCAGAAAAATTTTGGCAATAATAATTGCGATACAGTCTACCAGAACAAATGCAAGTCCTTTTGAAGTGTGTAGGCCCACTTAAAATCTTAGGTCTGACATCTAAAAAAAGGAAATATGAAAAAATATTTTCTTCAGTTACCCCCTGGAGAGGATAGCCTGATGTATACAATATTCTTACGAAAATGGAAACATCGTTTAACATCAATATGGTTAACGAATGCTACACTAACAAATACAACGAACATCTTACAAGTAAAACACCAACATCGATATGAAAGCAAATGGGGATAGACAAATAAGCGAGAATGCAACAACATGCAATGTGAACCAAATACACAAACAACAATTAAGTTACTATAGAGTTCTCGAGAAGGCGAAACCACGAACTTTCGACTTCAAGAACGTTCATCAGACTGATTGCGTGCGCATATAAAAAGGCAAGATATAGCAGGCAACGAGTAGTAATTCAGTCAGTCTTGTGTGAAGGCGCGTTGCATGCGAAGTAAACATTCGTGGTTTGAAGATCTCCGCTATACAGATCTAACGTACAAGGTATTGCTTACGCAGAGGGTGTGAGCAGAGAAGAATAACGAACTAAGGAAATTGTTGTTGTTGTAACGTCAAGTTGTAAATAATAGCACACAAAATTGTGTGAACCATAAAGATTTTAAGTATGTGTTTAGTATACCTTCGGCACTTTTATTCGAGAATTGTGTTTTACTTATAATTCTCACTTTCTTTTTGCTATTGCGAGTAGTCAGACATACAATCAGACAATCGCAGACACCCAAAGAGTCTGGTGGGAATCGAACCTACGACCACGGCACATAAAGTTTAGCACACTACCAACAAGGCCATCGGAGCACCTAAGGGGATTCTGTTTTTCCTTTTTCTTGCATCGTAAGACTCACTATTACGGTTCTAACAGTCCACTGCCCTAATGAAAGATCTGCTGATAGCTCGCCATTACGTCACATGACTTTGCTGTCTATAAATTTGAATGTACAACGAAGGGGCTAAGCTTATTGGCCTCTCATTTCCTGTCATCTTTGACTGAACTCAACAGGTTAACTGTAATTCAACAATATATATTTTAAATTCGCAATAGTTTTTTCTAAAAACTGTTTAATTTTCGATGGCGTACCAAAATACAGCTGTAATGTGGACTATGATTACTAAAGCCATTAATCGAAAATATAACAATACCTTCTACTATAGTTTGACATCGTAATCTAATCTGTTTGCGTTAATGACATTGTTTTCAGTTTAACTCTAAAATGCCTACAACAGGCAATTTTATTTACACTTGACTGCAATGGAAAAAAGCACAAAGCATTTATTGTCCACATTAGAATTGAAAATTCTTATCACAAACATTCTTACATTCTCAGAGCACTTGTACACAATTTCCAATTTAATATGAATGTATCGTAACATAAAATCCGTAATATCATAACAAATTTTTAAAATCTATCATTTTAATGATAATGTTGTCATGCTCAAATCTATTTACACGTTCAATTTATCACCAAAAAGCAAAAAGCCGGATATGCCTTTAAATGTTATGCAAAAGCTTTTATTTCAACTCAATAAACTCTTTACTCTCAGAAAAAAGAGTGAAAGTAAAGTTAGAACTTTTGACTGTCAGCAGGCGATATAAAAATGTTTGTGACTGTAGTGGTTGATATTCGTTTACCAAAATATTTAAGTAGAATTTTTATTGCTTATATGCTCAACACCGATAAGATAAATTGTATGCACAAGAGTATGTTTGTATTTTGCTTATAAATGTTTATGAGGTTTGCTTCAAATGTATGTTCTTTTATTTGTTTGTATTTTTTTTTTTCGTTTTATTTTTGTAATTAAACCCCTTGTTCAGTTTAGTTTCAATGTAAATACAATTTTATCAAATGTTAGATTGAATGGTTTTCTAAATTTAAGTGCATCGTCCTTGCAGCCCTTTGAAATTGAAAATGTTGTTTTAAGACAGCATTGTTTATCGAATGGATATGAAATGATTAAAAAATTATTTATTTTTGGCAATAAATGTTTTTGAATAGTTCTTTTATTTCAAGTGTTTATCTCTATGTATGTTTGTAGGTATATATCAGAGATCAGCAATGAGTATTCAAAAAGATGAATAGAATCGAATCATACTCATCATTTCTGATACTTATACGCATTCATACTTATTTGAATATTATACTCATACTACTCATATTCAAAGTTTGAAGTACTCATCATACTCATATTTAACAATACTTATGATGTTGTTTATATGGACTCTCCATGACTCAACACTTACAAGAACCATAAAATAAATATGATTCGCGTACGAACACTACAATACTCTCTAGAAGGTTGTGTGTTTGCTTTGCTTGCTGGTTTTGTCTTTCTCTTAACTTTCTTCTTTTTTTTTTGTAAATGCAACAACAACTAAAACTGTAAATTTTGATGAATGATTCGAATAACTCTAATCATTTATGAGTATTATAAGTATTTTTAGAAATTTATGAATCTGAATGAGTAGACGTATGAATCAAACATATTTCGAATATTATGAGTTCGATGTCAACGTTGTACTCATACTAATTGCACTCATACTTATTAATCAACGTTCTAGTAAGTACGAATGAATCAGAGAAGTTGAATTTCAATACTGTTGACTCACTTATACTCGAAATTTCATAAGTACTTATGAGTAGCGAAAAAAAGATTCATTGCTGATCTCTGGTATATATGCACACTATATCAAAACCTGACATTGAACGTTGGACATTGAACATTGGAAATAATAATAAATAATCACTAGATAGTACTATACCTGTTAAATAATGATTAGTGATCCTAATTATTACTTTTTTTTGAACGGTGAAATAAATAATGATTACAATTACGATTATTTTTGGTTTGAATAATTGATAACACGGTGCGATAGTCAAAAAACACCCAGCTAATGACATAGTGTAGGTTGTGAGTTTTGTTGAAACAACCAGCTGTTTTGTTTACCAGCTGCCAAATGAATATTGAATAAGCAGCTGAACTGTGTATATTATTATATCTGAACACTTAAAATATTGTACTCAATAAACAGAATATTGAACATAGTATAAACCTAAGATGTCACAAAATATTTCGAAAATTAACCATCCAAGTTAAGTCACTTTATTTAAAACACGTACTGTGATGTTTACCACCGACGTATTAATATTGAAACCATTATCAACAAATAACATATGCATTTGCAATATATTGATATTTTAAGTATGTACTCACACTTAAAATATATTTACGTGTGTGGGTATTTATTTGCGTATGTCAACAAGCAAAAACTAAATAAACAAACGAATAAAAATGCATACAAATAATTAATAAATAAATGTATGATGGAAAATGCATATATTTTCAGTTTAAATTTTACAACAAACAAATACAGAAATTGAAACAGAAACAGAAACGGAATTGAATTTATTGTGTAACAATAAATAATACTTTCAAAATAACTCATGCATACAATGCAATACAGGGTTAAAAATAGAATTCCAAACACAAACACAAACGCAATCAAAACCAAAGCTAAGGACGAGAGAACAATTTATAGAAAGCAGATTATAACACCAACAAAATGAATGAAAAAGAATTTTCCTAATTGCACTATTGTATTCTACCATCTACAGATCTACATATATGTACATGTGTACATTAGAGATGAGCGATCCAGTGATTTCTGAAGAACGTTGTTCTCAGTGAACGTGATTTGTTAATCACTGTTCTTTAAAACATTTGACATTTAAGTTTCACAGAAAGTTCATGTATAAAAGACGAAAGTAAATAATCAGCATCATCTAATTGTAATAGTAAAATAAAATGAAATAAATTTGAGTATGTAACAATTTTGAACGAACGACATTATTAGTAACTGTTATTTGGCAATTTCAATCACTGTAGTTACCAGTGAATTATCAATCACCGTGAATAAATCACAGCTTTGAAAATATCGCTCATCTCTAGTGTACATACATAAATGTATGTTGATGTGTTGCAAAGAGAACAAAGAAATTTTTGTCATATGCGATGTAATAACTTATTTAAAATATTTGACTCATGTAGTATAAAAACTTAATAATAAAAATACTGTTATGTTATGTTATGTTTTTACCATTGCCTGCTTTGTCTTGCCTTTTATATCGCTGGGTAAACAGTCTGATGAATGCTCTTGAAGAAGAATGACTTTGCCTTCGCGAAATCTCTATAAATGTTAACATTTTGTTTGCGTTATTGTTGTTTGTGTATTTTGTTTACGTTTGTCCTTGCAGTGTTGCTGTTGTGTTGTTATTTACTTGTTTATTCTTTTCTTTTTATACTGATGTTGTCGCTATATTTTTGTTTATTCGTTGATCATATAAACAAGTCTATTTTTTTGTTTTTGTAGCTTTTGTTTATTTTTTTAACATTAATGATAACACCAATTCCATTTTCGTAACAATAAGTGTGTATACAAAATTTATTAAAAATATGAAAAAAAGTAGTTGGGTAAGAATTAGAAGTGGACATTTCTTTGAAAAAATTTATTGATTTGATACACTTATGCTCATCGGAAATATTGAAGATATATTACCAGTATAATGGAATAAAATGAAATCCATAAATAAAATATAAATACGAACCGTAGAATGGGTACGAAAAATAATAATTTTTCCTGAAATTTCTCAGGATTACGATGTCTTTTATGTAAAAAAGCCACAATTTGCCTGTCGAATATCAAATTTGTTTCAAAATAAATATTTAACTCCCGCATACTATTTTATTTCCATTATTCAATATTACAAAAGATCACGTACCCAACGCTAGAGAGCTGCTTTATCACTAGTAGAATATTAAATGGTACTCTACAGGGTCGGGAGATCTCTGCTCTTATACGGAAACTTGTGAAGAATATATTGCTAATGAGATTGGAACTGTCTAATTGCTCCTATTAATTGGACTTATACAAGATTAGAGCTCACTTAAAATAGCAGATGCGCCATGACGACTAACCCCAACTAGGCTGCTATATCAATGTTAGAGTTGGAGGCAATGTTCCACTGGATATCATCTGTAAGTGCTCCGCGGATATACCATCTTTGTATATTTGACAGGACAATTGCGCTGGATCCTGATGGAATTGGGGACTTTTACGAACATTGGTTACATGATACTACAGCATAACTTCTCGAAGAAGTTTACAACGTCTGTCCCGTAGACAGATCTTAACGAACGGTTTGAAACTCTATGAGGTTGCGGGTGAAAGCAATATTTCTTAATTAGATGCTGGCAATTATTATTCAACATTAAAATTCGACTTAATATATGTACCGTTATCTATTAGATAGTGCGTTGGCTTATTGGGCGTGAGGCTACGGTTCAAACTCCAAATTGCCATGAAAAGTTTCTCTCTGTTCTTCGAAGTCGACTTTAAACTGTAGGTCCCGCCACTCAATTATAAATATAACACACACAACATACATAAGTGGTGTGAGAAGCTAGGTTGTAATCATAACGGAAGGGTTGTAATGACCAGTTATGTATATATGTGTACCGATGCATGATGTTATTGCGGGCAACAATGTAACGGATGAATTAGACAGGCATTACACAGTTACAGAAAGCCCACTGAAAGCACGTAGACTTAGGATTGGAAATGTAATAACAGATTACATAAACGCACTTAAGTAATTATTGCTACGGTCAATTGATCATACAAACAGATAGGCAAACGGCCGCAATAGAGTGTGCTCAAAATCCAAAAAAACTTTCTCATTTGTAGACGTCATTACTAGAGATTGCATTCTGGGTACACATGCACAAGATACATTGTTCTTGATAAAATGGCTAATGCTAAGTTATGTATGATAATTATTGTAAACATGGTTGTTTGATCATATAATTTTATAGTAGACAGGCTCGTATATAATCATAACATAGTTGGATCTGACTAACTATAGTTCCCTCCGTGATATAATGAAATGTTTTGCACATTATCTTCGACAAAACAAATGTGGTACAGTGCTATTAATATCATATTAATATCATATGGCCAACCACAAGTAATTCAAAAATACTCAGTGTTTTGTCAGGATACTTGGAAATGCCTAAAAGCGTTAATGCATTAATAATATTAATAATCTGGTTCAGTAAAGCAATTGTTTTTGGACCACCGAAACTTAATACGAAAACCACTCAATTTCTGAAATATTTTGTGTGAAAAGTTTTTAATCTTTACCGTTTTTGTCAAATAAAACAAGTTTGGAGGTTTCAAGAAATAAAAAAAAATATTTTTGAATTCTACTAAACAAAACTCACAACTTACACTATATCATTAGCTGGGTGTATTTAATTTTTTTTATTTCGTCACATAGTGTTATTTGAACCAACTGACGAAACTATTCACTCGCATAATGATCACATCGACGCCTCCGTTGTATAACATTCTAAGTCGTAAAAGTGTGTCTTGAGTTATGAGCTCTCAAAGTTTTCAAGCGACATACGACCATATGTGTATTCTAAGGAGTTTTTTCCCTATAACTTCGGAACGGATCGGCGCATCTTAACCAAATTTTGACAGAATTTAAAAATGCAAGAAGATTAAAAACGTTCTAAGTACACTTAGAACGTTATAGGATGCAGGCGTCGATATTTAATATGTAAAATTCATAACAACGGGTATATGACATATGAGTTGTATTTAATTTTGCAAATTTTTTTTATTTTATTGCATACTTTCCAGAGTAATACTTTCAGTACATGTCATATGGTGCGTATAAGTAATATATTTTAAATTCAATTAAATATAAGGTATACCCTTAATTTGGAATTAAAGACATTTACAAGCTAATATGACAATTCTATTGGGTTAATGTTTTGCAGAATAACTTACTTATTTGAATAACCAATTATTTATCTTTCATTTGAAAAATATACACAGTTAAACACACGATATCAGTGGGGAATTGTGTTTGCTGTAAAAGCGTTTAATGGCATATTTCGAAATACATATCTGTTGCAGCAATTTCGGGCCAATCAAATAAAGTAGAGCACAACATAAATTAGTTTAATTTTCCGTTCACATTTTTCTTTTTTTGCTCATTTAAATTATTAGTGCATTTCTGGCAATCATACAGAACTTGAATGTATTCCGTTATTTAGCACCAATTAAGCCTACGATATTTATGAAACGAGAACAAATGCCTATAATACACACACTTTATAATGTTCGATAATCCATTTAGAAAAAGGAATGATAATTATATTCTATTTGGCTTCAATATATATTGTCCGGCCCATACAAATGTCGGCACCAATGAAATGAACTGATGAAAAGTTCTAGTGAGACCTGATTACATACTTACATAATTGGTCATTACAACAATTTAGACAGGATTAAGACCTAGTTTTTCACCCCACTTATGTTATGTGCGTTAATTTTTATGCATGAGTGGTGGGACCTACAGTTTAAAGTCGACTCCTACAGATTTTTGAGAAACTTTTCATGGCAATTTTATTTTTAATCTCAGATTTTTTGCCAGAAATCTGCTGAGAGGAAGTCGCCGAAGAAATAGTTTTTCATATTTCATTTTGATGTCTGACCTGGGGTTAGAACCGCGGCCTTACGTCTAATAAGATATAGTAGACTACGGCGAAACTTAATTATGCGCCCAAATTTTCCAAACGAGAGCAACATTTCTTAACAGAATCAGAGAACGAGTTACTATCTTGACACATAATTTCTATTAAACAAGCAAACAATAGACTTTCGAAATCCGATTTGGAAGCAATATCTTGAAAATTGTCGGACCCATCTGGTGGCATATTATTCTCAGGAAGAAGATGTATAAAGTAAACGTAAGTTCTGCACCATGCAAAATAGACGACTCTAAACGTCCGCTCATATTAGCACGTAGAACTTTTATTGTTCCAATGTTATCACAAGCTTTCGTTATCAACCAACATTGCTGATAAAAAGAGCGAAATTTGGTCAAACATAAGAGAGTTATATGATAAGGAGTAAATGAGCTTCGCCGATTCGACCAACAGTAACCAATTAGGGTCAAAGTGTTCGTCGATTCAACGAAGAGTAACCTTAATGTACAAAAATGAAGAGTAACCGTCCAGGGTTAATGACTATTGTATCTTCCTTGGCTGTGGTTTTACGTACTTTTTGAGCTCTGGGTACATTATTTGAGATTTTAATTGCATTTAAGTGGTTCATTACATTAACAAGTAACTGTGGTTTTCCGGGCTCCACTCCTTCCTTTCCTCTTAGGAAAACTACGCCCTTTTCTACTTTTTATGATTAATTTTGGTACATATTTTTTAAATTTTGTAAAAGGAATCGATGTCGGATTTCAGAATAACTTTATTAAAGTTGGAAAACTAAAAATGTTTTAATTAAAAAACAACATTTTCACTAAATGGTGGTAATTTTTTTAAGAAATATGAATAGAATAGAAAAATAAAAAAGATTTTAAATGTAAAAGACATGAAACTTATCTTTCGGGTAAAAAATTCCGTTCAAATAACAGGGAAAGGAATCGTTGTATGTGTGTAACTAAAATGTAATAATTTTTATTTCCAACCGATTAGAGAAAAATACATGTCTTAGATTAAACTCAAATTTATACAATTTATATGTGAATCGTATGTGTGGATTTCACGTACACATAAGTTCAAATTATGTCAGCAAGAATTTGTTTTTATATGCATAACTACGTGATGGTTTCTGCAACTGTACTTAAATGCAACTGCTACTTAACTATTTAAGTATTACGGGAAGGAAATGTTGAAGCAAAAACAAGAAAGTATTTATACGCACACAATTTTATCTTAAATATGTAATCTTTTGAAAATGTAGGAACTTTTTCTTCATTTTGATTCTCATACTTATACATTCTTTGAAAACCCCTTTACATATTTATTCATTAATTTTTGCATTCTTTTTTGTTGTCAGTATGTTGTCACGTAATGTATGTGATTAATGACCTTTGCCGTAAAAACTTAAAGATTCTCGCACTCTTTCTCATTAAAAGTAAAAAAGTTAAATAGATTTTATATACTTATATAAATAGTCATCACAACCCTTTAACCAGCCACTTGGGTTGTGTGTATTAATTTTATCCATAAATGTTTAAAGTCCACTCCTAACGACAGATTTTCGAGAACTGACTGTTAAACAGCTGATTATTACGGCTTACAGAGCAAAGAAAACATTTCAAACGTGTAAATAAAAACATTTAGGGCCATTATTACAATAAGGTAAAAGTGTGCATTAAGCAACCTTTAACTTTTAAAGTTCACTTTATGTTTGAGCTTGCCATTTTATATATTATTTTCAATATGACAAATTCAAATATAAACAAAATGAGCAAATACAATAAAAAAAGAAGCCCGTCGTTGCCACTGCGTTTAAAAAAACGAATTTAACGGTTGCTGTTCATTTTTGTACATTAAGGTTAATCTTCGTTGAATCGACGAAAACCTTACCCTAATTGGTTACAGTTCGTCGAATCGACGAAGCTCATTTACTCTTTATCATATACCTCTCTATTGTTTGACCAAATTTCGCTCTTTTTATCAACAATGTTGGTTGATAACGAAAGCTTGTAGTGAGTACATTAGCGATGAATTGTATCGACGGAAAAATCAATTTTTTATTGACGAATGAGTTAAAGAAAATTTTAAAAAATTGGTTTGGTGATGAAAGTACATGCCTTAGCACTCGGTCAATCCAATTTCAAATTCGAGGGAAAACAAATAATTTTCATAATAGTTCCCGAATCTCAAAAATTAATCAATCGCTTTCGAATAATCAGTCAGTGTAGTTATGATAACATAAAGGGGATCGTCGAGAAATAAACATTTCAATCTATTTAGAAAAAGTTGGACCCTGTTAGGAGAGTTCTTCTTTTACACAATTTCAAATATATTTTTATAATGTATGATGGCGTTTGAAAGGGAGGTTTTTGTGTACGCGTCTTACAATATCATAACATATAATTACCATCAAATCAGTTGTTGAAGCTTATGCAGATCGATTGTTCAATGTGACACGTATAATCGATTTACTTTCAAATTAAATTGCCGAAAAATTCATTGATATTTTGACGTCTGCTTACTTTGCCAACTAAATTATGGAAAACAATGCAGAAGAACGTAATTCCTTGATAATAATCCGTATCTTAATGTATGACATTACAAAGTGCGAACAAATATTAACAGAAGATAAATTTACTTCTACAGGTACAGCAGTTTACTTTGCCTTTTTAGCTTATATGGATTTTTATTAAAGTCTAGGTGGACTAAATAGGATTGTTTTGATTTCAATAAATGTTTTTCTATTCTTTTGCTTTTCTTTATCATGTTTGTCCTTAAGTCACATAAATGTTGTCTTTGAGGAAGAAGTAGCATAAATAATTACGGCTATCATTATAACAATTAACAATCCATTGAGGTATTAAACACCTTTTAACTGTTTTCAGTATAAATACAAAATTTTACAGATACAAACTGCGGCAGCATAGAAATGTTTTGTTATCATGGGTTCGATTACGTCCACAGGATAATAAACCTGAATTTCTGTATACTTTTATAGAAGATACCTTTTCAAAAAAGAATTGTTGAATGTACCTTTAAACGTTTATAAAAAGTGTTTTTTTATGTCAGCTTAGTTGATATATGATATAAACCTAACCTTTCAGTGATAAATATTTGAGTATGGGCAAACAGGCATAGCTCTTCAGATAAAATTTGCCAATAGTAACCTTATATATGTCCAAGATATAGTTAGGTTAGGTTATATTAAACTGGAAGCGGCCTCAAAGGGCACAGCTTACTTAAGAACCCGTTGTTACACCGATATTAACTATTCCGACATAAAATTATAGTTTTTCCTTCGAAAGTGTGAATTTTTCTCAAATCACCTTGGGCTAGACATGTTTTTTTTTTATTAAATTCTTGACAGCCAAGAATTATTTTTCTCAGGTCCCCAAGCGCCGAACAATGACAGAGAAAATGTTCAAAGATCTCTACTTCTTCTTCGTCGTTGCAGCTTCACCAGAAGGTCTTTTGACATTCGAACTCAGAAGGCAGTCCCCCGTTATCACTGAAGTCCCTTGGATGGAATCTTGATAGGTTCAATGCAAATTCTTTTCGATATTTATCATGTCGGGCATGATCTCTCTAGTATCCCTATCATATCTCCTTATCCCATCTTTCATATCTCAATAAATGTTGACCAATTGTCATGTCACTATATTATATACTGGTACTCATTTTTTTAGCCTGAAAAGTACTAAAACAATAATCAGGTAGTGCCAGGAACTACCTAATGTCCAGTTATTCTGCAAAGATCCCGGGTACGTTCGTAAATGCAGTAGTTGTGCAACATTGCAGCATAATAAAAATCAAATGTTCAAAAATGCAATACTTGGCAGCAGTGACTTGCGTCGAACGTTTTTTTTTTTGCAGACAAATGGCAATGCTGTCGCAAATTTTTGCAAATTTAGCAACAGTTTGATTTCAGTTGCAATAGTTCGCGGTAAACCATTTGTTCGACAAAATTGAAGTTTCGTGAAATATAAGTTATTAAACAAAAGAAAATTTTGCTTTATTTGCAGAAAAATGGAAAAATAATGAAATTTTACCGATATTGTTATAGAAAATTTTAATTATTCATATTTTTAGTTACGAGGAAGATTTCACATTCAACATACAGAAATTAATAATAGGAACTAGACTGGATATGGAGTCGGTCTTCCAAGTAGGGAGAAAGAAGAAGTCAGTATTGCGGGGAAAAATCTTATTAAAAATTAAAGAAATCAAACCGGACTTTGAAATGACAAAAGAACAAATAAGAATATGGCTGTGAATACATCATCTTGATACCGGTTTATTACTTCAAAGTAATTTTTTATTTTAGGAATATGCCTTCTTTTTAGTTTTAATTGATTTTTAATAGCCAGAAGTCTTTTAATTTTTTTCCTTTTTTTTTTTTAATTTAATTTAATAGAAGGCTCTCATGTCCACAGCCTAAATTTTCAATAATATTTGCTATTGTTAATTTTGAGAACATTTTTTTTTTAATTTTTGCAGAACGTTCTAAAAAGCAAATTCTGTTTAGTTATTGTGCAGTAGCAAGCATCTGCAACAGCTGATCACGCATTAGCAACAAAACTTGGCATTACTGCCGCAGTGGTGCAAAAATTTGCTGAATTTACGAACGCACCCTCCATTTCCGAATTTGTTGCATGGATTTATCAGTGAAATCTTAAATGACGTTTCCTGGGAGCTGTAAACAATTATCATAAAAGAATCTATTCGGTCTCTGCGGGTCAAGACCAGGTCGATAGCAGATTTAGGTGCCGTGTAGTCGATAGGTATATTCAGACCAACCATACCCAAGCCATGATCATAGCTTCTGTACTTCCATCTTTTATGGCCTCGGATACTGGAGTTCTAAATGCAGCAAGAAATCGTCAAATCACCAAAAATCATTCTTATCGCCTTCCACCAGCTTTTTTTATTAATCAGTTGTTCATTTAATTATCTTTATACTTCATTACCTTGCTACTGACAGAGATCTTTGATTCCCTTTAGACAAACAAATTATCACACAAATTTTACTCTCTTGCAAAGAAAAAAAATAGGAAAATTAACTATTTTTTACAGAGCTTAGGCAAATCTGATCCGCTATTCCTAAAATCGACTTCAAGAACTTCAAAGCCGTCATACCGGTACGTTGACACACTAAAAAAGTTTCGAAATTCTCTACGACGTCATTGCAACAGCTATAATCACGAGAAAGAAGATAAGCTACAGCCAGAATGTTTCCATACATGAGAATCTAAGACGAAGGATTTTTTAGCATCCAGAATTTATGTACAGCACTTTTCTGGACAAAATCCAAGCTGTCTCAAATCTGATTGATTAAAAATAGTCTTTATTACAACAACACCTTACTGAAACCAATTGAAATATGCGTTTAAAGACGGCGACCAACTTAACCTAACCTAACCTTAAAATTATATAAAAGGCTTATGATTCAATTAAGTACGTTAAACATTATAGCATCCTTCATTCTTTAATCAAATTGCACTTTATTGACAGTTTTTTCGTGTGATTTCAAAAGAATATTAACATGTATTTGCCTCGTTTTCGAACCATTGTTTGTCGCAAACATTTGTAAATATTTGTGGATAATTAGTTTATGTTTTCCTTTTCCATTTTAGGGAGGGTATATAGCGGAGGGTAAAGAAAACAATTCAAGCAAATGCTTGAAAACTGTAATGGAAATTTGTAAACTCTATGGCATGTGCCTGCATTTAATGTATGTAAGGTGAAAAACAAAGTTTTATCAGGCAAGCAAACAGAAATCAAATACCACAGAGAGAGCAAATTCTAAGGCATACAGCAATATTTTGCTTTTACACTCATAAACATGTACAACTAAATACCTGCAAGAAAAGTTAAACAATTAAAGTTTAAAAGAAAATTTGCAAACATTTCTCCTGTTTTCTTTTTTTTCATTATGGACATGGCACTCATTTGCCATTACGCATAAATTTTGTCATAAGAAAGCACACATAAAATGCATTTAAAGACGAGTTTTTTTTTTGTATTTTAAATTTTTGTATTTCTTTCACATGGCAGAAGTAATGCTCATTATTGTTGATGTATTTTCCAATGTATTGCATCAGATGGAACTCTTAGCAAGATTTATTTCCAATTAAAAGTCATCAATCTCCAGCAGATCAGAAATAAATTGCACTTATTGTGTTTAAAACAAGTATGGTCAATACAGTCAATACTGCATACGGTCGACTGCATCATATTTTGCATTAACTTCGTATTCCCATACGTCTTTAATAAGGATTTTAATAAAATTGACCAGTACGATGGCAGTTGTAAGGAGCACTGGTCTATGTTAAGCAGAGCTGCTTGATCTAATAATTTCTCATCAATTGCTGCAACTTTAAAAATTGTTGACGTATTAATTTTCGGTTTGATGGGGATTATTAGACCAGACGGGGATTACTAGACTAGACGATGACTATAAATTAATAAATAAATCTTTTAAAGAAAATTGGCAACTCATACATAATTGGTCATTACAACCCTTCAGCCAGGACCTAGCTTCTCATACCACTTATGTTGTGAGTGTTAATTTTATACATGAATGACCGGACATACAATTTAAAGTCGACCCCCAACGACAAGTTTTTGGCATACATTTCGTGTCAATTTTATTTACTCTCAGTGTTTTTGACAAAAAGATGATGAAAGGTAGTCGCCGAAGAAATATTTTTTCACATTTCATGTTGTTGGACTTGGTGTTTGAACCGTGGACTAGACGTGAGGCCAACACACTACCTAATAATCTGCGGCGACTTCATGCCGTAACCTCAACTTGTTGGAGAATGAATCTACAAGTGGGAAACTTCTCAAAGCAACTTTAGATTTAAGACTACAGGAATAACTGTAGGAACTGATGGGTTTTAATGACCAGGAGGCCTGCAGGCTCGTTATGCAGCGCATAAGTTCCATTGGGCTGTCATTCGCGCTTCCGGTTAACAGAATGTCCCCCATCGCCAGAACAAAGGTTTCCCTATCAAAAGTAGAGTCCCTCCACAAAGCAGAAGAAGCAGAGGAGCTGCAGAAATGGTGCTCCCCGTAGGGCGGTCTCGAATTTCAAAAATGATCGCCCGATGGTCGCTTTGAGTGTAGACATCGGACAAGTCCAAATCGATGTCGTCACTAGTGTATCGCAGACGAATGTTAAGTCAATCTTAGAACTCTGTCCATTTCTCGAAAATGCATCAATCTGCCCACAGTTGAGTAAGACGACCTCCAGAGTTGCAAATGCGTCAAGTAGGCACTCACCCCTTTGGTTCGTGGACGCTGCAGCCCATGCATTAAAGTCTCCGGCAATCACCACAGGTCTTAGATTACTAGTTTCGCTAACAATGTCGTCCAATCTGAGCCTGTACTCCTTAATTGATAAGCTGGGGTAGAGATAACAGCTGCAGAAACGTACCCCATTAACGGTGCATTTCACAAAGCCCTCCCTCCTGTTGTCAATATTTTCCACTGGGAATTTACCGCATGTCCACTTCGCCGCCTTGTTGCACTTACTGGTATCCCAACGCTAATTGTCAGGTGCCATATAGTGCTCGCTCAATATCGTCAAGTCTATTTTCTATTTTTGTTTATTTTTTTATGGACTACCGTTTATCAAAGTCTTAAAAACACTTATAAAACAAGATATGTTTTTGAAAGAATTGCATTTATTCTCTCTCAAAAATTAAATGATCTTTTCTAGTATAACGTGACGTCGAACTCTAGTAACCGATTGGCATTTTTTTACTCTGCTATAAGACTTTGGAATTCAGTACCCATGGGGAAAAAGCTGTAGGGGATTTCAAACGCGACTTCCAATGTTTGACACTTGATAATTGCAACATTGTTAAGGCTACATCTGTCAACCTAGTTGTCATATCATTGGGCTCTGGAACAATTGACAATTGACGAAATTTTAGTCAAAAATCATCTTCAAAATTAGACCCATTTCTGAATGAAAGGGTATGTGAGGAAACAAAATTTTCGAATTTGAAACGATACTAATTCATGTGAAATCCAAGAGCTGTACTGGGTGGAGTGCATTTTCTTAAACGACGTTGGTGAAGTCATCACTGTCAACGGCAAGCTCGGTGAATTGCAACCTATTTTGACCTGACATGACCGGATGAATTGGACACCAACGATATGTAGCTTCAAACGGAAGGCGCAGCGTGAAAACCTGCAGATGCCAAACTTGTAATTCTGCGCAAACGATTTGAGGCCATCGTCATCTCACTTGGAGATGATGTGCAGTGGCCATCATGATTAGTGATTTGAGCTTGTTAAACTTTATCTTGTGGGGTTTTCTTAAGTCACAGGCATATACCATAGAGCCACAATGACTAATTACTACTTTGTATCTGCTATACGTCGCCGTAGTCTAGTAGGTAGTGTGTTGGCTTATTAGATGCGAGGGCTTGGTTCAAACCCTAGGTCAGACATGTCAAACAAAACGAATTATGAAAAATATATTATCGGTAACTTCCTCTCAGTAAATTTCTGTCACACGCTCTAAGAGTAAATAAATTTGCCATGAAAAGTTAAGTGGGGTGAGAAACTAGGTTAGAATCCTAACTAAACAATTGCAACGACCAATTATTTATGTATGTATCTGCTACCCAACTGTAAACAAAATTGTAGTCCTAAACTATACTTACGTAAAACAAAAATTAATTAAAAAAAAAAACAGTAAAATATATGTATCTATTATAGAGCTGTTATAAAAGAAGGAGTTTAACTTGTAACACACTCTGCTTTTAAAAGAAGAGATACTCTTTGCAAAAGTAACATTTCTTTAATTGCTGACATTACTTACAGCATTTAACGCCTTCTACTTACATTAATTTTGCTTTACAAAGTTCAAAGACTGTCTAAAGATTTGTTTGAGCCTTGCGTGTTTTCTTTTATTAAAAAAAAAAACAGAAATAAGTTTATATTTGTCTAAAACATTTAACTAAAAATTTTGCAAACAGCAGATGTAAAGATACAGCAATAATAAAAAACAACACTAAATTCTGCTCTACTATGATTTCTCAGAGGCATCGCGATTAGATTGTGGCATACAATCCATTATTTATAAGGCTAGACACAGTCACATACACATTCACAACCACAAAAGTTTATTTTAGTTCGGTTAGGTTAGGTTCAGCAGTCGCCTTAATTTTTTACACTTTCAGTAGTCGCAGGAATATTTTATAGCCACTAGAGTTAAGGCTGTTATTGTTTAACAGAATTAAGCACACAAATTAAAAAAAAAAACACACATTATAGCACGCCTAGGATTTTTTTCTTTTTTGATCCTTTTATCACAGTTGTCGTTGCCGTGTTTTTATAGACTTTGTTGTCAACGTAAGAGATAGACTGTTTAAAAAGAAGATTTAATTGCATGCATTTATTATTCGTGTGAATAATAAGCATATGCATATTGTTACGAAGATGGAGCTACAAAAACATGGACTTGTTTACATGATCAACGAATAAACAAAAATATAGCAACAACATCAGTATAAAAAAGGATAAACAAGTAAGCAAACAGGCAACAACAATAACGTATGCAACATGTTTACATTTATAGAGATTTCGCGAAAGCGAAGTCATTCTCGTTCAAGACTATTCATCAGACTGTTTACTCTGCGATATAAAAGGCAAGACAAAACAGGCGACGGGCACAGAAAGAAAGTCATTCTTGTGTGAAGACGCGTTGCGTATAAAGAGATTAATGGTTATTTGAAGATCGCCGTTATGAAGATCTATTGAACACTTGTTATTGTTTACGCAAAAGAGGGAAAAGAAGAATAACCAATAAAGCAATTGTTGTTGTTTACATCAAGTTGTGAACAGTGTCACACAGAATTGTGCATACAATAAAAGAATTATTTAAAACTAAATACAAATTTTTTTATTTTTATTTACGAACTCATATTTTAAACGTTTTTAAAAATGTAAATGTATGTAAGTATATAAGTAATACGTATGTAAGTATGTGGTTTGGTATTTTTCCCTATTGTAAGTAATTTAGAAAAGGCAAGCAGTTATTTTATTCCTCAGAAATTTAGTTTCAAATGCTTAAACATAACCACGTTTTTTTTCAAGTACGTTTTCGTAATTAAAGTTCTATGTTTAGGTAGGCAGCCTTTATTGGTTTTTTCTGCATCTAGAACACGAAATCGTTAATTGTTTAAAAGTACTTTATGGAAAATTTTTACAATTAAATCTTTATGATACCGAATTATAGAAATATTAAGCAAATGTACTTTGATTTCTGAATAGGTCAGACATCGCCAATAAAACGAAATATAAAAAATATTTCTGTGGCGACTGCCTCTCAGTAGATTTCTGGCAAAAACTCTGTAAGATTAAATACAATTGCTATGAAAAATTTCTGAAAACTCCGCCGTTTAAAGTCGAATTTAAACTGTAGGTCCCGCCAGTCATTTATAAAATGAACACACAAAACATAAGTGTCGTAAGAATCTAGGTCGTCATCCTCACTGAAAGGTGGTAATGTTCAATTTTGTTATGTATATAACTTCTAGAAGCTAACTGCAGATTTGTTGTTGTTTTTTGTTCATAAATTTCTGCATTAATTTTTTTTAATTATTTGAAATATTATTTAGAATTTGTTATTCGTAGCCGAACAAAGTATGATTAATATTGATCTTGAGCTCCATTATACCTAATTTATAAGCCAACATTTGTCATAAAATTGTCACATAAATTTATACATATTTTCCTTTTAAAAACCGACGATATCATGAATTTCGTTATATTTTTCTTTATAAACAATCACAAAAGTTTGTGTAAGTATAACTATACTGGGATTAAATTAATATTATCATACAGAATATCTAATATGCAGTCTTGATGGACTGTAACATTCTTATTTCATTACACTTATGTCGTAATTAATCAAAAGACAAACGGTTTTTTCTATATTTTACACTCTAAACATGCTCATATATTTCATGCTTATGTGGCAGTTAATCTCTTTTGTTATGCACTGTAGTAAATCATTTTTTTTGCAAATATTTCCCTAAATACTGTGGAAATTAAGTGTTCTCATGCATCACTTATTCGTATACCATACAACTAACGTGATCCCCTAGAACTATGCAACAAAGTGTATATCTAGCGTGTATGTGTCTTATAAACTCGTACATACACTTAGATATTCTCTTTAAGCATTCGTTTCTCTGTTAGAAATAGAGAGAGAGAGAGAAGAGTTTTTCGTTATTTGTATACCAGTTTTATTAAGTACTCCTGCTGCGTTTAAAGTTTTTAGTTACCAATCCATCGTTATGCATGCTCTTACACATATGTTCGTTGTTTTTTCTTTGATATTTATATTTTTAATGGCGGCATAAATAAGTACTCGTGCACATGTGTTGTTGGTACTTTTTTGGCAAATGTTTAAGTTTTCTTTAATATACATATGTATGTATATGTGTATATGTGTGTGTTTTTTCATTCTATTTATATTTGTTTGTGTTCTTACTTCAGCACTACCAACTGTTTGGAAAAAATAATTTACAGTTACAATGTGAAATTTATGCATTAAGTTTTTATTGTTTTATTTTAAATCATTCCTGAAAAGCTTGTATTTTTTTCCGATTTTTGGTGCTGGTTTTTATTAAGACTGCAAATATTTTGTATCTTACAGTTGACAATATGAACTATAGTTCATGAATTTATAATACCTTGCATTAGAACTTCGGTTATAACTGAGATAGTTTCAATTATTTTCCTCAGAGCAATATATGGGGTCTTTCAAGTTGATAACGACCATCTTGTTGAAGCTACTATCTGCCAAATTAGTAGATATTTTTCAGTCTATTTTGCCAAATCATCACGGACTGCAATAACATTTAACAAGAAGTAAAAATAATTGTTTTATCAAAAATTTTTTTGTTTTGTTTAACCGTAGATCGATCCTTAAAAAAACGTCATAATTCTAGCTATGTATCACTTTTGATACATAATTGTATTTCATAGAATTTTCGCAATTATTGATAGATTTTGTTACAAAATTTAAATGTTTTTATTTATTTTAGTTCATTTTAATAAAACAATTTTATGTTATTACATTTTTTTATCACTTTTATGAAATTTACGCCAAACTTTTTGACGTGATGTACATTGCAGCATGGTTTTTTAAGTAACATTTAAATACTTCATATCAGCTTGGTTTTATTTCTTTCTAAGTGGTAATAATTTGACATCAGCATCCTTGCCTGGTAGTGATTTATAAGTTTCCAATAGTTTAGATGGGGCAGATTATTGTCACTACCATCAGTGACGCTCCCAATCTAGGGCTAGCTGCAACCCGATGGCACAAACCGTTAGAAATACTCGTTGTAAGGTAAAAAGTTGTAATAGAACATCGATTATGTCAATAAAAATGTTCTCTCTTTCATTCCTTTCTGGTGTCCCGGATACAAGTTTCCCCAAATACGGCTATAAGTAGTTGCTACGCACGTAGTATGTACTTGAACCTAAAACTGCCAATTCGATTTCGGTGGACCACGAAATGTATAACTATCATAAAATTCAATTAGTTACTTATCTATAGCGACAAAATTATTATGATTATTAAAGGCTGAAAGACTTTCAGCTCAGTTTTCGAAGAGGCGTAATAGATGTAAATATATCATCACTTCCGTGTAGCACGTTATCAAAGCGAATAATTCTGTTATCTAATACGTACATAGTTGACCGAAATACTATCATCTGTAATATAACACTTCTTTCTAATGTTTGTCTGTCACGGAAGAAAAATATGAGAAAAGCAGTGAGAAAGACTGTGCAATATTTCATGTGACAGCTGCTAGCAATCTGCGTGAAAATTGGTAATATTTTTTCTTCCCAAACTGCTAATTCGGTTCTATATTCCAAGTAGTACCATTTTTTCGATTAACGTCCTGTTGTCATGTTTGTAGCTGTCAACACTTGCGTCAGTTCATAAGAGGAGCTTCTGTTTTCTTCTTCTTCAGAACCTTCAGTAGTAGGAATATTACATATATATGTTCATATTTAATCGGTCATTACAACCTTTCTTTGTAAACTGGGAATGTTTGACCTGATGTTTGAAACTTGGTCTGACGTCTAATAAGCTAACATAGTTCATACTAGGCTGCGACTACGTCAATTAATATTAAGAACAGAAAATTCAACTTTTTTTATTTTATCCAACACTTAACTTTAAATTTCTTATCAAATATCATTAATAATGTATTACTCCCGATAAAACTTCACAAAATCTTTTGAAAACTTAAAAAAATTACATACACAACACCAAAGAATCCCTAGGAAAGTCGAATGTATCAAAAATGATACATAAGATAGAATTATAAAGTTTTTGAATTTTTTAAGACCTGTTTGAAATTTTCTTTTTTTCTTTGGTTTAAAATAATGGGGATAGCAATACTAACGAATTCAAAAAATATCGGACATCTGACTTTTTTGAATTAAAGCTATATCGTCTCAAAAATTAAAATGTATCATTTTTGATACAGAGCTCGATCTACGGTTAAACATTTCCAAGCTATGATATGTCAATTCTAAGGGATTTTTAAAAATTTAAAATTTTTCGAGGTCTACCAACCTAAAAGTAAATACAAAAACCACAATTCTAGGCTACATTCTAGTGCATGCTAACATCTTCACAACAAAAAAAATAAATTTGATAAAAATTTTTATATTATTTAATTTAATTATTTTACAACACACTGTTACCTGATATACTGCGCTATCAGCATTATTTACAAGGGTCACACTTTCAGTTTAACAGCTCTGTCTAATACTGACGTGATATTGATGTGTGAATGATGTTTGATTTCAACAGTATGGTGCAACTTGCCACAATGTTTAACCAAGAAACTGTGATTTGACAAATTTCTGTGAAGCGCAAATAAAGAAAAGTGTTATGTCGATAAACCACAGACAATTGAGCATTTGAAGGCCAACATTCGTGATGAAATTGCCGAAAATTGGCCCGATCGAATGAGGCACTGTGAGGCTAGCGGCGACAGTCATGAAATAATGTTGCATTTCTAATCGGAACAATTATATTTCACAACAAAAAAATAAATTTGGCAAAATTTCAAACCGTTTTAGTTTTATTGCATTTTTAAATTTAAACTTCTAAATGGCCCACCCTTTAGATATTCATTAGAATAATTATCAGAGTTAATAGTAAATATTTTAGATTTCAGTTTCAAAAGACATAATTTTGTAATAAAAACTGAACTTTGCACGTGTTTAATAAGGCAGAGAGGCTGATTAACAAAACCAAAATAATGGTTAATAATTATTTTTTAATTATGGGTGCCCTGGCAGTGTAGTGGATAGTGTGCTAGGCTATTAATGTGAGGACAGTGGGTTTGTCTCCCACCAGAGACTCTGTCCTGTTACACTACACCGAACATAAGGTCTCTGTTATTCAGCCCATAATAATTGTGAGGATCGTGGATTCGTCTCCCACCGGAGACTCTGGTCTGTTACACAGCCCGTAATAATTATAATATATGTAATTTGCAATTGTATTCTAATTAGTAAATAAATAAAATAATTAAACAAGTATTTTAATTATAATAAAGGCATAAAGTATGCTAAGTTTTTAGTATGTACTCCTATCTGAGCAATCCCGGTTTTTCACGTATACAAGTACCAATACAACTGAACTCCCACATAACATCCATGACACTGCCTTTGAGATGCCATAAATAACAAGACCACTTGAAGGCAGGGTAAGATAAAATGGCTACACATCGGTAACGTCTATAATAAAAAGAAATACAAAAACATAAATTACCAGACATAGGCAAAAAAAAATTACTAAAAATTGAGGAAAACTTAAAGCTGTCTTTAATGATTGCAATATTTTACAAATAATTGTATGGGGGTGGGGTTGTGAATATTTAAGAAAATCATCAATACCATATGGGAAAAATATTGACGGTGATGCATTTATTTCTTTTTTTTCGCATTTTTTTTCTTTTTCTTTCTGTTTCTGATTAAACGCCAACCATGTAACTTAAATTGCTGACCATTATTGATGTTTGGAAAAATACTCCCTTGTTTTCTATTAACGTTTTTTTTTTATTGTGTTGTACTAAAAAACCACCATCATATTGCGAAAACCAAAAGCAGAACTAATTTTGTGGATTTGTAAATATTTTCTGTCTGTTTTTATTTTATTTTTCGCTTCGTTATTTATTTATTTCGTTTTCTTCATTTATTCCTTATGAACATTTTGTAGGCATTCAAGAGAAACTTTTAAAACTTTTAAAAGAAAGTGAATGGTTAGCACAGTGGTATACAATTTTGTGTAAATAAACGAATTTTAATTTTGAAAATGCCAACATTCGCTTAAGCAGAGGTTTGACATCATAGGCTAACATACATACATACATACATGATTGGCCATTACAACCCTTCACTCAGGATTACGGCCTAGCTTCTCACACCACTCATGTTGTATTTGTTAATTTTATACATGAGTGCCGGGATCTACAGTTTAAAGTCGACAGATTGTTATGATATTGAATAAAACTTAAAATGTAGCACTGTCATAAATATGTTTAGTGATTATGTAACAATTAATCGAATGCTTTCTGTTGATATTTGACATCTTAAATGTCAGCAACAACAAACAAAAAAAAATAGAAACAATTTTGTGAAACAACCAGCTGTTTTGTTTTCCAAATGAATATTGAATAAGCAGTTGAGCTGGGTATATTATTATCCCTGAACAAAACTTGTACTCAATCAACCGAACATTGACTCAATAAAAGTGCACATATCAATAAAAGAGCATATAAGGGTTTGTAAGGACTAATTAAGAGAGTTCAATATTATTTACTCTCAGAGATTTTTCCATATTTCATTTTGCTTAAACCACGAGTCCAATATATTACATACTAGACTACGGTGGCTTGAACTGCTTTATACTCAGACCATAGACTTATGCAGTATGACATCAGTATGAGGAGATAATTTGCATGAATAGCACATACATTGGGACCCATAAGTGAGATCTCAAAAAAGGCCTACAATATAACTCCCATGTTATAAATTGCTAAAAGAAATGTACTCTGAGAGTAAACAAATTGCTATGAAAAGAGTCTCAAAATTCTGCCACTTATGGGCAAAATTAACACACACAACATGAGTAGTGTGAGAAGCTAAATCGTAATTCTGACTAAAGGGTTATAGTGACCAATTATGTATGTATGTAACGTACTATGATTGGATTAGAAAATGTCGAATTTTCGTATTCGCTCTTTAATCTTCGGTGCATATGGGCTATCATGTAGCCATAGTTAGCCACTTGTTCATATTCTCTTAAGCAAAGCAATAGCAAATCGTTCAACATTATAAACAATTCTATTATTGACACTGGTAATGCAATGAGAAGTCGCCGTAGTCGCCCAGGTCAGACATCAAAACGAAATATGAATAAAAATATTTCTTAGGCGGCTTTTTCTCAGCAAATTTCTGGCAAAAACTCTGAGAGTAAATAAAATTGCCATGAAAAGTTTCTCAAAAATCTGTCGTTCGGAGTCGACTTTAAACTATAGGCCCCGCCACTCATGTATAAAATTAACATACACAACATGAGTGGTGAAAGAAGCTAGGGCGTAATCCTGACTGAAGGGTTGTAATGGCCAATTATGTTATGGCCATGCAATGAACTATTTTTCGAATAGCATACAGACGTTAGAAAACAAGGAAAGTATACTATAGAATTCAACTAAAACGAATGAATAAAATAAAACATTGATATTTTGAGATACGTTAAAACTGCTGCGGCCGCACCATTATTGAACACGTCAGAGGAAAATGTAAACAAAATTAATGAACTTTACATTACAAACTATTAGTAATAATAGAAAAAAAGGTTGTAAATACAACAGCAAAGCAAAAAAGAAAATTAGAAACAAAAAATAATTTTAAAAGTACTACAAGATTTTCTGTAGAATTACGCAAAGGTATTTTGCCATTTGTTTTACCAAGATTTTATTTGTTTTGTTTTGCTTGTGTAATCTTATTTGGCCTGTTTTGTAGTGTAATAAAATGTTTTTATTTTTTTTATTTTACATTTTAAAATCCTTTTTTCATTATCATAAATTAAAAAAAGAGGTGGAATTAACAGAAAATAAATGAAGGCAAACAATCAAGCAGTGTTTTAATTATTTTCTATTTTAATATCGTAATTCTAATGGCTGGGTTATAACAAATCATGTTTTGGTTAAATAATACCCTTCATTACCCATAACTGCCTATCTATTTACAATGTGCTTAATTAATCTAAGATTACCGCAATACAATGATCTAAAAATTGCCTTTAGGTTGGGTAAGGTCGCGGACCCCTTTAATTCATCATTTGGACCCTTTGTGATACCACAATCAATTCTACCCTGAGGTCAAATGCTCCCTACAGAAATTCAACCCGAACCCTATTGCAGCAATGAAGTCGCCGTAGTCTATTAGGTAGTGTGTTGGCTTATTAGATGTAAGGCCATGGTGCAAATCGCAGATCAGACATCAAAACGAAAATATAAAAAAAAATAGTTCTTCGGTGACTTATTCTCAGCAGATTTCTGGCAAAATCTCTGACAGTAAATAAAATTGCCATGAAAAGTTTCTCAAAAAACTATCGTTCGGAGTCAACTTTAAACTGTAGGTCCCGCCACTCAGTGGATAAAGAATTTATTTAAAACTAAAGACAATTTTATTTTTATTTTATTTGCAATCTACGAACTCATATTTAAAGGTTTTTAAAAGGGCAAAACGTAACAATATAAGGGGCAGAAAACTTAAAATTTAAATTTAATAATGCAATAAAACTATTACGGTTTGAAATTATGCCAAATTAAGTTTTTTGTTGGAACGGAACGAACCAATTTTCGACAATTTCATGACGAATGTTGGCCTTCAAATGTTCAATTGTCTGTGGTTTGTCGGCATAACACTTTTTTTTAACTGCGCCTCACAGAAATTTTTCCAACGGCGTCAAACGGCAGTTTATTGGTCAAACATTGTGTCAAGTTGCATCATACTGTTGAAACCAAACATCATTCACATCAATATCACGTCAGCATTAGATAGAGCTGTTTTACACTGAAAGTGTGACCTTTGTAAATAAAGCTGATAGCGCAGTGTATCAGGTAACAGTGTGTTGTAAAATAATTAAATTAAATAATATAAAAAATTTTGTCAAATTTATTTTTTTGTTGTGAAGATGTGGACGATACAGGCCATGATGTAGAACCCACTAGAATGTAGCCTAGAATTGTGGTTTTTGTATTTACTTTTAGTTTGGAATATCTTGATAAATTTGAAATTTGTTAAATTCCCTTAGAATTGCCATATCATAGCTTGGAAATGTTTAATTCCAAATTAATCGGGTATACTTTATATTTAATTGAATTTCAAATACATTGCTCATACGCATCATATTACATGTACGAGAATAGTTATTCTGAAAAGTATGCAATAAAAAATATTTGATATTGTCATGTATGAATATAATGGAATTAAATATTACTCATACGTCACTATTGTCTCGATATTATGAATTTTACATATTAACCCATTAGAGGTAGGTTTGCCAGATTCCGATTCACAAAAAGTTGGACATTGGGTTTGAAAAAGCTGGACAAAACAAAAAAAAGCTGGACATAAAAAAATACTGAGAAAATGTTAATTTTGGTTTTGTAAATAATTTTTATTAAAATATCCCTTGTTATCAACATATATGCATGTGTATTATTATTTAAAAATATTACAATTATATAAATTCATTGTATTGTTTAAAATTTATTTAACTAAACTTCAGTCCGTCACATACATATTCGCATATGCATATGTATGTATGTAAGAATTAAAATTAAATACTAAAAACAAAATATACAATTCAGTATAGTTTGATTTTGTTTATAGTAGTTTGTACTTTGTAAAAAAAACATTTGTAATAAACTAATGATTTGACAAAGATGACATGAAAATTATTACCCAAGTTATGGCAGTGTACTAAAAAAAATTTCTATTTAGCTGGACAAATTAAATTTTAGCTTGAAACTGGACAAGCACCAAAAAAGCCAAGTCCAGCCAGGCTGGCAACCCTAATTAGAGGTCAAATGAAAACCGGCTTTAAGTTTATGATTTCAGATTTATTTATTAATAAAAACAAGCATAAAAAAACACAAAATGAAAGAAAAATTATAATTTATTTTGGAAACGAGTTTTGGGGGTGTACTCAAAAGAGTACACCGACTTTTTAAGTATGAAATTATTCGTAACATTCTTTTTCGACACAAAGTGTTTTACAGCATTTCTTGCACTGCCAACGTATTCGGGAATGTCGAATTACGCACCGTAACTGTTTTTCTATTTTTGCGGGTTAGTTTCCAACTCCATCTTGAGGTAAACCTTCAACTATTCACCCAGACTGCCGTCATTTGTTTTGCCTACCTTAGCGTAAACAATAACGCGCAATGTTTCGGCGAAACAAAAGTTGATCCATGGGATCCTCACTGCTCATTACATGTAGCCTCCAAGCGTTAGAAATTGTCATATCAAGCGTGTATGTAAATAATACCCACCACCACTTCTTACCATGAACAGCAATGCTATACAAAGAGATGGAGAGATCGAGCTCATTAACCCCACCCATACTTTTATTATAGTTTTGGAACAAATTGGGTATAATCATGTCAGTCTACTCACGCTTTTTTGATTCTTTAGTTCCTCACGAATTTGATGCTCTCTGTCATAAACTTCAGAGTTTTGCTGACAAGCTAGGCTTTGTGGTGGATGACATTTGTGCCAGATAGGTTTTCTTTGGGTTGCAAAAGTTAGCCGAGTACGCTTTGACTCTAATGGTTGATCATCGCTCTCACATCGTTGTCGTCATTTTTGCGCTTTACAAAAACATCAATTGTTCCAGGAATATCTTGCGGCAGGGCTGACGAAGTCATATCATCCTCAACACCTTCCTCTTCGGCATTTAGTTCACTCGGATTAGGTTGTATGATTACCATATCAATTTTTTCATCTTCACTATCAGCTAAAATGCTATCAACGGCCTCTTGGAGCCTTTTGAAACACTGCTGGCCCTTAAAACGTATACCACTCGTATTTAAATTTAACAAAAAAATAAAGCATTCTTACTAATGGATGCTGTCATTGTACTCAAACGAGTACAGCCAACTTTATACCTTTCTATTTTATTTATTTTTTTAGTTTTAAGTATTTTTTGAAGCCTGTATGTTTCGTTGTTATTATTTTTATAAAAATAATGCAAAACTACTAAACAAATTTTAGTATTGTGGCAAATATTTTCAAAATAGTTTACTAAACCACACACTTTATTCGCGTCACAATACAGACTGATCGTTGTGCATAACCAAGCTCTTATTATTGTTGTTGTGAAACTAAATAACGGTACAAGGATTGTTTTTTCTTTAGTTTTGCTTGGATACACGTAAAAATACAGCTGTACTGAATTGAGTACGGAGACTTCTAATGGGTTAAATATGAGCACAATGTGATTAAATATAGTGGTTGGTTGGGCCATTTAAAAGTTTAAATTTAAAAATTCAATAAAACAAATTCGGTTTTAAATTTTGCCAAATTTAGTTTTGTGTTGTGAATTATAATTATTCCGATTAAAAATGGAACATTATTTCATTCATATGACTGTCGCGGTTGGCCTCACAGTACCTTATTCGATCGAACCAATTTTCTTACATTTTTTCGAATGTATGGGGTCGTATTTCGACAATGGCATCTCGAATGTTGGTTTTCAAATGCTCAATTGTCTCTGGTTTGTCGACTTAATACTTTTCCACAGAAAATATTCCAACGGTGTGTAATCGCAGCTTCTTTGTGGCCAATAGACATCACCATTTCGGCCAATTAAACAGCCATGAAACGTTGGACGCAATAAATCGATTGTGGCGTAAGATGTGTGGCAATTTGCACCATCCTGTCGAAACCAAACATCATTCACGTTAATACCATTTAGAGCGGGTACAAAAAATCGGTTACTATGTTGCGATATATGTCTCCATTAAACGTCATCATTTTTGAAGAAATATGGGCCAATGATGCTTCTGTTCCACAAGCCGCATCAAACGGTCACTCCTAATGGGTACATTGGCTAAGAGAGCACGTATGAATTTTCTGAGCCGCAAATACGGCATTTTTGCTTATTAACGTAAACACCAAGATTAAAATGGAAGCAAATTTTTGTCGAAAAGATGATTTTTTTTTTGGCAAAATAGACATCATCGTGCAGTTTCGTTGGCCCTTCCAGCGAAGCGAAAATAAAGCGGATGGTCATGCGGCTTCAACTCCTGAAAGAATTTAACTTTGTAAAGCGTCACACCGAGGTCTTTTTGCAAAATTTGACGTAAACTGATGCTTGAAATGTTCAATGCTTAAGAACGATGGCGAGTTGATGTTGATGGATTCTCGCGCACATTCTTTTTCTGAGCTTCGATATTTCGGGTGTACGAAACTTGGCGCATCAACAATGAAACCAGTTTCACGAGCTTTAGCAATAAACTTGTGTACTATTCCACTGTTGGTCCTTCTCTGCGACCAAATTTTATACATTTTCGGTAAATTTCCGAGCAATTGTCTTTGTTTTGGAAATTAATTTCCAATAAGTGCCTACCTTGCTCAAGCGTAAATCGATTCATTATGTTCAGTGCCGGCAATATACTAAATTTTGTGACAGAATAGAATGACATAAGTATTGCCAGTTTCGAAATAACCGATGATTCAAATTTAAGCTGATAGATGGCCCAACCGATAGATCGGAGTTGCCAACCCTATTCCCTATCGTTGGCAAGGTCTGTTGAAGAACCTTGTAAAACATTATGAATGAATTTGGCACAATATTAAAGATAAATTGTTAAATTTGGTTTCCTAAACTAATCCAAAAGGGGTGTTTTCGTCTTTAAATTAATTTTGGAAGAATTATAGTCTGTACCAGCTCCTAAGAACAGGCATAGGTGACATTTATACATACATAGGCATTTAAGGGTGTTACCGTAAATAAAAGCATTGGTTCAGGGTATAATCCAAGCTCTACAAGAGAACAAATTATCTTGAAATGCAAACAATGAGTTATTTTCAACCTCTGCAAACAAACAGAAGTACTCCTGATTTTTGTTGCTATTGTGTTTTGGTATTTTAGTATTTATGTAAATTTTATAAATATAAAAGCTTTATTAAATTGTATCTAATGTATCTTCATATTAATTTAAAAAGGAAAACAGAAGGCGGCAACACAGACTCAAGTTGTAACAACACATGTAGACAAGGGTTCTAAAGTTCATTAGCACAAGTGTGTTAGTTTAAAAAAGAAAAACCATTTTCCAGCAAAAAGCAAAATAAAGAGCTTTTAAACACTATTCCTGTAATTTAGATTTATTTCTGAATAGCAGTATTTAAACTCCCCTTTTCTCATCAATCTCTGGGTCTAATTTCTTTGCCTAACAATAATACCTCGTGTTAACTGCTATGGTTACGTTCATCTTTATTTTTTTAGATTTTATTTTATTTTTTTTAATATTTTATTTCTTTGTTTTGTAAAACAGACAGAAAGCAAAACATAAAAACTTTACAGTAAAAAAGGGGAAAATATTACTTGTTAAAGTAGAATATGACATAACAAAAACTGTATCATTTTCATTTTTATTATATCCTGTTGAAAGGGCCATGCCAGTCTTGATTTAATTTATGAATGCGTAGCGCCGTTTTTCATTGTTATTTTGAAAAGCCTTTTTTCATAGCGTAAAGACAAGCAAACCGTATGGACAATTACCAACGGTAGATGAACTAAGTCTAGGGGATCTCTATGTGCACTGCGTGATGGTGTCTCGCATTTTAAATGGCAACAATACCTTAGTTATAATCAAAATAAATAAGAAGAGAATAAAAAATGTTTAGATAAAATTCAAATTTAATTTGAAATCACCGTAGTTTAGTAGGTAGTGTGTTGGCTTATTATACGTAAGGCCACTTTTGAAACCCCAGGTCAGACATCAAAACGAAAATAAAAAAAAATAAAATATTTCTTCGGTGACTTCCTGCCTGCAGATTTCTGGCAAAAACTCTGAGAGTAAATAAACCTGCCGTGAAAAAGTTTCTCAAAAATTCTGTCGTTCGGAGTTGACTTTAAACAGTAGGGGCCGCCACTTATCTAGAATATTAACGCACACAACATAACTGGTTACCTTGCCTCCGTTTATCCAGTATTTTAACTCTCTCATGCGTACATTATATAACACAAATGGTGATTGCAACTCTTCGTTCAGGATTACGAAATAGCTTCTCACACCACTTAGTTTGTGTGTGTTAGTTTTATACATATATGAGTGGCGAAACCAACAATTTAAAGTAGACTCCGAACAACAGATTTTTATAAGTAATATTTCCATGGCAATTTTAATTAATCTCAGAGTTTTTGCCAGAAATCTGCTGAGAGAAAGTAGCCTTGTTTCGTTCGTGTTATTGGAGATATCTTCCCCTGGTTTTAAACGTGCCCTGACGTCTAATAAGCGAGCACACTACCTACTAGACTACTTTGTATGCGTTCACTATGGTAGTGTTTAATAATCTCGTGGATTTAAAAATTATTTTAAATCCTATCCAATCCAATTCAATTAAAAGCAAAAACTTAAAAATATTCACTAAAAAATAAAATTTAAATTAAAAAAATGAAATCAGAGTGTAAAATTCCTCGAAATCCAATTGCAATACCTCAGAAGAGTACAAGAAAAGATTCGACGAAAGTTGTTGGAAGGCGAATAAAGAAATACCACAGAAAAACAAACAATTCACGCCAAAATATGTCTGCAGGTTGTATGGGTTTTAAAATTTCTCAAGAAAACATACGAAACAAAGTCGAATAGTAATGCATCGAATTGTACTGTAGAAAAAGATAACACGGTGCGACACTCAAAATACACCCAGCTAATGACGTAGTATACGTTGTGAGTTTTGTTGAATAGAACTCAAAAATATTTTTTAAATATTGTTTTATTTGATAAAAACGGTATTTTTGTAGTTTCCACAAAAAATTATTGAATACCCAAATAGTTTTTAACCTATTTTCAAAACCCAAATTATTTTGAAAAGGGGACAAATGAGCCTTTCAAACGGTATACATAAACTTATTGTTCAAGCTCACATGTTGTGAGTTTTGAGTAAACTTGGAAAATATAATTTTTTCTCATTTTTAAAGTTTAGCTATTCTTAATTGCAATATTTAATTAAAAAATATAAAATAAGTGATGACATGCAGAAAATACATTATCTTGCAGAGAGATTGGCACTTCTTTGGATCAAATCGGACAAAAATTACCGAAGTTATTATTTAAATAGTATAACAGTCGTGTTATATTTTTTATGAATGTCGTCTTATCAAATGAACTCTCAGTTCAAAAATTTTCAGAAATTTTGATGGATCTTGTTTGTTTATCGCAAAATGTGTCAATTTCGCGTTTGCACGTTTACCACAAGTCGGCTAATATTTGTATTTGTATTGCGCAAACATTGTCCAACTTCTGGTGGTAGCTCAAACATGAAATTGACACATTTTCCAATAAACAATCAAGATCCATCAAAAACTCTGAAATTTTTTTAAACGAAAGTTCATTTGACAAAAAATATATATGAAAAGTTATATACAAACTGTTATACTCTTTAAATAATAACTACGATGTTCGATTTTATCAAACGAAGTCTCAATCTCTTCACAAGAGAATATACTTTAAGAATGTCGCCACTTATGTTATATTTTTAATTAAAATTGGCTACTATGAATGGACAAACTTGAAAAAATATGAAAAAAATTCGCATTTGCCAAGTTTACTTCATCAAACCTCATAGAATATTAAGTCGAATAATATATGTATGTATATCGTTTCAAAAGCCCATCCCTCTCCTTTATAATAAGGTTTAAATTTTGCACATCGATTCAGAAATGTTGTGTAATCCATAAAAACAGTTTTTGTCAAATAAAACAAGTTTGTTGGGTTCAAGAAATATAAAAAAAAATATTTTTGAGTTCTACTGAACAACACTTACAACTTGCACCATGTCACTAGCTGGGTGTATTTCATTTCTTTTTTTTCTCGCATAGTGTAATTGGTTCTAAGAAAAAAGGGAAAGTAATACTGAGTAATTTCCACTATTGCGGATATATTAGTTGTTTGCTTGTATTTGCTTTGACTGTTAAGTTGTATTTATGTTTGTTTGTTTTTCTTGCTCGAAATGATTAACAAAGGTTGCCATAAAAGACTTCGCGAGTATTTTATTTGGGATCAAATCTTCAAATGCCTTGTATCTGTCATGGTATTTAAGTTACTCAAAAGAAAATATGCTTAAAAAATTATATCAACACTAAGAGATATGGAATCTGCTGACTACACCAAATAATCTGTACGTCGGAACTTGATACAAGTGAGGGTCACTAATTCTGCAACTTTTTAAATTTCATCCCAAACTGAGTAGGCAACACTTCGTCTTTCAACAGCGGTATTTGTTTTTAACCAACACTCGGGAGATGATCTCTATTCATGCAGTGCATTGTGTTGGAATACAGGAAAGATAGTTTACAGCAGAAAGGAAAGAAGGGGTAGGATGCGAAAATTTTTTTTTTCGTCATGATGAATACTTTTTTCCGAGAATTGTTATGACAATTTTATTTACTCTCAGAGTTTTTGTCAGAAATCTACTAAGGGGAAGTCACCGTAGAAGTATTTTTTCATATTTCCTTTTGTTGGAAATGTCTAACCTGGGGCTTGAACCGTGGCCTTACGTCTAATAAACTAACACACTACCTACAAGACTAGAGCGACTTACACTCAATTTTGGAGTATATTAGGGCATGAAATTTCCAAGGATTTCAGAATAATCAATTACTTTCTAAATAACTTGTATACGATATATAAGTCCATAGTAGGCAACTTACCTTCACACAACAATATTATCTCTGCATACTGAACTGCAATGTGCGGAAATCGATGTCTTGATACTGTAAGGAGACCCATATATACAGTCTACAATTGAAGACGAAATCAAACAAAATTATTAAAATTGGTGCAATACCAATGAGAACCAAGAGCGTCTAATGCATCCCAAAAAAGTTAAACAGCATAATTGATTCGTATTTCCGTAGGTCACTATTTCTTAGGCCGCTATACGTTATAGTCGCAAGAAATCTATTAGTCTTGCTTTTGTTATAATGTATTACGCAATAAAGAACCTTAGGTTAACGTGTTTTATTCATTGTTATAAAATGTCGTAGAATGTAGATAAAAATCATGTTGTATGGATGGTATTTATCGAAAAAATTCATTTTCCCCTTTCGTATGAACTAGGTTTAAAAAGAACGATTTTTCATTTCTCAATTAAATTGTTAATGAATTTTTCTAGTTTTATAATATTATCGTACGATCTTGAATAAATATAAAATAGTAGAGTCATCGGCTTACAGTATTCTTATAGCAAATATCTACGCACTTCCATGTTAATGTTGTATAGTTATTTGCTTATAAAACCTTAAGAAAAAATCAAATTTGCACAGTCAAGTCTCATTGGTATTAAAATGTTAGCACAGCACAAGACATAGCAATATGGAGTAAAAGACAGCCAAGCAAAACAAAACAATTCTTTTCGTGTTTGGCTACTTATATACATACATATATACACATACCATACTGACAGAGGTCAGTCGAAGGCCGATGACGTTCGCAATACCCCTCTTGGGACTAAATGACGAATTGCCTGTCACTGTGTTGCCTTTCCTGTTTTCATTTTCCTTGTTATACATACACTGAGCGCCATAAGTGAGTCAACACTTTTGTTCTTAAGTATAAAACAGTTTTGTTCTTAAGTAAATATAAAAAA
The DNA here is from genome assembly GCA_932273835.1 of Sarcophaga variegata. Taxonomy (NCBI): domain Eukaryota; kingdom Metazoa; phylum Arthropoda; class Insecta; order Diptera; family Sarcophagidae; genus Sarcophaga; species Sarcophaga variegata. The sequence goes on from OW026358.1 coordinate 74,051,381, forward strand.
AGTTCCTTTATCGTGAATTGTTGGTTTTGTTTTAACATTTTATAAGTAATAAATAAAGGTTTTTATTTTTGGAAATTTATTCGACTATTTTCATTTACTTTTCTCGCTATCCGAAGAAAATGAATTATTTCAGTGGTGTTTACTCACTTTTGGCGCTCATTGTATATGCATACGTATAAATGCTTACAGTTTCGCTTACCATACATACTGCCTGGTCCCTATACATGTTTTCCTGTATTTTAAAGTGCGTATGGGAGACAAGCACATTTACGTGTGCCTGAATGCCAATGTAGAAGTATTTATTTAAGAAATCTTATGTGCGCGTTTGTTTTTTTTTCAGTAATTTGCCACTCATCTTAAGTCAATACTTTTCTTTTTCACAAATTTATTTTTTGTTGTAAGAAAAGTTCTTGTTTTGAATTGTTTTATTCCCCCCTCATTTATTGTTTCAGTATTTAAAAAATAAACATGAACTGTGGCAAACATTTTTTTCTTCCCATTTCTCAAAACTCAAACATTTGTTTCTTCCCTCCCCATTTTATTATATCATGCTCGTTTGTGTAATAAACACAGTCGTTGTCAAAATAAATTGTGCTGTTTTTCCAAAGCCCAAAAGGAGTTTTCAGATTTAAAAGTTAGTAAAATGTCACTTAAACTTTAACACACTCATACGCATTATACATATACATATGCCAGTGCTCTTAAAGAAATTTTCAAAATAAAATGTTTAGCCATGCTAAAGCTAGAGCGTTGAGTATACTTCTGCACCCTATACCGTAATTTTTATCCTGGCAAGACGTCATGATCGCAGGAGAATTTACTCCAAAGCATATCTTGCAAACCATTAGTTGGCTGCTATAATGTATTCCCTAAATACATAATTCGCCATTGCAACCCTTCAGTCCGGATTATGGCCTAGCTTCTCACACCACTCATGTTGTGTGTGTTAATTTTATGCATAAGTGGCGGGACCTACAGTTAAAAGTCGTCTCCGAACGACAGATTTTGTGAGTTTTTGCCAGAAATCTGCTGAGAGGAAGTCGCCGAAGGAATATTTTTTCATATTTTCGTTTTATGTCTGACCTGGGGATTGAACCGTGGCCTAACGTCTAATAAGCCAACACACTACCTACTAGACTACGGCGACTTGTATTCCCTATCCATTCGCATTTCCTTCTAACGATTTATCTTGTTATTGGCTCTTCATTCGTATGATCTACCTTATGGAAAGGGTTGGCCATTAAAAATTTTAAATTTAAAAATGCAATACAACATAAAGCGTTTGGAATTTTGCCAAATTTATGTTTTTGTTGTAAAATGGAATTGTTCCGTTTACAAATGGAATATTATTCTTTCGCTCTAATTTTCGTGCACTTTTTCGAGTGCATGTGGTCTAATCTCGGCAATGGCACCGCGAATGTTGGCCATCAAAGGCTCAATTGTCTCTCGGCATAACACTTTTAGCGGCGACCCACGGCCAAATGACGTCACCATTTCGACTAAAGATCATTAAACGTTTGACGCAATAAATCGATTATGGCATGAGATATCCTGATGAAACCAAACATCGTTCATATCAATGCCATGTAAAGCTATCACGGTGCGATACGTGTCTTCATTGACCGTAATGCGCCGTAATGCGCCGTCCCATTGTCAAATCGCCATTGACATCACCATATCGGCTAATTAAACGGCTATAAAACGATTAATGCAATAAATCGATTGTGGCATGAGATGTGCGTCAAATTATACCATCCTGATGAAACTAAACATCGTTCCCATCAATACCATGTAGAGTTATCACGGTGCGATCTGTGTCTCCATTAACGGTAGTGGTTGCGCCGTCTCATTGTCAAATCGTAACTTCTTGGCGGCCAATTGACATCACCATATCGGCTAATTAAACGGCCATCAAACGTTTAATGCAATAAATCGATTGCGGCATAGAGGTATGGCAAGTTGACCCATCCCTTTGAAACCAAACATCGTTTACATCAATACCATGAAGAGCGGGTATCATGGTGCGATATGTGTCGCCATTGACCGTAATGGTTGCGTCGTCCTCATTTTCCAAGAAATACAGAGGCCTTCTCGCAAAATTCGCCGCAAACTGGTGCTTGAAATGTTCAATTTTTGAAAACGATGACGAGTTGCTGTTGATGGATTCTCACGCACACTCTCAGCCAGAGCTTGGGGTGTACGCACTGTGCGAGCACACTCACGTTTTGCCGCATCAATAATGAAATCAGTTTTACGAAATTTAGCAATAAAATTGCGTACACCGGGTACTGTTGGTCCTTCTTTGCGACCAATTTTTGTAAGACAAGTTCGTGCAATTTCCCACCAATTGTCTTTGTTTTAGAAATAAATTTCCAATAAATCCCTACGTTATTCAAGCGTAAATCGATTCATTACGTTCAGTCGATATAATATACTGAATTTTGTGACAGAATAAAGTGACTTAAGTATTGCCAGATTCGAAATAACCGATGTTTCAAATTTAAACCCATAGATGGACCACACGATATCTGTATTCTAAATCCTACTCGAAGGCATTTGTTAAGTAAACTTTTGAAAATAAAAATAAAATATTATATGACTATTAAAATACCATATTTATTGTAAGAAGCATAAATATGTTTGAACACTTTGAAGACTGTGCCTTTGAACCTTTTTTTGGAATTTAAAATATTTGACGGATATTTATTATGTCAGTGTGCGTGTCAATGATTGTGATGAATATGTGATTTCCAAGGCTTTTCAACAAACTGTATATGTGCACATATGCTTACGTTAAAGACACTTCCTTCCATTTGACATACTGCAGTAAACGACAACAAAAATGCATTCTAACAAAGGAAGAGAAAACGTTTTCTTGGAATTACAAATATAAGGAACCCATCGTACGACTTTACAACTTATGCACATATCTCAAAATAAATGTCAATTACAGTGTCAAACAAAAGGTGTGTGTTTTTATTAGTTTGGATTTCAAATGAAATTCTATTTTAAAACAATTTCACAGTTATTCTAAACTGACTACATATTAATTAAAAACACTACCCGGAATAAATTCTGCCATCATAGTTTCTTATCTTTGTAGCCAATGTTATGTTCGTATGACGTTTGCAGTGTCCCTCTTATTTAAGCGAATATGGCCACGATAGTATAAAATGTTACGATCAAGTGAATGCGGATGGAAATCGAACTTCTTCAAGTATTCTTCTTAACACTTTCTAATCTCGGATTTGATAGCTGGCATGTTGAATTTATTGTTACGTTTTTACCTTTTTAAAAACGTTTAAAGTATGAGTTCGTTGATTACAAACAAAATAAAAATAAATTGGTGTTTAAGTACAATTAAATTCGTTATTGTTCGGACTATTTTTGTGTGCCACTGTAAACAACTTGACGTATAAAACAATAATTGCTTGTTCGCTATTCTTCTTTGCTTACAACACAGATATTTACAATGGAGATTTTCAAACCACGACTGTTCTCTTCACACGCAACGCGCCTTCACACAAGACTTACTGAATTATTACTACTCGTTGCCCGCTTTGTCTTACCTTTTTACATGCCCACTTAAACAGTCTGATGAAGGTTCTTGAAGTCGAACGTTCGTGGTGTCGCTTTCTTGAGAACTCCATCGCAATTTCATCGTTGTTTGTGTATTTTGTTCACATTGCTTGTTGTTGCTTTCTCGCTTACTTGTCTATCCCCTTTTCTTTCATACCCATGGTTTCCGTTTTTGCAGCCCCTGTTCAACATTCCAATGCTAAACGATGCTACACAGAGCTGTTCTAATCATTATCATATAATTTGATGTCTTTGAATTTTTCGATGTGTATAGTTGAGCTGATTTCTGGCAAAAACTCTGAGAGTAAATAAAATTGCCATGAAAAATTTACCAAAAAGACGGAGACGGCTTGAAACTGTAGGTCGCGTCACTCATGTATAAAATTAACACACACAAAATGTTAAAAGCTAGGTTGTAATCCTGACGGAAGGGTTGCAATGACCAATTATGTATTTATTTAAGTCAATCAGAAGTGTGCTACTTTTAAAACTAACCTATTAAAAAGAAAAAATAACCGAGGATGTATATATCGTCTTAGTCTAGTATGTAGCGTTTTGGATAATTAGAAGCGAGGCAAATAGTTTTAATGCATATCAAACCCCAGGTTAGACATCTCGAAATGAAATTATTAAATAAAATTTAATATTAAATAACGTCGATTTCCGCTCTTAGCTGTTCTGTCCCTTACTGTTCAAAAGAAATGTTCCCAATGTATTAAAAATTTTAAAATGTTTGTTTACACAATCAAATAATTTATCAAATACAATTGAATGGCGCTGAAAGAGTATGCGAGTGTACAATATTTATGGGATCGACTGTTAATATACGCCTACTTTAGTGAATATGTGCAAATAATGCGTTTTTTATTATCTCAAAATAAAATATTATCTCTATAAAAAGGGAAAAAAACTTTGCAAATTTTTAATCAAAATACTTATGTTCAGATATTGTATTAATATATTTATTTTATAATAATATCGTAAATTACATCAGATATCGACATTTCATTTCGTTTTAAGAATTTTGACAAATATTTATTTCTTCAAACATTTGTGCATGCTTTCAAACACTTGGCAATATGTATGTCAGTACGTCTTTATATATTGAAGCTTGATTGAATTGATTGAACTAATGAACTGACATTCCCTTTATGGATTTATTCAAGTGATATAACAGCGAAATACAATTTCACCTGCATATGTATGTTATCATTTTAATAATAAACAACAACTATGATACAACAACAATTTCTTTTTGTATTACAATAAAAATAACTTAAAATTTTATTTGCAAAATGCGTACATATATGCAAAATGCATTCAATTGCTTGTCAGCTTCTAAAGAAGAAGGATCGTGTCGCTTTTTTCAGACTTCAATTATACACCCAAAGGAATATTAAAGTAAGATTCACTAGTATCAGTGAGAAATGATTTCGATTTTTGGAAGAATACTTGCCAAGTCAAATACGGTGTATTTAGGGATTTAGCGCAGTACAATTTTTCTATATATTCCGCTCAAATATGTACAATTATTGGGTTAATAAGTAGACTTGAAAATATTACTAACAATTTTACTCTAGGTTAACACATGCTTCCCACAAATACACTCACATTTTTGTCATGTTCTCTTTGTGCCGACGTCTGCTCATGAGCTATTGGAAGTGATGAAGCTGGACCACTTTAATCTTTCGAGTTTATTAATTTGAATCGATTAATTTGCTGTATTTTATGGAAGAAGGAACGATTGCGAACTTTGTTTCGAATTCGGACTGAATATTTGTAGATACCTTTGTTTTACGCAAAGTATGAGGGCTGTTTAGTTTTACGTACAACATTGTTATCATCTTTTAGTTTTTTGTAAGATAAAGCTTATGTCAACACCGGTTGTGAACAGATTAGCATCCCGTCGGCAAAGAGCGTCAACTGTTCCTTTTACTGCAACACAACACTAATGATTCATCTTTTCTTTTCTTATATATATTAATGCCTTTTGTATACAATTTCCTACTAAATAGACATGTTCCTAATTAACAAAATAGCTACTCCATTTAGTTAAAGACTCTCCATATTCAGCCGCAACGTACTTTTACAAGACATCCTTTTTTGTTGACGATCGTTTGAACATTACTATTAATTTTTGAACCTTCTTGATCAATGAACCGCAATTGACCTCCATTATATTATATTGGTATCCACCATGTCTATGACCATAATACAGTTCTTTGTTGCCAAAAAAATCTGCATTAATCTTTGGATGCTGCATCTCCTGTTCCATCGCCCTTAATTCAAAATGCTTCAGCTGTGAATAATCAAATAGCTTCTGCTGAAAATCATCCAAAGGAGTTGCGAACTATTCCCCCTAAGAAAACAATATTTGCTACGCGGTTTGCAATTGATACGAATGCTGATGATATGAAATTCTATATTCTATCGAAAATCAGAAATTGCAACCCAGATGATATTCTTATTTTCAAAATAAATGCGAGAAACAGGGCATCATTTAAAATAATTGTTTCTGATAATCTGTTCCAGCAAATCGTTAGTCCGGAATTTTGGCCTATAAATGCTATAGTTCGGCAATTTATCTACAGTGAAAGAAATATTGCTCGTCTTCCTCACATTGGTGATACAAATCAAAAAAACTAATTTCCATTGTTTATCAAAATGTTAGAGGTATTAACTCGAAATTATCTCCAATTTATTGCAATAGTTATGGATTTAATTGCCAGATAATAATATTTACCGAAACTTGGTTAACTTGTAAAATTAATAATTCTGAAATTTTTTGCCCTAAATACCAGGTCTTTAGGAAAGATAGAGAAAGTTGTGTGCAATACAATACGAAAAAATCTGGAGGCGGCGTATTAATTGCCATATCAAATGAATTCTCATCTGAAGAAGTTAGTCTTAATGAATTTCTACATATTGAGTTTTTATGCGTATTAGTTAAAATTTATAAACAATCCTTATTCATTGTTTGCGTGTACATTCCACCTAATTCACCACTCACTCTCTATGAAGATCACTTAAATGCGATTGAAACACTTCTGAATAAAGTAAACACAACCGATCTAGTACTATTAATATGAGACTTTAATATGTCACACACATCATGGAAGGCTGTTCCAGACTCAAACTATTTAATCCCCATTGGTTCTTCGGAGTCCTCGGCAAATATAATTAACTGTTTACTTGAGAACTGTCTTTTTCAAATTAATTCCATTCCAAATGATTTTGATAAAATGTTGGATCTTGTGTTTGTTAGTGATTCAACGGACTTCTCAGTTATTCGTCATACGCCTTTCTCCAATCCTGAAGAAAAATATCATCCGACGCTTGAAATAAACTTCTTCCATCATCCTTTCCTTCAAACAAATAATTTAACTCAAAAACAGAAAATATTTTGTTTCAATTTAACTAACCACAATAAACTGCATCTTCAACTATCTGAAATCGATTGGATAAATGAATTATCTGGCTATGGCAATGATTTGGACCAGTGCATTATGAAATTTTATCAACTACTTCACAATTGTTTCTTAGCATGTGTGCCAAAAGTTTTACCACATTCTAATCACGGTCCGTCCTGGAATATAAAATATCTTTCAAGATTAAAAAACAAGAAAAATAAATTGTATAAAAATTTTAAAAATGATAGATCATTAATAAATTATTCCAAATACTGCTTAGTAAGATCTGAATACACCATCGCCAACCAAAGGGCTTATAACATCTACTTAATTAAGGTAAAAAAACAAATTCAAGAGTGATCCTAAATCATTCTACAAATTTGTTAATTCTAAACGTCGAGCAGCGGATTATCCTTCTGTTATGAAGCTTGGTAGTCATGAATCCTCAGATAATAAGGTTATAAGTGACTTGTTTGTGGAATTTTTTGCTTCTACCTACTCATCATCTACATTTAACGCCAATAATCAAAATTATATTCCTGAAGCAAAGGCCTTTGATATATCTTTTATTGATCAACGTACTGCTTCTAAGTATATACAACAATTGAAATCTTCGCATGTAGTTGGTCCGGATGGCGTTCCTAGCAGTATTTTAAAACACCATTTTCAATTATTGAGTACTCCATTAACCTACTTATTCAATAAATCGCTTAAATTGGGCTATTTTCCCTCCTTTTGGAAACAATCATTTATCATTCCACTGTTTAAATCAGGATCTGAAGCTGATATTTCAAATTATAGAGGAATTGCTAAACTCAACATTATACCGAAATTGTTTGAAAAACTCCTATGTGATACACTGTCATTTCAAGCATCGTCTATTTTATCTGCTTCCCAGCATGGATTCTGTAAGTCTCGATCAACAATCACAAATCTTCTTGAATTTACAACTTTGGTAAATGATGGATTTATTGTAGACAAACAAACTGACGTCATTTATATCGATTTCAGTAAGGCATTTGATAAAGTAAATCATAACTTACTCGTTCATAAGCTTAATCAACTTGGTTTTAGTTCATCTTTATTGAATTGGATTAATTCGTATTTAGTAGACAGAAAACAGTGCGTTAAATTCAGGAATACGCAATCTAACTTTATTGATGTACTGTCAGGCGTACCACAGGGCAGTCATCTTGGGCCGCTCCTGTTTACTCTTTTTATAAATGATCTCCCTTCTGTTATCAAAAATTCAAACACATTATGTATGCAGACGATGTTAAAATATTTTTATCATTTAATAACATTGAAGACAAAGTACTTTTACAAGAGGATATTAACTACTTAACCTCTTGGTGTAGTATTAATTTAATGGAGCTGAATGTTAAAAAATGTAAATATATGTGCTTCACTCGATCATCACCAACCAATTGATTTTACACAATGAAGGGTGCCGCTCTTGAACTAGTTAACACCTTTAACGATTTAGGGATAGTTTTCGATTGTAAATAGGACTTCAGAAATCATATTACATCAACTGTTAACAAAGCTACATGTACCCTGGGATTTATCAAACGATGGGCTAAAGAGTTTTCTGATCCTTATGTTACTAAGCAATTGTTTACCACACTGGTTCGCCCAATTCTTGAATATGGATCTGTAATATGGGACCCTCAATACGCTGTACACTCTGACAAAATTGAATCAGTTCAAAAACAGTTCTTATTATTTTGTCTTCGTGGTTTAGGGAATGGATGGGATCCTAATGAAAGGTTACCACCTTATGAAAAACGCCTAGCACTCATTAAATTACCAACTTTAAAAAGCCGTCGTAAAATGCTAAATGCTGTCTTTCTTCTGAAGCTGTTTAATGGTGTTATCAACTCTCAATTTCTTCTAGAAAAACTTTCCATAAAAGTACCTGTTCGTCCGACTAGATACCATAATTTCTTAAATATAAAATATTACACAGTTAACTACGCGAACTTCGATCCATTTCGTAGAATCTGTAATGATTTTAATAGCCTGTATCTTCATATAGATTTTAATAAAAGTATGGAATCCATTAAAAAGGATATAATTTTACAATTAAACACATTTAATTAATAATTTCAATGTTGTCTCTTTTTTAACTTATTTTTTGAAATTAATTCTGAATTGATATATAAAATGAATTGAAATATAAAATGAATTGAAATATAAATGTAAAATTTAATGAATTGAAATATAAAATGTAATAGTCTGTAAGGATTTTCCATAGACTTAAATAAATAAATAAATAAAAAAAATAAATAAATAAATCTCTGGATGATTTCCACTTCTGATTGTACACATTCGTGGGATTGCTTATCTGATTCTCTTTGTAAATCGTGCCTTTAATACAGCACTACCATTACCAGTTGAACACCATGAGCAAAGCATAACTGTTGATTTACTGTTAATTATATGCAACTTTTTTTTACTTGCACCCGTTTTTTTACTTACACCCATAATACCGAGTATATTTTTTTAGCAAGTTGAGTCGATATACTGCAAGATTATGTTCTAATAGCCCAATACTCTTGATCATTTTACTCGAACTAACCCTTAACACCAGGACGAAGCGGATTGAGTGTTTGAGCCCGTGTTTGGGCAATTGTAGCTGGCTGTTCCGAGAGTTTAAGGGATAAAGGCCAAGATATGGTCTTGTTAACAGCCATCTTTCGGAAACAGATCTAAGCGTACCCATATGTGTATATCATGGTATAGAAGACGCATTTCATAAGGCTTGTTGCGATATCATGAATAGATCGTTAGATAGGAGAGGTATAGTACCTATGATATATAAATAAATGCCACCAGTCCTATGCATTCAATCTACGGAAACATAGACAGGTTACGAGTAATTAAGGCTGGATACAACTAAGGGATCTGGTGGTGTCTTTTCATTACTAATTGGGTGGATGGTTGTGGTTGAACTTCCAGTAAAACTATCTGAGGCGTACTAAGGATATGCAGACGATATAGATCAAAGCATACTTATTGATCATTGTAACACAATCTTGAAAGCTGTGGAGCATCAATGCGAAGAAACACTTAGCAGTTAGACAGGGAATTGTCATTGTTGACATTGAGCAGCATTATGAAGTGTGTCAGAGCAAGAAGCTTGAAAGAGACATTAAAAAAATATCCTATAAAGTTGAAGAGAAGTATCACAGATCGTATGTTCGCATTACTACGGTACTTCTTCATGACATTAATCAACATCGTTATTATTGGGCCTTCACATAATACATCACGAGTATCCTTTGAACTTTAAGTTAAATATCCGTTTTTGTTGAATGATCCTTATGATGTTAAATGATTTTCACAAATACATATGAATCTTTGAAGTCGACAAAGGATTTACTTATTAAGGGGCAGAGTAATTACAATTCAAATTTTTTCCAAAATGTTTTAAGCGGCACTGTAATTGGCTCAATTCGACCTACGGGTACTGTACTTGTCTTAATTGACAAGTACACGTCCTCTAACCTAAGCGGCACTGTATCTGTAATGGTAAGAAATAAAAGCAGCAAAGCAATAAATTGTGATCAATTTTTTTAAATAAGTTACAGTGTTTTTATCCATTTTCATATTTTTTTCTTCCTATTTCCTATACTTTACTGTACCTTTTTATATTTTTCTACTTTTAGATATGGAATCAAAAACTATTTGGATATTCGCCAATGTGTACTCAGCAATGCAACATTTTGTATCCACCTCAACACCCCGTAAGTATATTTTTTTTCACAAATACCAGCAAGCAAATTCCTTAAGGCTAAATAATCTGTGTTTATTTGTTTGTGTGTATGGCGTGCATTGCTAAGTTATTTAAATAAACATTTAAATTCTGGTTGAGTAGCATTAAAATTTATTAAAATATTCATATTGCAGACATTCACAAATATTTCGAATATTTTTCGAATAAATAAAAGAAATCTTTTAAACATTTTTTGTTTTAGTAAAACGACCGTGAGCTGGAGATCCATTCGATACATTTTCCAAAAATTTTTTTGGCAAGAATTTTCATTGCCTTTCACCGAATCCCCAGTGTATGAGGAACTAGAAGTTACCGAAACCACAGCACACGAGCCGTTTCTTTTCTTTGCCGATCCCTTTACCACCGTTAGTGTAAGCACCCAACTGGGTGCAAATGTTTATTTGGACTGTCGTGTCAACGATTTGCAAGGGGAAGCTGTAATTTAAAGGAAGGTAAACTTGGCAAATGCAAATTTGTTTCATATTTTTTTTAGTTCGTCCGTTCATAGTAACAAACTTTAATTAGAAAATATAAATTAAGTGACAACATTCTGAAAGTGTATTATCTTGTGAAGAGATTGACACTTCGTTTGATTAAATCTGACAAAAGTTATTATTAGTTATTATTTAAAGAGTCTAACAGTCGAGTTATATTTTGCATATACATATTTTTCAAATCAAATTTAAATTCAAAAATGATCAGAATTCTTGATGAGTCGTTATTGTTTATTCGAAAATGTGTCAATTTCACGTTTTAGCGACCACCAGTCCAATGTTTGCGCAAAGAGAAAGAATAATATTTGCAAAAAACACAAATAATAGCCGACTTCTAGTGGTCGCCAAACGTGAAATTGACACATTTTCCAACAAACAATCAAGATCCATCAAAAATTCAGAAAATTTTGAACTGAAAGTTGATTTAATACGATGAGAACTTCGGTAATTTTTGTCCCATTTGAACAAACGATGTGTCAATCTTGTCACAAGATAATACACTTTCAGAATGTCATCACGTATCTTATATTTTTTAATTAAATTTTGCAATTAAGAATAGCCAAACTTGAAAAAATGAGAAAAAATAATATTTTCCAAGTTATCCCGATCAAATCTCATAACACGTAAGTTTGAACCATATGTTTATGTATAACATTTTAAAGGCTCATCTGTTCCCTTTTTAAAAACTTTAGATTTTGAAAATAGGTTGAAAAATATTTGGGTAATTAAGAATTTTGTAAAAAATACCGTTTTTGTCAAATAAAACGAGTTTGGAGGGTTCGAAAAATATAAAAAAAAAATATTTTTGAGTTCTACTCAACAAAACTCACAACCTACACTATGCCATTAGCTGGGTGTATTTAGACTGTCGCACGGTGTAATTGAAGAAAACTGAGCACTTTCACTGAATATTATTTCACAACTAATGGTAGTCACATAGAATAAATTTATTCGAAGCGAAATAAATGAAAATGTTTACACAAAAGAAAAAATAATTTTGATAAAAAAGATTGCAACACTGTAGATAAGTATTCAAAATATGATGTGGTATTTAAGTTTCAGTATATTTTAGAACAGCATGTAAATTCCAACTTTGTTAGCGAATTTGTATATTTTAGATCAAATATTTCGCAATAATAATGTAAATATTAAGAACAGAGATTTGGTGGAACACGACAATAACTGTGCGCTCCATAAGATCATTAAAATATTGAAGCTATTATCATATGAAAATCTTACATATAGTTGATCTAGATTGCTTTATTGACTACTGGATATTGGTTTTATGCTGAATACACTACACCGATGTATTTTCGAATATAAATTTTTTTTTGGTAACATCTTTTGAATCTTTGATTCTTACTAGAACTACACGACGTTTGCAGTGTTATTCAATGTTCGCTGTACGAATGTAGTATTGTACGTTATGTTTTTATCTTTTAAAAACGTTTGATATATGAGCTCGTAGATTGCAAATAAAAATAAATTTATATTCGGTTTTAATAAATTTCTTTATTGTTCGCAGAATTCCGTGTGCCACTGTTCACAACTCGATGTAAACAACAATAATTGCGTTGTTTATTATTCCTCTTCCTACTACTAGTCAATTTGTTCGATAGATCTTTATAAAGGAGATCTTCAACGACTGTCTCACGCAAGACTGACGGAATTTTTACTGACTCCGTTGCCTGCTTTGTCTTGCCTTTTATATCGTAGGCTAAACAGTCTAAAGAATGCTCTTAAGCAAATTACTTCGCCTTCTCGAAGTCTCTATAAATGTAAATATGTTGCTTACATTATTGTTGTTTGTGTATTTTGTTTACGTTTGTTCTTGCAGTGTTGTTGTTACATTTCTGTTTACTTGTTTACCCCATTTTTATACTGGATTTGTTGGTATATTTTTGTTTACTTGTTTATCATGTAAACAAGTTCATTGTTTTTGTAGCTTTTGTTTACAATATAAGCGATGTGAAAGTAAAATACCATTTGCCAACAATATTGAGTAGGACTATACAATTAATTATTGGAAATAAAGTGGACATTAACTTTCATGAAAGTATTTATTTAAATAGACTATGGACACCACTTCTAAGATTGTCTAAAAATACTCCTCTGAAGGAGATATGGAACCATTAAATGTGATTTCCTGGATGCGACGATATGGACACTAAGAAATAAATAAGTCCAATGAGATCAGATGAAGTCACCGTACTCTAGTGTGTGTTGGCTAATTCTACTTGAGTCCAAGGTTCAAACACCAGGTTAGAAATCTCGATTAAAACGAAAAATGAATAAATATTTCTTCGGGGACTTCCTCTCAGCAGATTTCTGGCAAAAGCTCTGAGAGGAAATAAAATTGCTTTGAGAAGTTTCTTAAAAATCTATTGTTCGGACTCGACTTTAAACTGTAGATCCCGCCAATCATGTATAAAATAAAAACACACAACATAAGTGGTAGGAGAAGCTAGGACGTAATACTGACTGAAGTGTTGTAATAACCAATTATATATGTATGTATTTATGTAAAGCCTAAGCATCTTCAAAATATAACCCAGTTTCATGACCGCAACTTTGAAGGGAGATAAACAAATCACCCACAGAAAAAACACATACAATCCAACAACCATGTCGACTATATGGCTACTCCTACCAAAATCTTATGCTCATACACCGAAACTTATGCATACATGTTACGTCCTATACCATAAGTACTATATGTTCAGAAATATTTTTCTATTTATGGATACTATACATAAGGAAATTTACAATTTTATGAAATATTCTAGCCTTTGGGGACCTGTGTTTAGTTATAACATGACCAATAACCTTTGAAGCTATAAATAATAAATAAAATGATTTTCCTTTTCTTGGTAGTAGCAATGGAATCACTAGAGGTAATAAAAGCAAAATAACTTTCCAGCATACAACACAATAAAATTTTATGGACATTTAGAGTTATACACACATACGTGTTTGTATCCGTTAGCTTTATTTAAATACAAATGCCTAAGCAGACATCTTTTAATCACTCTTTAACGTCATGCTTTTCTTTAGTAATTCTACTGAAAAACCTTTTGTTACGAGACAATTCTTCAATAATCCTTCACTGCCCTTTTGCCAAGGTATATAGCAGTTGTTAGACTCGTATATCAAGGCACGGTTAGACAAACGTCTACGGAGTGTAACAGAACGTACTTTCGTTTTTAGCATATGAAAAGCAAAAATTATGAGACACCAAATGATAGCAACACAGCAAGAAGATTTTTCATTAATTCTTTACACATTTCACTGCAGCACAAGGGTCCATAAAGAACATACAATTAGGTGTGCATCATTACTACAAGCCATGTCACCTGGCTTTAAACTAATTGTAGATAATTTTAAAGAATTCACACTAGCTACTCCTAAAATATGAAAATACCCTTTTGTTTTATCTTCATCTTTCAATACATAAAATATTGTTGCAAGCTTCAGAGGTTATTGAACGTGGTGTACTAGTATCGATTGGTGCGCTAGCTTAAGAAACTGCTGAAGCTAAAAACAAAGAAATTCGTAACTATAGGCTGTAAAAAAATTTAAAATTGTTAAGAAAGTGTTGTATAAGTCTCAAGACAAATTTACAATTTTAACTGTTTTCATATAACTGCCACCAGTGTATAGTGGTTCAAACCACCGTTCAGACATATCGGACGAAAAAAATATTTCTTCGGCAACTTTCTCTCAGCAGTCTTCTGTCAAAAGCTCCTGTGGCAATGAGGACTCCTGCTGCACTGCCAGACTCACTTGGCGCACAATGGTTAGCAAGCGTACCAAGCAATTGCTCAAACATGATCGAAATGTCATCTCCAGGAGGAGACTGTTATCCACTTTCTTTGTCAATCTAATGGCCCTCGATTCCTTGTCAGTTTAAAGAAGTTCTCATATATTGATATCAGAGATATCTTCTTCAATTAAACTTCCGTGCTGATTTCCAACATAGGTATTCGTGCTTTGATGTGCAGCTCCTGCTCTGACCAACCTCATTGATAAGCTTGTTGGAATTCGCTTACTTTTGGGTGGCGCAACGGGCCGCTATGCACGCTCGAGTGAGGTTTGGGATAAAAGCTACCACTCCAACCTACCTACCTACCTGGGTACGGTGAATTCTCATCTGAAGAAGTTAGTCTTAATGAATTTCTACATATTGAGTTTTTATGCGTATTAGTTAAAATTTATAAACAATCCTTATTCATTGTTTGCGTGTACATTCCACCTAATTCACCACTCACTCTCTATGAAGATCACTTAAATGCGATTGAAACACTTCTGAATAAAGTAAACACAACCGATCTAGTACTATTAATATGAGACTTTAATATGTCACACACATCATGGAAGGCTGTTCCAGACTCAAACTATTTAATCCCCATTGGTTCTTCGGAGTCCTCGGCAAATATAATTAACTGTTTACTTGAGAACTGTCTTTTTCAAATTAATTCCATTCCAAATGATTTTGATAAAATGTTGGATCTTGTGTTTGTTAGTGATTCAACGGACTTCTCAGTTATTCGTCATACGCCTTTCTCCAATCCTGAAGAAAAATATCATCCGACGCTTGAAATAAACTTCTTCCATCATCCTTTCCTTCAAACAAATAATTTAACTCAAAAACAGAAAATATTTTGTTTCAATTTAACTAACCATAATAAACTGCATCTTCAACTATCTGAAATCGATTGGATAAATGAATTATCTGGCTATGGCAATGATTTGGACCAGTGCATTATGAAATTTTATCAACTACTTCACAATTGTTTCTTAGCATGTGTGCCAAAAGTTTTACCACATTCTAATCACGGTCCGTTCTGGAATATAAAATATCTTTCAAGATTAAAAAACAAGAAAAATAAATTGTATAAAAATTTTAAAAATGATAGATCATTAATAAATTATTCCAAATACTGCTTAGTAAGATCTGAATACACCATCGCCAACCAAAGGGCTTATAACATCTACTTAATTAAGGTAAAAAAACAAATTCAAGAGTGATCCTAAATCATTCTACAAATTTGTTAATTCTAAACGTCGAGCAGCGGATTATCCTTCTGTTATGAAGCTTGGTAGTCATGAATCCTCAGATAATAAGGTTATAAGTGACTTGTTTGTGGAATTTTTTGCTTCTACCTACTCATCATCTACATTTAACGCCAATAATCAAAATTATATTCCTGAAGCAAAGGCCTTTGATATATCTTTTATTGATCAACGTACTGCTTCTAAGTATATACAACAATTGAAATCTTCGCATGTAGTTGGTCCGGATGGCGTTCCTAGCAGTATTTTAAAACACCATTTTCAATTATTGAGTACTCCATTAACCTACTTATTCAATAAATCGCTTAAATTGGGCTATTTTCCCTCCTTTTGGAAACAATCATTTATCATTCCACTGTTTAAATCAGGATCTGAAGCTGATATTTCAAATTATAGAGGAATTGCTAAACTCAACATTATACCGAAATTGTTTGAAAAACTCCTATGTGATACACTGTCATTTCAAGCATCGTCTATTTTATCTGCTTCCCAGCATGGATTCTGTAAGTCTCGATCAACAATCACAAATCTTCTTGAATTTACAACTTTGGTAAATGATGGATTTATTGTAGACAAACAAACTGACGTCATTTATATCGATTTCAGTAAGGCATTTGATAAAGTAAATCATAACTTACTCGTTCATAAGCTTAATCAACTTGGTTTTAGTTCATCTTTATTGAATTGGATTAATTCGTATTTAGTAGACAGAAAACAGTGCGTTAAATTCAGGAATACGCAATCTAACTTTATTGATGTACTGTCAGGCGTACCACAGGGCAGTCATCTTGGGCCGCTCCTGTTTACTCTTTTTATAAATGATCTCCCTTCTGTTATCAAAAATTCAAACACATTATGTATGCAGACGATGTTAAAATATTTTTATCATTTAATAACATTGAAGACAAAGTACTTTTACAAGAGGATATTAACTACTTAACCTCTTGGTGTAGTATTAATTTAATGGAGCTGAATGTTAAAAAATGTAAATATATGTGCTTCACTCGATCATCACCAACCAATGGATTTTACACAATGAAGGGTGCCGCTCTTGAACTAGTTAATACCTTTAACGATTTAGGGATAGTTTTCGATTGTAAATAGGACTTCAGAAATCATATTACATCAACTGTTAACAAAGCTACATGTACCCTGGGATTTATCAAACGATGGGCTAAAGAGTTTTCTGATCCTTATGTTACTAAGCAATTGTTTACCACACTGGTTCGCCCAATTCTTGAATATGGATCTGTAATATGGGACCCTCAATACGCTGTACACTCTGACAAAATTGAATCAGTTCAAAAACAGTTCTTATTATTTTGTCTTCGTGGTTTAGGGAATGGATGGGATCCTAATGAAAGGTTACCACCTTATGAAAAACGCCTAGCACTCATTAAATTACCAACTTTAAAAAGCCGTCGTAAAATGCTAAATGCTGTCTTTCTTCTGAAGCTGTTTAATGGTGTTATCAACTCTCAATTTCTTCTAGAAAAACTTTCCATAAAAGTACCTGTTCGTCCGACTAGATACCATAATTTCTTAAATATAAAATATTACACAGTTAACTACGCGAACTTCGATCCATTTCGTAGAATCTGTAATGATTTTAATAGCCTGTATCTTCATATAGATTTTAATAAAAGTATGGAATCCATTAAAAAGGATATAATTTTACAATTAAACACATTTAATTAATAATTTCAATGTTGTCTCTTTTTTAACTTATTTTTTGAAATTAATTCTGAATTGATATATAAAATGAATTGAAATATAAAATGAATTGAAATATAAATGTAAAATTTAATGAATTGAAATATAAAATGTAATAGTCTGTAAGGATTTTCCATAGACTTAAATAAATAAATAAATAAAAAAAATAAATAAATAAATCTCTGGATGATTTCCACTTCTGATTGTACACATTCGTGGGATTGCTTATCTGATTCTCTTTGTAAATCGTGCCTTTAATACAGCACTACCATTACCAGTTGAACACCATGAGCAAAGCATAACTGTTGATTTACTGTTAATTATATGCAACTTTTTTTTACTTGCACCCTCTGTCATAATACCGAGTATATTTTTTTAGCAAGTTGAGTCGATATACTGCAAGATTATGTTCTAATAGCCCAATACTCTTGATCATTTTACTCGAACTAACCCTTAACACCAGGACGAAGCGGATTGAGTGTTTGAGCCCGTGTTTGGGCAATTGTAGCTGGCTGTTCCGAGAGTTTAAGGGATAAAGGCCAAGATATGGTCTTGTTAACAGCCATCTTTCGGAAACAGATCTAAGCGTACCCATATGTGTATATCATGGTATAGAAGACGCATTTCATAAGGCTTGTTGCGATATCATGAATAGATCGTTAGATAGGAGAGGTATAGTACCTATGATATATAAATAAATGCCACCAGTCCTATGCATTCAATCTACGGAAACATAGACAGGTTACGAGTAATTAAGGCTGGATACAACTAAGGGATCTGGTGGTGTCTTTTCATTACTAATTGGGTGGATGGTTGTGGTTGAACTTCCAGTAAAACTATCTGAGGCGTACTAAGGATATGCAGACGATATAGATCAAAGCATACTTATTGATCATTGTAACACAATCTTGAAAGCTGTGGAGCATCAATGCGAAGAAACACTTAGCAGTTAGACAGGGAATTGTCATTGTTGACATTGAGCAGCATTATGAAGTGTGTCAGAGCAAGAAGCTTGAAAGAGACATTAAAAAAATATCCTATAAAGTTGAAGAGAAGTATCACAGATCGTATGTTCGCATTACTACGGTACTTCTTCATGACATTAATCAACATCGTTATTATTGGGCCTTCACATAATACATCACGAGTATCCTTTGAACTTTAAGTTAAATATCCGTTTTTGTTGAATGATCCTTATGATGTTAAATGATTTTCACAAATACATATGAATCTTTGAAGTCGACAAAGGATTTACTTATTAAGGGGCAGAGTAATTACAATTCAAATTTTTTCCAAAATGTTTTAAGCGGCACTGTAATTGGCTCAATTCGACCTACGGGTACTGTACTTGTCTTAATTGACAAGTACACGTCCTCTAACCTAAGCGGCACTGTATCTGTAATGGTAAGAAATAAAAGCAGCAAAGCAATAAATTGCGATCAATTTTTTTAAATAAGTTACAGTGTTTTTATCCATTTTCATATTTTTTTCTTCCTATTTCCTATACTTTACTGTACCTTTTTATATTTTTCTACTTTTAGATATGGAATCAAAAACTATTTGGATATTCGCCAATGTGTACTCAGCAATGCAACATTTTGTATCCACCTCAACACCCCGTAAGTATATTTTTTTTCACAAATACCAGCAAGCAAATTCCTTAAGGCTAAATAATCTGTGTTTATTTGTTTGTGTGTATGGCGTGCATTGCTAAGTTATTTAAATAAACATTTAAATTCTGGTTGAGTAGCATTAAAATTTATTAAAATATTCATATTGCAGACATTCACAAATATTTCGAATATTTTTCGAATAAATAAAAGAAATCTTTTAAACATTTTTTGTTTTAGTAAAACGACCGTGAGCTGGAGATCCATTCGATACATTTTCCAAAAATTTTTTGCCAAGAATTTTCATTGCCTTTCACCGAATCCCCAGTGTATGAGGAACTAGAAGTTACCGAAACCACAGCACACGAGCCGTTTCCTTTCTTTGCCGATCCCTTTACCACCGTTAGTGTAAGCACCCAACTGGGTGCAAATGTTTATTTGGACTGTCGTGTCAACGATTTGCAAGGGGAAGCTGTAATTTAAAGGAAGGTAAACTTGGCAAATGCAAATTTGTTTCATATTTTTTTTAGTTCGTCCGTTCATAGTAACAAACTTTAATTAGAAAATATAAATTAAGTGACAACATTCTGAAAGTGTATTATCTTGTGAAGAGATTGACACTTCGTTTGATTAAATCTGACAAAAGTTATTATTAGTTATTATTTAAAGAGTCTAACAGTCGAGTTATATTTTGCATATACATATTTTTCAAATCAAATTTAAATTCAAAAATGATCAGAATTCTTGATGAGTCGTTATTGTTTATTCGAAAATGTGTCAATTTCACGTTTTAGCGACCACCAGTCCAATGTTTGCGCAAAGAGAAAGAATAATATTTGCAAAAAACACAAATAATAGCCGACTTCTAGTGGTCGCCAAACGTGAAATTGACACATTTTCCAACAAACAATCAAGATCCATCAAAAATTCAGAAAATTTTGAACTGAAAGTTGATTTAATACGATGAGAACTTCGGTAATTTTTGTCCCATTTGAACAAACGATGTGTCAATCTTGTCACAAGATAATACACTTTCAGAATGTCATCACGTATCTTATATTTTTTAATTAAATTTTGCAATTAAGAATAGCCAAACTTGAAAAAATGAGAAAAAATAATATTTTCCAAGTTATCCCGATCAAATCTCATAACACGTAAGTTTGAACCATATGTTTATGTATAACATTTTAAAGGCTCATCTGTTCCCTTTTTAAAAACTTTAGATTTTGAAAATAGGATGAAAAATATTTGGGTAATTAAGAATTTTGTAAAAAATACCGTTTTTGTCAAATAAAACGAGTTTGGAGGGTTCGAAAAATATAAAAAAAAAATATTTTTGAGTTCTACTCAACAAAACTCACAACCTACACTATGCCATTAGCTGGGTGTATTTAGACTGTCGCACGGTGTAATTGAAGAAAACTGAGCACTTTCACTGAATATTATTTCACAACTAATGGTAGTCACATAGAATAAATTTATTCGAAGCGAAATAAATGAAAATGTTTACACAAAAGAAAAAATAATTTTGATAAAAAAGATTGCAACACTGTAGATAAGTATTCAAAATATGATGTGGTATTTAAGTTTCAGTATATTTTAGAACAGCATGTAAATTCCAACTTTGTTAGCGAATTTGTATATTTTAGATCAAATATTTCGCAATAATAATGTAAATATTAAGAACAGAGATTTGGTGGAACACGACAATAACTGTGCGCTCCATAAGATCATTAAAATATTGAAGCTATTATCATATGAAAATCTTACATATAGTTGATCTAGATTGCTTTATTGACTACTGGATATTGGTTTTATGCTGAATACACTACACCGATGTATTTTCGAATATAAATTTTTTTTTGGTAACATCTTTTGAATCTTTGATTCTTACTAGAACTACACGACGTTTGCAGTGTTATTCAATGTTCGCTGTACGAATGTAGTATTGTACGTTATGTTTTTATCTTTTAAAAACGTTTGATATATGAGCTCGTAGATTGCAAATAAAAATAAATTTATATTCGGTTTTAATAAATTTCTTTATTGTTCGCAGAATTCCGTGTGCCACTGTTCACAACTCGATGTAAACAACAATAATTGCGTTGTTTATTATTCCTCTTCCTACTACTAGTCAATTTGTTCGATAGATCTTTATAAAGGAGATCTTCAACGACTGTCTCACGCAAGACTGACGGAATTTTTACTGACTCCGTTGCCTGCTTTGTCTTGCCTTTTATATCGTAGGCTAAACAGTCTAAAGAATGCTCTTAAGCAAATTACTTCGCCTTCTCGAAGTCTCTATAAATGTAAATATGTTGCTTACATTATTGTTGTTTGTGTATTTTGTTTACGTTTGTTCTTGCAGTGTTGTTGTTACATTTCTGTTTACTTGTTTACCCCATTTTTATACTGGATTTGTTGGTATATTTTTGTTTACTTGTTTATCATGTAAACAAGTTCATTGTTTTTGTAGCTTTTGTTTACAATATAAGCGATGTGAAAGTAAAATACCATTTGCCAACAATATTGAGTAGGACTATACAATTAATTATTGGAAATAAAGTGGACATTAACTTTCATGAAAGTATTTATTTAAATAGACTATGGACACCACTTCTAAGATTGTCTAAAAATACTCCTCTGAAGGAGATATGGAACCATTAAATGTGATTTCCTGGATGCGACGATATGGACACTAACAAATAAATAAGTCCAATGAGATCAGATGAAGTCACCGTACTCTAGTGTGTGTTGGCTAATTCTACTTGAGTCCAAGGTTCAAACACCAGGTTAGAAATCTCGATTAAAACGAAAAATGAATAAATATTTCTTCGGGGACTTCCTCTCAGCAGATTTCTGGCAAAAGCTCTGAGAGGAAATAAAATTGCTTTGAGAAGTTTCTTAAAAATCTATTGTTCGGACTCGACTTTAAACTGTAGATCCCGCCAATCATGTATAAAATAAAAACACACAACATAAGTGGTAGGAGAAGCTAGGACGTAATACTGACTGAAGTGTTGTAATAACCAATTATATATGTATGTATTTATGTAAAGCCTAAGCATCTTCAAAATATAACCCAGTTTCATGACCGCAACTTTGAAGGGAGATAAACAAATCACCCACAGAAAAAACACATACAATCCAACAACCATGTCGACTATATGGCTACTCCTACCAAAATCTTATGCTCATACACCGAAACTTATGCATACATGTTACGTCCTATACCATAAGTACTATATGTTCAGAAATATTTTTCTATTTATGGATACTATACATAAGGAAATTTACAATTTTATGAAATATTCTAGCCTTTGGGGACCTGTGTTTAGTTATAACATGACCAATAACCTTTGAAGCTATAAATAATAAATAAAATGATTTTCCTTTTCTTGGTAGTAGCAATGGAATCACTAGAGGTAATAAAAGCAAAATAACTTTCCAGCATACAACACAATAAAATTTTATGGACATTTAGAGTTATACACACATACGTGTTTGTATCCGTTAGCTTTATTTAAATACAAATGCCTAAGCAGACATCTTTTAATCACTCTTTAACGTCATGCTTTTCTTTAGTAATTCTACTGAAAAACCTTTTGTTACGAGACAATTCTTCAATAATCCTTCACTGCCCTTTTGCCAAGGTATATAGCAGTTGTTAGACTCGTATATCAAGGCACGGTTAGACAAACGTCTACGGAGTGTAACAGAACGTACTTTCGTTTTTAGCATATGAAAAGCAAAAATTATGAGACACCAAATGATAGCAACACAGCAAGAAGATTTTTCATTAATTCTTTACACATTTCACTGCAGCACAAGGGTCCATAAAGAACATACAATTAGGTGTGCATCATTACTACAAGCCATGTCACCTGGCTTTAAACTAATTGTAGATAATTTTAAAGAATTCACACTAGCTACTCCTAAAATATGAAAATACCCTTTTGTTTTATCTTCATCTTTCAATACATAAAATATTGTTGCAAGCTTCAGAGGTTATTGAACGTGGTGTACTAGTATCGATTGTTGCGCTAGCTTAAGAAACTGCTGAAGCTAAAAACAAAGAAATTCGTAACTATAGGCTGTAAAAAAATTTAAAATTGTTAAGAAAGTGTTGTATAAGTCTCAAGACAAATTTACAATTTTAACTGTTTTCATATAACTGCCACCAGTGTATAGTGGTTCAAACCACCGTTCAGACATATCGGACGAAAAAAATATTTCTTCGGCAACTTTCTCTCAGCAGTCTTCTGTCAAAAGCTCCTGTGGCAATGAGGACTCCTGCTGCACTGCCAGACTCACTTGGCGCACAATGGTTAGCAAGCGTACCAAGCAATTGCTCAAACATGATCGAAATGTCATCTCCAGGAGGAGACTGTTATCCACTTTCTTTGTCAATCTAATGGCCCTCGATTCCTTGTCAGTTTAAAGAAGTTCTCATATATTGATATCAGAGATATCTTCTTCAATTAAACTTCCGTGCTGATTTCCAACATAGGTATTCGTGCTTTGATGTGCAGCTCCTGCTCTGACCAACCTCATTGATAAGCTTGTTGGAATTCGCTTACTTTTGGGTGGCGCAACGGGCCGCTATGCACGCTCGAGTGAGGTTTGGGATAAAAGCTACCACTCCAACCTACCTACCTACCTGGGTACGGTGGGCGAACACTTTTTTTCGAACGTCCCCGGCCTCACACTAATACACCCTCACCCGACCGCGGAGGGCTCGTCCCCATTACGTAGGGACACGTACACACTACAGTCCGGACTGTAGCGGGTAAGGGAAAAGTAATGGCAACGAGAACATAAATCAGCTACAGAACTTAATCACAGCTGAAAGCTGAGTAAAGTAACAATAAACAGGAACTACCTATGACAAGAACGAAAATACATTTTTATATAATAATTTACAAAATAATGCCAGCATATAAGCTACGTTTTATATTACAAACACTGCAATTAAAATCAATATGATCATAATATAAGTTAAAATCATTACATAATCTACGAAAAGGAAAATTACTTCCATAGTTCGTTCTATAAAAATCTAAAGAAAGAGGACGATAGTGCGGTGAAAATCTTGCTGGAATACTGAAGTTCAGGTTACAAGGCAAAAACAAACCCCTAAAACAGCCCTTCTATTAATAAAAACTGCTTCTGCACAGACTCCATTGAATCACTATGACAACGATAGTATGGATTCCAAATAATAGACGCATACTCCAAAAAAAGGTCTAACAAGTGAAATATAGCAGTATTGTTATATAAGGATCAATGAACTCCCTAGCCCATCTTTTCACAAAACCAAGAACAGCCCGAGCTTTGCCAATCACCATACTAATATGATCAGTAAAAGACAGTTTCATATCCAATAATACTCCCAAATCAAGAAATGTAGTCTCAGTTTCCAAAGGGCAAGAATTAATCACATAAGTGGACGAAATTACGCCCCCGCGAGAGTAAGCCATGTATTTACATTTTTTCAAGTTATGATCCATTAAATTAATTCTGCACCAAGTTACAAACAAATCAATATTTCGCTGAAGAACAGCCTGACCATGATCGTCATCAAAAGTATGAAATAATTTAACGTCGTCAACATACATCAGATTATTACGATCAGAAATAGCACAAGGAAGATCATTAAGAAACAATAAAAACAGTAAAGGACCCAAATGGCTACCCTGCGGAACACCAGAAGTAATATACTGTCTTAGACAATACATTCCTAAACAATACCCTCTGAGTCCCAAGGGATAGGTAGGCGTCTAGCCAAAGATGAATAATATCAGGAATATCGATTAATGAAAGTTTAAGAAGCAAAATTCTATGAAATTATTATTATTAGAAAAAACTTTCCCGAGACCAAAATCAAAAACCTACATATCTCAGTGTCTTGCTCTTCCTTAGACCCACATCTCCTGCCTCTGTCATTTGACGGAATGCTGAGTCCGTCGACATGCCTACCAAAACTGCAAATTCATACATTTCCAGCAGAGTTTATCAATATTGCGGATACTCTCTTACCGCCAACAAGATTGAGCTTCCCTATAATAAATGTGGATCAAATCCAAGATAACTGAAGCAATCGGATTACCTATGACCTGTAACATGTTGTATATTGCGAGCTACGTACAGGGCACTGACCAATACAAATTCCAGCGATATCCCTCATCTTTTTTGGTTAGCTAAATTATAGTGTAGAGGAAATGAGTAACAGAACTTTAACTACATATATGTATGTATGTATGTATATATGTATGTATCTATGGTGTTTTACAAACTCTTCTTATCTTTGAATTTAAATAAATCAAGGTGTTTATGAAATAACATCGACATTTTTTATTCGTTTTAAAGACCTGTTGATGCCATGGAATATAACATCCTTCAAAAAAGTTCGGACATCGAGCTTGCATATCTGAATGACAAAAATTTACACGAAACAGAGAGTTTTACGGAATGCATTGGAGGCTCTTGGATTTCATGGATCTCATCCATCCAAAAATGTGCCACTTCGCTGAAGACGATTTTTCGATGAAAATTAGGTTCAATTGCCAACTGTTACAGAGATCATTCAACGGAAATATGTTGTTGTTTATGAAGATTAAATAAACCACAACTAATTTGACAGATGAAGTCGTCGTAGTCTAGTAAGTAGTGTTTTGTAAGGAACCACTTCAAACCCCAGGTCAGATATCTCGAAGAGAACAAAATAGAAACAAACTCAAACAAAATAGCCGTTATCAACTGTCAAAGTTCGGAAGTTCCTGTTGGTAGACCATTTACTAAGTAATGTTTTAAGTTTAAAAGCACTCTTTTACTCTTTTTTATTATTCAAAAATCCTTACTTGATTACACCTCTTGCTGTTTATTTTTAATTACTAACTTATGCCTTCTTCTGTAAATGTAGACAAAGTCCTATACAATAACTATAAGACCAAAAGCCTTCTGGTATAGAACAACGATCAAATAAAATAAAAACAAAACCAATAATAATATGCTGATGAAAATTTAATCCACAAAATCTAGCTTTTCTGCTCAAAACCAACGCGAGTTTCAATGAAAAACAAAAAAATGAAGTGACCTTCAAAGTGGCAACAAGTGATTGACCTGGCAAAAGTATGTAATTTATTTCTACTACACCTTACATTAAGCATTTTTTCAGTCATTTGTAAGTCCGTTGCATGTTGTTTAAAATTATTATTTTTAACGTTATTTTGTTTTCCATTTTGTTGTTACAATATGTCTTATACTTTCACAACAACCGTCATTCCCATCGTCATCATGATGTTTACTTGGCTAAAAAAATATCAAAAAATCACATGCTGTTTCCTATAATTTCTATATTTCGTTTATTTTTGTTTTTTACACTTTGTGTTGAAACGTGTTCGAAATTGCTGATATTCGTGTACTGAATATCTATAACATATATTTAAGACTTTGAAATTAAAGCAAAAAATAATCTTTCAGGTACACCATACGTTCATTTCCATTGTCTTCAAAGTTTGAAATTTAAAAAAAAAATGAAAAACAGAAAACATGTCTGTTAAACACAAGTATAGACGATAAACAGGCCACAATGTGTCAATTAAGAAGCAGATGTGAGGAATATTGTTACGTTATTACCTTTTTAAAAACGTTTAAGAATATGAGTTTGTAAATTGCAAATAAAAATAACAATAAACTTGTGTTTAGTTTTAAATAATTCCATTATTGTTCGCACAATTCTGTGTGCCACTGTTTACAATTTGATGTAAACAACAACAATTTGCTTTATTCTTTTTTTCACTCTTTTGCGTAAACAATAACAATTGTTCTATAGATCTTTATAACAGAGATCTTCAAACCACGATTATTCTCTTCACATGCAACTCGTCTTCACACAAGACTAACTGGATTTTTACTGATCCTGTTGCCTGCTTTGTCTTGCCTTTTATACCGCAGGATAAACACAGTCTGATGAATGCTCATGAAGGAGAATGACCTTACCTTCGTGAAATCTCTATAAATGTATACATGTTGTTTACGTTATTGTTGTTTGTGTACTTTGTTTACGTTTGTCATTCTAAAGTTAGTTAATTTATCATTCTAAAGTTAAACGATGTACCACCATTTCCATTTTCGTAACGCATTCCAGTGCATCTCTGATAAAACCAAAACTAACTTTCCTTAAATTCTATTGACTACGATTTAAATAAAAAAATTGCAATCTGCAATGTAAAGAAGTCAAGAATTAAAAAATAAAGTAAAGAAAGAAGTAAGGAAATAAAATTGTTCCAAATTTGCCCAGTTGCAACATTATCGCTCAAACAGTGCCGGCAGCTTATCTTAAGTAAGAAATGGAACTGATTGACATGACATCTCATGTCAAGTATATTCACCAATCGAAATTAATACAGCTCTCTTTAATCGAACAAAGCCACAATTGTTCGTTTGGCGTGACACAGACTCCAGCGACTCTAAGCAAGTATTGCCACAATAGGGCAAACCTATGCCCTGTCGGTTTATCAGAAATTTCATTACCAGCGATGTTTTTATCCGAACCCAGGAATACACACCTATATTCGCCATACTTGCTTACTAACTTATATACATACATACATACATACATACATACATAATTGGTCATTACAGGATTGATCAGGACAGGATGACCCTTAAGTTAGGATGACGACCTATGTACTCGTATTTAAAGTCGATTCCGGACATATTTTTGATAAATTTTTCACGGCATCTCTCTTTACTCTCGGAGTTTTTGCCAGAAATTTACTGACAGGATGTCGCCGAAGACATATTTTTTCATATTTCGTTCTGTTGGAGAAGTCGGTGTCGCAGCCCAGCAATGCACACCTAGAAAATATAAATATGATTCCATTTAGTCCTCTGTAGTCTAAGCTGGGTTAGAAAATACCTAAATTTTAAATCAAAAGAAAATTGGCTATTTATGCATTAGTGTAGGGCATGGGACGTCGATCACCGTATTAAATCAGGATCAATCTTACATACATCCATAAACCACATTGAGGTTCATGGATCGGCTTAAAGTTTAACTTAAACCTTTTATTAGCGATCGAACTTAGATCGAATAGTTTTCTAAGACTTCTCAGCAGATTTCTGGTTGTTCGAAGTTGTAGGTCGCACCACTTATGTATGAAATTAAGACACACAACCTAAGTGGTGTGAGAAGTTCGGTTGTAATCCTGACTGAAGGGTTGTAATGACCAATTATGTATGAATGTATGAAATATTATAACTCACCTTTAGTAGTTAATGTTTATTCTTGTCGATTATTATTACATCAAAAAGAAATGATTTTAAAAATATATAAAATAATCATGCTGCTCTTTTTATGTAGAGTCCCTTAGTGTTGAACTTTTAAAATTTAAAATTAAAATTGTTACAAAGTCTTATTGTTTTATAGTTTTATTTATTTACCTTTTTTAATTCTTTTAATTCGAAGAAATAATAATTCCTACCATGCGCTGAAGAGGCAAAGCTCACTTGTACCACAACATTTGTACACACTTATGGCAAGAAATTATAATTAAATTGTAGTATAATATAATATAATAATTTAATTGTAGTAAAAATGTATGGTATGTGTGTATATAGTTTTCATACTGATATTTAATTAATTTTTATGAGTCAAAATACTCATTATATTCATTTATTATATTTATTCTAGCACACTCACATTGTGGATGCCACTATTTAAGTAGTACGTGTGGCATAAAGTATTTGTACGTAAATATTTATTTATCTTGCTTTTTCGTTTATGAATTGCTCGCTATTCGTACTCTTTTCCTCTTATATATGCCCACAAAAATGGCAAAATTTTGTTGTTCTTTGCTGGTTATAAAGGGTGATGTTTTTGATACCAGCTGTTTCAGGGTCATAGAGAAAATGCTCGCAATTTCTCCATTAGTAGATTAACAAATAAAAAAAAATTCCAAACTGTTGAATTTTATTATCAAAATTCACGCATACATACATAATTGGTAATTACAACTTTTCATTCAGGATTACGACTTAGTTGCTCACATCACTTATGTCGTGTGTCTTAATTGGGGTTTGAGCCATTGCATCACGTGTAATAAGCCAACACACTGTCTACTAGACTTTGGCAACTTTGAAAATGCATCTGCGTGAAAAATGCTTGTCAATTTTACAGAATTTGAAGGGCAGCCAAATGCAGTTCAATATCTGTCAGTCAGAGAGATGCAAGATTCAGTTTGATAACTACTGGCTTTTTGCCTCAATTGAATGAATTGGACTTGGCACAGTTAGTTGATTAACTGTTTTCCTTTGACCAAATTAGAGGTATGAATTTGCTTGACATGCGGCTTCAAATGCCGTTGATGAGATATTGCTTGAAATGAGGGAAAAAGTATATCCAAATTGGAGATCACTGATGGACTACATTCGCTGTAATTGCGGACATCATTTTCATGAAATAATCTTTCATAAATAAATGGCGGACATTCACACATAAATATTTCATTCACTTTTGGACATTTTCTTTGTTTCTTTTTTGTTCAATTTCACCACTTAAACGTTTAAATATCCCCCGATAAATACGTTTGTTTCTCTTATTTGCCTTCGGTAACAGGTGAAGACAATAATTCTATCGCTTTTGGTAACTAATTTAACAGCAAAAAGAAACACGTACCATCATATTCATTCAACAACTGTGTTGTCTGAGTTTATAAAGATAAAATGGCATGAGTTTTTACCATTTAAACAAACAATATAGTGAAGCATAAATTGTCCCTATGTACACAGACGACGGAAATTTCGTTTTGTTGATTTTCACTTTTGTTTGCAGTACAGTCAGTCAATAAAGTTTGTGTGCAAGGATAGACCTTAACATCGTACCAATAAAAAATAGACATTCGGCGCATAATGATCAGACTAATACTGATTTTTGTTTTAAGAAAATTTTATTTCAAAACAAAAATGAAAAGAAAAGGAGGGGAAAGAGAAACATATTAATTAATTTATTATTAATATTGTTAATTAAACACTAAATTTTAATATTTATAATACTTGGTTGGAAAGTCTTTGCTTTTAATGACCGCTTAGAGATGCTTTTACACTGATGACACCATGTTTATGGTAACGCTTGGTAATATTTTGTCTCACTCCACACCAGAGTAACCACTTTTAAGTCTTCTTTGCCCCTAATGTCGTGATGGTCCACAAATAGGGTTAATATCAGGCGATTGAGGATGGAATCTTTATTTGATTTTTTCTTTATGAGATCGTTGAATTTGAGATTTTGCAGCAGTCTTGTGCAAATTATTATTTGAAACGCTTAAATAGGTAAACCGATCTATGAAACTGATCTAGTAACCCGATCGATACATACAAAACGCAGTCATACACTCCCAGACGAGTACTAATCCACCAGCGAATATACATCGTGTTATATGGCTGAAGCTTAAGATAGGGTTTACGCATACCTTGGCTCATTAATCAAATCCCTGATAATTGAATTTATTCTAAAAAAATAAAAAATAATGAAAATAATTTAATCAAAAAAAAAAACAGCGTTCCAAAAGCTTTGGTTGGATATTTTGTGAACAAGAGTTTCTTTTTGCGGTTTAGAGGGTTTAGTTACGAATTGTTGTACAAATTTATCCAACCTTTTTTTTCCTCTTCATTCGCCTACACTTCAGCTATGTTTTATTTGTTTTTTTTCTAATTTATCAAAAATAGCTCTACACTACCATTGCAGAGTGCAAGTTATGTTATTCATCCCATCGAATAAGAATGTTGCCCAGAATATTTAGGAAGTTTTAAAAATTAATTGAGTTTCAGCAAAAATTTTTGTAACCTACTTGTGAAAGATTACACTATGCGACAGAATATAAAAAATTAATTGCACCAAGCTAATGACATATTGTAAGTTGTGATTTTCGTTGAGTAAAGCTCCAAAATAATTTTTTTTTTTATATTTCTTGAACCCTCCAAACTTTTTCTGAATGGATTACTGAATATTATAATGTGTGTGTATTACAGGCCTTTGTTCTCGTTTCATAGATATCGTACGCTTAATTGGTGCTAAATAACGCAATACATTCGAGTTCTGTATGATTGACAGAAACGCAATAAAAATTGAAATGAAATAAAAAACATATGAACTGAAAATTAAACTCATTTATGTTGTGCTCTACTTTATTTGGCTGGCCCAAATTTGCTGCAATAGATATTTAGAAATACTTTTACCGCAAACACAATTCCTCACTGAAATCATGTGTTTAATTTTGTATATTTTTCATATGAAAGATAAATAATTTCATTCATAATTGGCCATTACAACCCTTCAGTCAGGATTACGGCCTAGCTTCTCACACCACTCATGTTGTGTGTGTTGATTTTATACATGAGTGGCGAGACCTACAGTTTAAAGTCGACTCCGAAGGACAGATTTTTGAGTTACATTTCGTGGCAGTTTTATTTACTCTCAGAGTTTTTGCCAGAAATCTGCTGAGAGGAAGTCGCCGAAGAAATATTTTTTCATATTTCGTTTTGATGTCTGATCTGGGGTATGAACCGTGGCCTTACGTCTAATAAGCCGACACACTACCTACTAGACTACGGCGATTTCAAGATAAATAATTGGCCATGTAAATAAGTAGGTTATTCTGCAAAACATTAACCCACTAGGATTGTCACATTAGCTTCTGAATGTTTAATTCCAAATTAGCCGTATACTCTCTATTTAATTGAATTTAAAATATATTACTTATACGTACGAAATGACATGTACTTAAAGAATTACTCTGAGAAGTATGCAATAAAATAAAAACATTTTGATTTTGTCGTTTGCAAAGTGATGGAATTAAATATTACGCATACGTCACATACTTGTTGCTATGAATTTTAAATATGTATTAAATATGAGCATTATGCGAGTGAATAGTTTTGTCAGTTGGTTCAAATAACACTATGCGACATAATTAAAAAAAATTTAAATAGACCCAGCTAATGATATAGTGTATGTTATTAGTTTTGTCGAGTATAACTCAAAAATATATTTTTTATATTTCTTGAAACCTCCAAACTCGTTTTATATGACAAAACCGTTTTTTTCTGAACCGATGTCCAAAATTTAAACCTTATTAGAAAGAAGAGGGATGGGCCTTTAAAACGATATACACATATATATTATTTGACTTAATATACTATGAGGTTTGATAAGTTAAATTTGACATATGCGAAAGTTTTTCATATTTGTTCAAGTTTTTTGTGAAGAGATTAATCTATCTTATTGAACAGCACTGTATATCATATGTATACATTCCTCACTTGTAGACATTATGAGAATTGAAAACTATTCCAAAATAAAAGTGTTTGAATGTTTGGTACTTGTATTTGTATTTGTAAGTTTGTATATTTATTTATACAATGACCAAAAACCATGTAAACAAAACTTTTCACATCAAGTTCAACGTATCAAGTGATGCATGACAAACTGTGGCAAACCGCAAAAACAGATTAACTGTTACCTATACATACATGCATACATACAATATTGTACACCTACCATATATTTACGTAAGACTTTAAAGGATTTTACAATGGAATCAAATTACAACTTTTAAATGCTTTTGACGCCGAACAAAGTCAGAACAAACATCACGGAGAAATAGTAGTTTCCTTAACTATGCTCTAATTATTTATTCTCTTAGTTTACAAATTACTCAATAATTTTAAATATTAATTTGATTTTTATTTAAATATGCCGTAGAACTCCACCAAAAATTTAAACAAACATTCTTTTTTCTACTTTAAAAATTTAGCTTGGAATTTGTCCCTTTACATAAAATCACTCCCGCTTAGGTATTCCCATATTAATATTAAAATCACATAAGTTTTAGTAAAAAGCACAGCTAAAACGACATCCGTCCCATCCAATGCCCATCATTTTGTAGTGTAATCTGTTGTCAATTTAGAGACCATCCCGTCACAAGCCCGTTTGATAAAGCTAACCTTTTATTTCCAACCTGTTGGAAAGCAATCAACCACTGCCCGAACTCGAAAGGGTATCAGTAACTATGCTTAGTACATTCTTTCCATGAACGTTTGGCTAACCAGGGCTTTACTCCCACTTTAGTAACCAAGTGGAATCTAAACTAAGAAGAGAAATTCCATGTGTATTTTATATAGGTACACTGTTTCAACCTATACATACAGTATTACGAACTACTATATAGAAAAACGTTTGTTCTTTTTAACCAAGAGACACCTTTTTTATATTTCTCTTAGTATTTAATTTTGTCTTTGTTCTCCTACAATAAGCCAGACAGTTGTCACCAGTACTTGATGTTAATAAATGGCACTCTTGGATGTTGGTTTTACCTTTATTTTTAGCTTTTGTTTTCATCACTTGAACGTCTCCTTTCCTTCTTTTTTTAACGTTTCTTTCTTTTTTAACGTTGTTTCTTTTAACGTTTCTAAAATTCATATATACTATATAATTTATATATATAATTATAATTATAATTTATATATATATATATATATATATATATATTTATAATAATATATATTTATAATAACGTATGTTGGCCACCCATTTTTTTAACCCTGGTTGGTCATTTTTGTACAGTAAGGTTACTCTTCGTTGAATCGACCAACAATTAAAAAAAATAAATTATAAAGCTCACTGCAAGCTTACCAACTAACGTTGTTGATTAAAAGAGCCAAATTTGGTCAAAAATAAAAAAGTTATATTCGATGAACAGTAACTGTCCAGGGTTAAAAGCACAAAATAGAAGGATAAAAGCTTTACGGAGAAAATAATAAATACTTCCATCTGAAAACGTGACTTTTATGTTTTTTTTTTTGACGCCATTTAACCACCTTTGGTTTTCGATTACAGGCACAGACTCAATCACATATACTTTATATTGTTCATTTATGAAAATTTAATGATATTTTCTTATGATTACATCATGTGCTCAATTTTCTTCGATTTATTCAAACATTCATCACCCATTTAGTCATTCATTCCTTATGCCATTTGCTCATTTATTTCTTATTCTTAAGAAACGACTTTCAGTTGAAAATACTGACTTGAATTTTCTTTTCTTTATTTTCATGTGTTTTCCACTCAACGTTCGTATCAACGTAAATCAACGACTGCGACAATAATAACAAACACGAAAAAAAGGTGTCATGAATGCGTCGAAAAGGCGACGAACTGCCACTTATTACATTTGCTCACATATAGCGGTGATTCAAGATACTCGTTAGAGTTTGAAGAACCAAACGATTCGAAACTTTTAATCCAATACGCTAACGAACGTGACGAGGGTCCTTATGAGTGCCAAGTTTCATCATATCCGCCTTTAGTGTTGTTAGTTTACTTAACTGTAATTGGTAAATACATTTCTCTATTGATAAACACAAAAGCGTACATATCTTTACATGCACATATTCAGATACCCACATACCCACTTGCTAACTCATATATCATCTTCTCACTTGATTCAATTTATTCTTCTTCTCGAAAGTGTTTGTTATTCTTACAATTGAGGCACCCACACAGACTTTCTTACACAAAATTTGTAGTACAGACAGACGAACGTTTATGTTCAACGGACAGGCATGTAAGCAAACGAAATGCGCGTACTTTTGACATTGAAATTAAAGTGAAGATACCCGCAAATTTTCCCATGGGTTCGAAATATTACACTCTGAGATCAAAACAGCTACCTCCTATTCCGAGATCCGTTCTAGACTCATCTGAAGACAACATTGTATTTTAAAACAGTATGCAGCTTACGATTAATCCTTTCAGTTTGTTACTATGTATTGTACCGAAGCACCATAGAATTTACTCATTCTGTCTAGGGGGAAGGAGAATGCTCTACTCAATACTCTAATTAATTCCCTATTATTGTCTCCCATGAACCTAACCATTAGCGTCCAAAGCTTCCAGCTGTAGGACAGGGTCTCACTGTCCCTTTTATGGCAACACATAATAGTCTTTATTTCTCATCCAACTTCATTTGGGCTGTTTTCAGATTTGTTCTATCTATACAGGAAGTCGCCGTAGCCTAGTAGGTAGTTGGCTTATTAGACGTGAAGCACGGGTTCGTATCCAGGTCAGACATCAAAACGAAATATGAAAAAAAAATATTTTTTTGGCGACTTCCTCTCAGCAGATTTCTGGCAAAAACTCTGAGAGTAAATAAACCTGCCTTGAAAAAGTTTCTCAAAAATCTGTCGTTCGGAGTCGACGTTAAATTGTAGGTCCTGCCACTAATGTATAGAATTAACGCACACAACATGAGCGGTGTCAGAAGCTAGGCCGTAATCCTGACTGCATAGTATTATGACATGTCATGAGACTTCCATGTCAATGCACTATTCCTAAAAATTTTACCTTCATTTTGTGTTATATTATCTCATCCTGGAGTCGAATATTCTTCCTTTTAGCAAATTTTTTACTTCTAAGGTCCACTGTCATGTAACGACTTTCAATCTTAAGACGTCAATTTTAAATGATATCGCTGTGAGTCTTTTCAAATTTGCTTTTAGCCATGTTAGTCAGGACTTCATCCACAACCAGGCTCCATATTTATAGTGAAACGGCACCACCCTGTTGGCATCCCCTAGCTGTGTCGATCTCTATTACCTCGTTTCCTCTGAACTTCAGAATGTTCTCACTAAATCTACTAGAGCTGGCTCAGTAGATTTGCCTGCTCTATAAGCTTGTTGCTGTTGTTTTTGTTGTTGCATAAGGTCATAAAATTATTCTAAATTAAACTGGCTACGATCGGAGATATCTGAGGAGGAGTCGATAGAGGGAATATATTCGCCTCTACATAAATACTTTTCAAAATTGAAAAAAGCAGGAGAGAATTCAACAAATTGTGGGTGGAACTCCATACCAGTTCCAACAGTGGATAGTGAAAGAACATGAAAACTACTTGAGTTCGACAGGATAACGGTTCGCAGGAATTCTAACTGGACACTGAGCTAGTTGCAGCTTCACTGACAAGCTAGGATTATTGCAGAAGCTGCCATGGTGTGGAATCCATGAACGGAATGGATCAATACCTTTTATGGTTTTCCCTGCACTAGGGAAACTGGCCAGTTACATCCGGAACACGTGCTATCCGGATCAAACCCACAGCAAACGGATCATGATAAGGGGACTTATTTCATACTGGGTAACACAATGGGCCATATGGCTACCGAATGAAACAGCCTGTGAACGAAAAGCTACCCGCTAAACTAACCCAAAATAAACTGCTTATTAATTGCTTATTCATTGGAAATAGAAAATAAAAATTCGCTTCAACGTAGAACAACCCATACGTTTAACTCAAGTATGCTCACAGTGTGTTATGCATGTGTGTTTGTATGTATGTGTTTTACATGTAATATCGTGTACAATCAATCATGTTGAACCATAGCAGACTTAAACTTACTACAGGCTTCTTACTCATGTTTTAATCATTATTTTCATCATCGTCATCATGAAAGTCAGGATATAAAATCAGTCTTCTTTTGTTGTGATTTCACTTGAAAATTATGTGGTACGTGTACTCCGCTACTGATGGACTGACTAACCTTTTCAAAAGTCTACTTTTTTATTTGTATTAGGTTGCAATAGTCTGTCTGTCTGGTTACTCTTCAATCATTTTTGACGTCCGTGTATTGGTTGAATGAAAGAATATTTAAATCGAATGCCAGTACCTTATGTATGTATGTGATCAGATACATTCATTAACAGGCAATAAAGCGAAATGCATTGTAAAAATTCCACTTTTCTTAGCAATTATCTGAATCTTCAACTGAATTGATTGTTGTTGTTGTTCTTGTTTTTTCTATTAATTTATAAATTTTGCGTGGAAGAAGAAAAAATTGTGATAAATTTTCCCATTTAAGGACACTGACAGTGAGTGATTGTGGGCAAAATATGAAGTGTTGAATTAAACAGTGCTCATGATTTCTTAACAAATCATTAGTATTTGTTGTCTTTTTACAAGGTTTATAAAAATTAAAACGAAGGTTTGATTAAAAATTTGTTGCTTGGATCGATTACTAACAGTGCAGTTAATCTGAGCGTAACTGAAAATGAATTCGATATCAATAAGGAAGGCTTCACAATAATATGAAAAAAAAATAATTACACCAATGGTGTAGGTTGTAAATTTAATTGAATACGATTCAAAAATATTTTTATTTGAAAAAAATTTGTTTTGAATTTCTCAAACAAATTGAATGGTTACAACAATCGATGGCAGGGTTTCCACGGTTTAGTCCGTCATCCACTACGCCGACTTTCATTAATTCTAGTATCAAATACTCGTCCCATCGGAACATCTTCCACCCGAACTTCGTAGCCTAACGAGTGCATCCCCTGAATGCTAATGCACTGGACAGCGCCCATGTCCTTGAGATGCCCATACAGCTCATTGTACAGATCAGATGCGGAAATCATCGTCAAATGAATGAGTTACTTCTTCAGTATTTGTTTCATCGGTCTCAAGAGGTCTCTGTTACTTAGTTCACTATCGAGACCATAGTAGAGCAAAAAGTGTCAAAAGTTATTTCACGTTTGGCCTCCACACCGACACCAGTTTTGCTGGTAACAGCGGAGCTAACAGACAAAAAAAAACCGCCGTCAACATTGAAATTGCAGTTAACGGTCGTAATTTGGGATCCGATACGCCGCATATTGCTATCTGTCGACTATACTATATATACATCATTTTGCCCTAATTTACTCTTAGACCCATTTCGGCAGACTTTCGTTCATTGTCGATGAAGGCAACAGAAACAGCTCGCTTTATAAGCTCTATGATGTCGTCAGCGTACACAAACTGAACTTTTTTGTGGAAAAAAGTGTCATTGCGACGTAATACGGCCTTCCACAGAACACTGTTCAGGACGAAGTTTAAGAAATCGTCTGATAAGGGATCGCCTTTAATGAAAACATGCACGATATCAAAACATTCAGAGAAATTCATTCCTTCTTTGACGGAGCAGCTGCATAGCCTTACCGATTTCAGACATTGTGGCAATAATCCCGATTCCTTATAGTCTACAATAAGATGGTGTGTGTCGACTTGTTTTTCTTGGGTCTTCTCCAGGATTTGAAGTAATGTGAAGATCTAGTTGGTGGTAGATTTAGCAGGTATAAAGCCTCCCTGATACTGTCCAATCAGTGTTTTGACGAGTAGTTTCAGTCATTCACAGAATATGCTATTAGGGAAAAGGCTTATTCCCTTGTAATTGAAAATAAAAAATGTCTTGTTATTCAAAAGTTTTATCGTTGACTGTCATAGTCAAGATACTGCTCACATCTGCATTGAGTGTCCAGGTTTGTGTATCAAAACCTTTTATGAATATACTTCAAGAAATTCATAAATTCTTACAGTAATCTCCATTCTCCTTAATCCTTACAAGAAGAGAGTCTTCTTCGATATTTGCCACATCTATGGATGATTCCAAATGAATAAAAATAAAAGACCCACTCCAGACCATTATTCTGTTTATTGAGGCATTTTTTTATTATCCTTGTGATTGATGCACACATGATCTCTAATTTCGTTGGATAATATCGAGCTTTTTTCCCAAAAATATCTATATTTCCTAGGCCACCTTCTCATGTACTGTATCAGAATAGAACATGGAATTGAGATTGTATTTGTAAATGAAGGATGCCTTCAATCTCTCAGATACAAGAACTAAAGTTTTGTTTCCAATTTACTTTTGCATAAAGAGTGTTGAAAAGATTATATTAATAGGTAAAACGTAGTTGTTTGACGCAGTCCAAACTTAAAACTGATTGGATCAGTTTGCAATTTAATAACGAGCAAAGCACTAATAATGCCTTAGTTCTGCGACCATACGATCTACTGTACTTTTTTAGATTATCTGCTTCATGCATATTGCCCTGACAAACCTCAAGATGCTGCTCGGTGTCAACAAAGCCAATTCCCTTCACATTATCTAGTATGCATCCAGTTGTTTCTTTCTAGGGTGCATTAATGCCTTAAAGGTCCCATGAATGTGTTCCTAAGATTCATTCTCATGTAGCGCTCAAGACAATTCCCATTCTGAATAAGTGTACACTGAGTTAGGTCAAAAGACCAGATAATATCAAGTTATTTCCTAATAGCCTGATGCATGTCACACATCTTCTTTTGGTGTAAGTTTCGTACAAAAGTTGTAACTGCCTCAAATCCACTTGGTTCAAGAAGAGTATTTGTCTGTTTTTATCTTCCCTTTCCTTGAGCATTCCTTTCCAAACTTCCTCCCTAATTCAAAGGGAGGGTTGTGGCCCCATCAATGATTTGGAAGCTACGAGAATATCCACATGACCAGTGACCCAGCAAAGGGAAGCCTCATTTTCCCTACCTAGTTGTTTCATTTCCCCCGGTCAGTCGCATACTATCTTCAATTTAACCCCATAAAAATCAAGTATTCCCAGTGGCGACTTGACTGTCAGACAGTATGGCTGTGTCCTCTCTTCTGCACCTCCTGTCGAAATTGAGTTGCACACATCTTTTGATGACACAAACCTCGCAGTTTCTCCATGTGCTCGCAACCAAAAGCTACTGCTCCTGTCCATGATACCTCTTTTATCCATTGTTATACAAAAAAATCGTCCTCTTTGTAAACGACTATGCAGCTTCTAGATTACTTCATTCATTTTTGTCAGTAAGTCTCATTGCGAGCATTTCCTAAAGTTATAGAGCTGATTGGATAGTCCACATTTTAAGAAAGTATGCTGATTTCAGAATTACTCCATTCAGCGAAGACCTTATCAAAATCATAAAGACTTTATTGGTTCTGTCTATTCAAATGCTTAGGTCACGAAATTCCGTAATGAATTTCATATTCAACTTGTCGCTCATCAACCTAACTATAATTTCCAAAGCTCAGGCCTTTACTACCACGGGCAACGAATTTAAATCCAACAGAGCATCCAGCACCGTTGTGAAACATGGTATTGTTACGTTTTTACCTTTTTAAAAACGTTTAAAATATCAGTTCGTTGGTTGCAAACAAAATAAAAATAAATTGGTGTTCAGTTTCAATTAAACTTTTTATTGTTCGCACTACTTTTGTGTGTCACAGTTCACAACTTGCCGAATACAACAATAATTGCTTGTTCGCTATTCTTCTCTGCTTACAACGCAGATCTTTTCCACGGCTATCTTTTAACCACGATTGTTTTCTTCACACCCAACGCGTCTGCACACAAGATTGACTGAATTCTTAGTACTCGTTGCCTGCTTTGTCTTGCCTTTTTATATGCCCACGTAATCAGTCTGATGAAGGTTCTTGAAATCAAGCGGGGTTTCGCCTTTTCGAGACCTATATCGTGACTTCATTGTTGGTTGCGCATTTTGTTCAAACTGCTTGTTGTTGCGTTCTCGCTTACTTGTCTATCCCCTTTTCTTTCGTACTGATGTTGTTGGTTTACTTGTAACAAGTTCGTTGTATTTGTTTGTGTAGCTTTTTCTCGTTTAAATGTTGAACGATGTACATCGTTTCCATTTTCGTAACAGTATTGTATTTTAACTTTTAAATCTTAAAGCAAAGATAACTTGTTAAACATTTTCATTTAGAATTGCATCAATTGAATTTAATTCCCTCCGTTTCGAAAAACCATCAACACCAATAACTTTTTGTTTAATTTGTTTTTCTTTTCATGACTCTTTAACCGAATGCCAATAAGCCTTTTTCACTATTATTTTTAGTTCTGTTCATTCGGCCTCTGCTCTAAGAGACTTGATGTACTATCCTTTGATGAAAGAGTAAATTTGCAAATATAAAAGGAAAAGGAAGAGGAAATGAGAAAAGAGTTTAAAAAATATTCAATTTCTTTTTTTTAGAAATATTCCACTGAAAATGTCCCTTTGGCAAATGAACGAATGAATCCAAACTAATAACAATCACATAAAAATAAATTCAAATAAGAAATAGCCGCATAGTCTGTCCATTTAGAGTCCGTCTAGGCCTCCTCGTTCAAAATGGCAGAATCTCTAGAGTTCAGTTCAGTTCTTTGTAAGACTCTCGTGTATACCTTTAACTGTTAGAGGGCATAACATGGTTGCCATTTCATTTAAGCAGCCATGTTGGTGTTATACGTTGATTTTGATGGCGATTGCTTTGGCCTGAATTCCGAAATTTGGTCATCAAAACTTCATATAAGCAAAAAGATTTTTTTGTTTTCGCTCTCTTTCTTATTCTTCTTCTACATTTTGACTGTATGTATGTTTGCAGAACATGTTATTTATCTGCAACATTTATGTGTTGAAATAAATTAGGGCGAATAGAAACAAATATGAATTTAGGACTTTTCGTACAACGTACCCTTAACACCTTGACTGCCAACCACGAGATAACTCATAGATTGCGTTCCCTTCTAGGGTGCCAACTACGAGTTATCTCGTACTCACTAAATGTGAAAAAATCAAATTGTCGTTTTTGGCCCGTCTTCTGAAAATTGCCGTGGCAGTCATCGCGTTAAAGCCCCAAAAGTGTTTCGTTGCTCATAGTTCACATGCTTAACAATTTTAATTTGTATGTTGGTTTGATAGGGAATTTCTATCTTTCCGAAAAATGACATTCATTGCAAATTGTTTTTACTACGCACTTTTATAGTCTATGTACAGTAGAGTATACATACATACTCATGATACATACCATAGAAAATTAGAACAAGCAACGTAATTATATGTTAAATGTTCACAACGCATTTAGTACACAACTTGTTGTGCTCGATCAGCAGAAACATACCAACATATCGTAGACATCAGTTGCTAAATATTAGAAGCCGCCATATGTTGCTTTAGATAGGCACAAGGTCACATCACCCTATAGGAATATGAACTTAATACACGTGTCAGTAAACATCCACACCAGAGCTCAGCAATGAATCGTTTTTTCGCTACTCATAAGTACTCTTGAAATTTTGATTATAAGAAAGTCAAAACAATATTGAAATTCAACTACTCTGATTCATTCGTACAACGTTGTTTTATAAGTACAGTTTGCAATGAGAATGAGTACAACGTTGACATCAAACTCATAACATTCGAAATATGTTTGATTCATACGCCTACTCATTCAGATTCAGAAATTTAGAAAAATACTTATAATACTCTTAAATGATTCGAATCATTCATCAAAATTTAGAGTCTTAGTTGTTGTTGCATTTACAAAAAAACGAAGAAAGAAAAAGACAAATACAGCAAGCAAAGCAAACACATAACCTTCTAGTGAGTATTGCAGTGGTCATACCCGAATCATACTTATTTTGTGATTCTTGTAAATGTTGAGTCATGGAGAGTCGAAATCAACAACATCATACGTATTGTTAAGTATGAGTACGATGAGTTCTTCAAACTTTGAATATGAGTAGTACGAGTATAATATTAAAATAAGTATGAATGCGTATCAGAAATTATGAGTATGATTCGATTCTATTCATCTTTGCATACTCATTGTTGATCTCTGATA
The DNA here is from genome assembly GCA_932273835.1 of Sarcophaga variegata. Lineage (NCBI taxonomy): Eukaryota > Metazoa > Arthropoda > Insecta > Diptera > Sarcophagidae > Sarcophaga > Sarcophaga variegata. The sequence goes on from OW026358.1 coordinate 74,094,549, forward strand.
TACACCAAATGGATCTTTTTGATTGACTTCTAAACTGTAACTAGACGAAGCATTTCTGAAGCGTAGCAGGCGATAAGAAGTGGATTATAAATGAAAAAAATATAAACGAAACAAGGTGAAGTTTCGGTAGCGGTGGCAGAGCCAGCAGTGGCACCAAAAAAGGTGTATTTGGTTAAATTGAAAGGTAATTGTTCAAGATTATCTTCTGCAGCCTGGTCCAAAGATTGATTCCAATCTCTACTTTCAACAATTATCCGAAGAGAAAGTATTCCATGTGGACAACGGACCTCATACATTTTTAATGACGCTGCAGAAACTGAGAGAGCTTAAGTGGGGAGTCTTAATGTGTTTGATTTGTCTTAACCTCTGCAGAACTTTCATAATAGAGTAAATTTAAATTCCGTAGAGGCCTGCAAAATGCATTGTATCAGATTCGCTCATAGAATACTCAAAAATTGCAATGAATAATATCGACTCTCCTCAACTGTTACCGCGACTTAACTCAACCTCTATGACTTTGGGAGACGCTTCCCCATTAGACTTATCGACAAAATGAATGCAGTCATCCGAAAGTTGCATACAACTTTAAAAATAGAACTAGGTCAAGAACGTATCTTGGAACAGGAGCAGAAATTTGTTAAAGTCCATGGCATCAAAAGATGTATTCAATTCAACTCTGAACTCAAAAACTTCTGAAAGTAAAAGAAATTTCCATGAAAAAGCTTATCAAGAATCTGTCGAGTCTAAACCTTAGGTCCCGCCACTCATGTATAAAATTAACACACACCACATAAGTGGTGTTAGAATTTTAATCTCGACTAAACGTCTGTAACTACCAATTATGTATGTAATAGGCTTGGAAGAGACATCATACGGATACCCTATGAATCTTTAGAGGAGCACAATAGATCGTAATACTAATGCAACTCTGCAGGATAATAATAATAATAATCCAACTAAATTGCACATTTTAGGTGTTTAAAAGGTCGTTTCAAATACAATATAAGAATTATGAGTTTAAATTTTGCAACCGAATATGCAATATTTGTTGGTTTAGAAGTTTAACTCGTTAGGAGCCTAAATTTCTAAAAAGTGCCAGGCATCTATCGGTTCATTTTTGAAACATATTCGTAAATATGTAGAACTTTTCTTCTATCCGTATTGGTTTTGCAGTTTAAAAGTTTCTTATTTCTGTAAACTCTCTACTTGAGCTAAGAAATTCTAAAAGTCCCACTTGAAATAATTTGAATAGAACCTGCAATCTCAATAAAAATCACATATTTAGGCTATGGGTGTCAGTCAGTCAGCAATACAGTCCTTTTCTTTAAAAAATTTCTCAGTGTATAGCGTTATTTGGATTAGAATGTGTGTATTTGTAAAATTGAAAAATAAAATGTCGTAGAAGTGAGAAGTTAAAAAGTCAAGAGCACATCTTCATTTACGGTACAATTTGAAATTTGTCGCCTTCAGGCTACTGAATTTATAAAGACCCACACTCACTTTTTAGAGCCAACCAATACAATAATATTAAACACACACATGCATACATGCACACATACTCACATAGATAGAAATATTGTATACATTTTATAGAAGTTCCATACATACATGCTAATATATATATATACATATAAGACAAACGACAAGTTCTTCAAGCATACAGTCAGTTCAGACAAACAGTCAGTCATTCATTTCGCATCATATGAAAACATTTTATTACAAAAATAAAGAAATACGCATACATATAACGACCCTCTGAAATATGTACACACATGTATGTGTACATGTATATGTTTACATTTGTATGTGGATATACAATATATTTCTTACAACGATGTACATTTACATTATGAAAGAATACCCACATTACCCTCATACGAGTAAGGAGGAATGTATCCAGAGGTAAAAATTTGGATTTTTATTTAAAACTCCCAGCTAAATAATAATAACAACAATAATAAAAATGTGACCAAGTCTTCGAATGTCAAAAAATCTCAATGTACTCACATTTCAACATCTATCTGGGATTATATCTTCTAAACCGGAAATCATGTATTTTTTAGTTTCATTTGAGAATGAGTGTACATGTGGTTTTCTAGACATTTTTAATAATCATTATTGCATAAAAGATTTAAAAGTCTGTAAATTGAGGGGTGGGACCTACAGTTTAAAGTCGACTCCGAACGACAGAGTTTTGAGAAACTTTTCATGGCAATTTTATTTACTATCGGAGTTTTTGCCAGAAATCTGCTGAGAGGAAGTCGCCGAAGAAATACTTTTTTTGTATTTTGTCTTAATGTCTAGCCAGGGGCTCGAACCCTGACTTTACGTCTAATAAGTCAACACACTACCTACTAGACTACGGCGACTTCACACCACTTGTGTTGTGTGTGTTATTTTTATACCTGACTGGCGTGGACTACAATTTAAACTTGACACCGAACGACAGATTTTTAAGAAACTTTTCATGATAATTTTATTTTACTCTTAGAGTTTTTGCGAGAAGGCTGCTGAGAGGAAATCGCCAAAGAATATTTTTTCAATTGACTCAACTGAGGTTTGAACCACGGGCTCACATCTAGTAAGCCTAGTGTTTTCTATGGACGCGAGGATATTAATTTTGAAATAAAATAACTTATTTACTGTTATCTCTTATTATTTCTTTATTTAAATAAATCCCTTATTTTTAATATCTTATGAGACAATATTTATTTATTACGCAATACTTTTACTGCCAATATCAAATTTTAAAGTGTATAAATGTTGCACTTTTGTTTGCTTTGTAAACTTTCCTCTATTTACTTTCTTACTTAATTGGCAATTAACAACCCGATTAACGGATTTTGGCCTGCCGAAACACATCCTTCCAGGCGCCTCTGCTTCTTGCGCGCCGATACCAGTTGGTCACACCAATCGATGACAAGGCTTCCTCGATTTGGTCCTTCCAACGGATACAAGATCATCCTCTTCGACGACTTCCGCTGATCCCTACCACAAATACACGTCTCGCCGGAGCATCCTCCTCCATTTGAACGACATGGCCGAGCCAGCGCAGCCGCTGTATATTAATACACTGCTCAACGTCTATGGCGTTGAGGAGCTCACACAGCTCACTGTTGGATCGGATGCGGTAATCACCGCCAACTTGCAATGGGCCGAAGATCTTACGTAGGACTTTTCTCTCGAATACTCTCAAGGCTGCTGCATCAATTATTAATAGGGTCCATGCCTCTGCGCCATAAAGAAACACGGGTAAGATGAGTAGATGTATTAGTTTTGGTAGAGTATTAGTTTTGTCGTACGAGAGAGGTCTCTACTACTCAATTGCCTATTGATGTTTTATTTATTTTTGTTATGGCGACTTCCAGAATCTTACTTTTGTTTTTTTATTTTTATTTTATTTTATTTATTTTATTTGCCTATGGAAATATTCCTTACAGGCAATTTATTAAAGTTACAATTGTAAATTTAAATTTATATCAATTTTAAAAACTATGAATTTAAATATATAATTACATTATTTTTTATTAAATTATTTGATGACGAAAAATCTATTAGCATATACAATTTATTAAATTCTTTACACATTCTCCTTATTGGATCAGCACCAGCGTAGTTGGATCTAAAAAATTGTATTGATAATGGGGAAAAATGACGTGACGGACGTTGAGGAACATTAAACGTGATATTATGGATTAAAAAACTGGAGCCTATATCACCAGTAATTACATTGAATATGAATGAGATATTTAACATAGTTCTGCGGCTTTTAAGTGTCGGAAGTTTAATTAAAGCTAGTCTGGCAGAATAAGAAGGTAAACTTGTAGGATTAAAATTCAGTCCTCGGAGACAAAACATCAGAAATTGCTTTTGTACAGATTCGATGACGTCGGAATATTTTTTATATAGAGGATCCCATATTATGGAACCATATTCGAGTATAGGCCTTACAAGAGATGTGTAGAGCGATTTAGTAACATAAGGATCGTTAAATTCTTTTGCCCACCGTTTTATAAAACCAAGAACGCTTCTAGCTTTATTTACAGTCATAGTTATGTGCGGGATAAAATTTAGTTTGGGATCAAGTAGAACTCCTAGATCCAGGAAGTTATCTACAAGCTCAAGCTCGTATCCATCAAAAGCATAGTTTGCAGGAATCGGATTCTTTCTTACAAATCTCATGTATTTACATTTTTTGAGATTAAGCTGCATTAGATTTAAATTACACCATAAATGAAACGAATTTAGGTCATTTTGAAGAAGTTTCTGATCGGAACTTTGGCGATAACTTAAGAAAATTTTTACGTCATCAGCGTACATTAGGATATTGGAATAGTGAATCGTTTCAGGTAAGTCGTTAATAAACAATGAAAACAGAAGCGGTCCAAGATGGCTACCCTGAGGTACCCCAGAAAGGACATCAATACTTCTGGAGCAGCAGTTTTTAAAAAGTACGGTTTGTTTTCTGTTAGTTAAATACGAGTAAATCCATTTTAGACTAAGATCGGAAAATCCCAATAAATAAAGTTTCTTCCTCAAAAGTACATGATTGACTTTATCGAAGGCCTTGCTGAAATCCGTATAGATAACGTCTGTTTGTTGCTGATGAAAAAATCCTTGATACACAACTGTTGAGAGATGAAGCAGGTTTGTTGTAGTAGAACACTTTTTCCTAAAACCGTGCTGATAAGGAGATATCAAGTTAGAAACTTGATAACATAAATCATCTGTAACCATTTTTTCAAACAGTTTTGGAATTATGCTCAGTTTTGCAATACCACGATAATTTGTAACATCGGATCTATTTCCTGATTTGAACAAAGGAATAATGAATGAATCCTTCCAAACATTAGGAAAATAACCACATATAATCGATTTATTAAATAAGTATGATAGTGGAACAGCTATAGAGTCGGCACAATTAATTAAGATGTTACTAGGAATGTTATCAGGTCCAAAGTTATAGGAGAATTTTAGTTTTCTCAATTCCATAGAAATAGTAGGAACGTTGATTAAATTTATTGATACTGTGGAATTTGTATTTATTTTAATGTGATAATCAGTGGAATCATTATAAGTTGCATCCGAATAAGTTGTGGAAAAGAAGCTGGCAAATAAATTGCTTATAATGCTGTCATCACTAGATTCAATCTGCTGAAATCTCATAGAAGATGGAAAACCAGTTACTTTTTTCTTTGAGTTCACAAATTTAAAAAACGATTTTGGATTACGCTTAAAGTTGTATTTCATTGTATTTACATATTTATCGTAACATGATTTATTAAGTATTGTGTATTCCGCCCGGGTAACAGAATATCTTATATAATCCATATAACAACCAGATTGTTTAAACTTTTTATAGTATTTATTCTTCTTATTTTTTACACGAGCCAGTTGTTTATTATTCCATGGAGGACCGGATAATTGTCTAGATATTTGCTTTGGAACACATAAATTCAAAAAGGTATTAACCTTAGAGTAAAAAGCTTTAGACATATCATCAACATTAGTATAGCATGAAAAAAAGGAGTGCCAATCCGTATTGATTAGGAGTTCATTTAACATATTATAGTTGGTGTGCTTAAATGAAAAAACTTTCTCATTTTTGCTACACGAAGGCATCGATAAGTTAAGTGGAATGGATGTTTTTAATACGAGCGTTGGATGATAACAATCTTCTGGACTGGTAATAGGGAGCGAGCGTTTAATAAAGCTATTAGTCACCTCATTAACGAATATTAAATCCAATATTTTGAAATTAATGTTTGGAATGCCATTAATTTGGAACAGACCCAAATCATACAAAATATTAAAAAATTCGTCGAAATTTGAATTCTGCTTCATTTGAATGAAATAACCATCGTCTGGTAAGTATTTCCATTGAATTGAAGGTAGATTAAAATCACCGAGGACAAAAATAAAATCACCGTCTTTTGAAGAATGAGCAAGAGTACTTATAGCTTCTGCATGTTTTATGTATACAGCTTGTGGAGAAGATGGCGGAATATATGAACAGGTAATAAAAATACGATGACCATTCATTTTTATAGAAACAGCTATAAATTCAATATCGTGAGGTGTATCAGTTACTAAAAGCTCAGATGGTAAATTACATGAAATAGCAATAAGGACACCTCCTCCTGTAGTTTCATTGCCACGATCACGACGAAAGATGTTAAATTTGTTACAAAGTATTTCAGTATTCAAAAAATTATCATTTAACCACGTCTCCGTAAATACTAATATTTGCTGATCGATGTTAAAACTATTCGTGTATAATGTAGTAAGTTTTGTTCTCAAGCCACGAACATTTTGATAAGCGATGGACATAAAATCATCAGTTAGTTTTTTGGAACAAACGATTCACGTTGTGGAAGTACGGCAATACTTTGGGGTCTAGCTTTATAGATATATTCCCGAACTAGAGTATTTGTTGGCCAGAAATTCGGATTAATTAGAGTCTCAAAAATATCCGTAGAAATAGTAATTTTAAATGATGAGATAGATCTAGGTTGAGAAAATTAAATTTCTGTATTGATATATCCGCATCACTACCAATAGCATTTCTTATGTATAAATCAACAGATTCCGATGTTGTATGGTAATGTAAGCGCGAAACGAAAATTGTCTTTTTTGGAGGAACTGCTCGTAGAGGAATATACCTGGAATCACTATTTATGGATCCGGGAGGATTAATATTTATAGATTGTGGAGGATTGATTACATTAGGATATAAATTAGTACTATTTAATTCAGTAATATTGGAACAAGGAACAATGCAATCGGATTCACGATATAAATTATTACTATTCAATTCAGTAATATTGGAGAATTGAACATTACCATCGGATGCAGAATTACATGGGGGCGCAGAAACATTTTCTTGGTCGTCACGTTTATCTTTATTCATATTTCTTGCCGACTTACGACGTTTTGGAGAGGACTGTGGGGGAGATTTTAAATTATCCAAAGATTTAAAATCATCAAATAATTTTCCATATGCCGAAATGCGGTCATTTAATTTAATTGCCTCTTTTTGAAGTTCGGTGAATTTGTTTTTAGTCTCTTGAAAAAAACGGTAATAATTTACTCCGATTTTTCTACAGTTTTCGCAACACCAATGCAGACCTTTATTTTTAGAAACGGCTTCAGCAACGAGTCCTGAAAGACCACTACATTTAAAATGACAACATTCGTGACACAGCCAACAAACAATCATTCTTTCATCATCGTTTTTTATATTACAATTTTTTACTAAGCAAGCCATTTTCAAAATTAATTATATAAATGTTTCGCTCAGTGTAGAATAAGTATGAAGTAGATGGCAACTCTATTATTCAGCTGTAGTTATTGTTTCTATGTTCAATTGGTGTAAAAAAAAACGGTTTAAACTGTTCCGATCTTAGTTATTGTTTGTGTATTTGATTTTGTTTTGATCTTTATTTCAATTTCTTTTCTTTTCTTTATATTCAATTTGCATATGTTTCGTATTGTTTTGATTTAAATTTTTATTGTTTGTTTATTTGTATGTTTTTTTGTTGGGAGAAATCAGCTGACTGTGAATTGTTGTTATTGTTTTGAATTTATTGTTGTCCTTTTGTAATTCTGTTTTGTTTATTGTTATCGTTTTGTATTTCTGTTTTATTAAATATTATCACATTGGCGCGAACTGTTTTTACACAAAATTGTTGTTTCAATTGTTTTATATATTGTTTATGTTTTGTTTAGTATATTGAATTAATCTTTAATCTTTTTTTAATGTTGCTATGTAGGTGTTAGGATTAATAGGATTAAAAATACTGTGTAAGTTTGTTGTTGTTTTAATTGCAGTTGTCTGATTTTGTAGATGAGTCATCAAAAATAAGAATGATATTGTCCGTTGTATATTAGTTTTTGTAAATTTTGAATATTGCAGAATATTCTATATTCTGTTGCAATGCGTTCTTTTTTCAATTTGATAAATTTCAAATTGTTATTGTGCACTGTAGAATTGACTTCAACAACGTCGAAATGTTAATTGTTAATTTTGTTATTGTAATTATTTTCTTTCGATTTTTCGTTTTGTTCATATTGTTATTATTGTTTTATTATTGTAATTCTTTGTTATTGTTGTTGTTTAGTTTTCTTTTTCGACACTAGGTACTTAATATCCCTTCAGTCTTCGCAACAATACTAACACCACGCCTTTTCAATTTATTTAATTTTTTTGTTTTTATTTGTATCGGTGAGTGTGGTCCTTCATAAGACTCTGGTCGGATTTCTACGACTGAAATACTATCTTTACGCCATTAGGCGAAGCATTAATTTTTTGGAGGAGTAGACAGCATCCCACATGGGTGGATTTCTTGTGGTATTCGTTTAATTGACTTCGTTGTAATTTATATTTATCACCACTCGGATTAGTTAATATTCCAACCGATTATCCTTTTGGACTTTGAGAGTCCTGTGGACCTGTAGATATTTCTTAACAAATGGTGCAGATCCAACAGTTTTTTTTTCTTAAAATGCCTGTTGTAATACTAGACGTCCAAAAACGTTTGGGTACCTGGTTCCTCATAGGCATAATATTTTTAAGTTGTGCTTTTCATACTGTCAACCTATATATTAATGCTGAGTTTGTTACCTTTGATATCGTTATCATTTATTCGACCTACATAGTCTTCACATGAACTATCAGGCGTTATTTTTAATATTATTCATACAATCTGGAAGTTTCAAAATATTTTGACAATTATGGAAAGTGTCACACGGTAATTCTGACCAGATAAAAAATATTTGGAAATTCTAGGAAGACTGTAAAAAAGCCAAAATATTGAAGAAGTAAATAATAGGGAGTCGAAACAGTATGTTATTGGTGTTAAACGAACTTTATGGAGGTAATTGATATAAACATAATTACATACCTGATGTCACATTCTTAAAAAATGTTTATCAGAAGAACTTACTTTTTGAAGACTTACTAACATATTTGGCTGTTACTGACCAAACTGATTTCAATATGTTACAGAATTGTCTGCTATTAAATCCATTTTCGATTCAATTCAGCCCTCCTTCAAAGAAAATATTCATAATATTTGAATTGTTCACTGGTCATTGCTTGAGGGCTCATGTTTGGAAATTGACTTCCTTTATAATGACTTTGCTTTATGCTTTCTTTTATAAAATATTTTTCCAATTCAATCCAATGACTCAGGTTTTTAATAATGAATCCAACAGATACTCGTGGTATCCCTTACATTACACCATGATTTTAAAGTGTCCCATGACATGCTCAAAGACGCCTCAGGATACTATCATCATAATGGAGTAAATACAACGTACATGTTTCTCATCATTCAACACATACTTACTGGAACATGAAATTCCTTTTTTTCCATCGTTAACTACTATTTGACGTTACATTTAAATGGTTTGTTTATATTCATTTTCACTTACATCAGCACATCAACACAGATCCACACCTCACCACTCGTAAATTTAACACAACCTCAGACTTCACTTACGTACATACATACATAGAATGGCAATTCTTTTTTATTACATGTACGTGTATATGTTTTACTTGTATTTACAGTTCCTCATGTGGAGATACTTGACGAACGTGGTTCAACTACACCAGAGAAGTATTAAAAAGCTGGCAGTACTATTGAACTGCAATGTGTCATATCGAAAATTCCTCAACCAACATCGTATATGACTTGGCGACACAATACGCGTTTGCTAAAGTATGACACCAGTCGCGGTTGCATTAGGTGAGTACAAATGTAAATAATCCTTCATATATATATACAACCGCAGTTAGACGTATCCATAGTTTTACAAATACCATCAAAGCAAAACCCGCAGCTTATCTAATACATTCATAGCACTACTCTTACCATACACGTACGTATGGTACACACACAGTTGTAAATCAAATTTTATGTTCTTTCACAGTTTGTTAAAAACAAAAATTAGATGATTGCAAACGAGTTACGCTATGGAAATACAAATGAAGACATTCAAAAAGACACTTAACACAGAGGGAAAAACTGCGTACGTAACTAAACTGTCAAAATGGTGAATAAAGTTTTCAAGGCATAATGGACGAACAGATGATTCAGCCCTATTTAACGGTATAGTTATACTTATTAGATGCTAAAGAAAAAGCAAAATCCCTGTCATAGTATAGAATGATGTAGGGATTACACAAGTACTAGGCTAATGCAGTAACATAACAAGTATCTTATTTACATACATATGTATGTATTGGTAGGCAAATATATGTAAGTGCTATACCATAAATACATACTTATGATGAAAACTGTAAATGATAATTTCCATTTGTAAACAAAGACTAATTAAGCAAAAACCGACTACTGGGACATCCAAATCTTTACTTCTGTTTTGTTAGGGTACGGCAAAGGAATTAAACTGCAAGCAATTGTATTTGTTTTCAGCCCTCTAAATTTAAGGGTATGTACCTTTATTACATGGGATTAACTAGCTCCAGGTATTTCCAATCGCTGTATATGAGCAATATTGAAAATATATTGGCCACAGATCATTGCCAATGTACAAATATATTAGCAGGCACGGCAGCAGACCGTGCAATAAAAACTCGAAAGGAAATTATTAGGGTAACACGCATAGAGCTGGAGACACCTAGAGGCATCAGCTAGAGTTAAAAATGATTGAAATCGGCCTTAGCTGGAGAGAAGTTAAATGTCTTGCATCTGGAAAAGATCCGCTGTTATCAAAATTCGTGCTGTACTAGAAATGTCCTTCTATCTAAAATCGGTTATATAAAAACAAAAGCAAATGATTGTCTTAATGCAGCCACGCTGAACTAGTCCCTATTTACTCTGGTTAATGGACCGACAGCATCATTGCACCGTACATCATCAAGAACAACAAAAATCATAGTGTTACAGTCAGCGGCGTTAGGTACCGTGTAATGAACTCCAAAACATCTGAAAGACGCAAGGTGGGCACGACGTTAGTGGGCCGACGACATCATTGGAACGTATTTTTTGATAAACGATAAAAGACATAACGATGAATTCCGACCTTTGCTTTCAAAAATGAAAAAATTAGATACAGACCACACTACATGGGTCACCATGAAACCTTTGACAGGCTAGATTGGTGAACTACCAAGTTCATACGATATGACTCCATTCGACTAATTGTGTGGGCTTGAGTGAAGTTTCTCCTTTACAGGGACAAACCTTTCCCTGGAAAACAATATTTCAGCTGCCATTGTTAAAATACCGCACGAAATATCGAATTACAACTGCTGGATGGACCACCAAAGTCGTTGCAGCAAGCAACACATAAATGAAATGATCTTTGAAAAGTATATGACAGTCATTCATTTATCACTTCAAATTAATATTTCACAAATATTTTTTCCTCATTTTTCAAAACCCAAACGGTTAAAAATATAACGCGTTATTTGTACCTGCACCCCATCTAGCATTATCATTCTATATTGGTCAGTCCTGTTTACTGACCTCCTAAATACGATATAATCGTTAGCTAGTGATTTTAAAGGCTATTTTTCTCTGCTCTTACATCTCCTTGTAAATAGTGTTACCATGTGCTTCTACTTTTTAGCAAAACGCGCCCACTGTATGCCGCAACTTATACATACATACATAACATACATAATTGGTCATTACAACCCTTTAGTCAGGATTACGACCTAGTTTCTCACACCACTTATGTTGTGTGTGTTAATTTTATACATCAGTGGCGGGACCTACAGTTTAAAGTCGACTCCGAACGACAGATTTTTGAGAAACTTTTCATGGCAATTTTATGTACTCTCAGAGTTTCTGCCAGAAATCTGCTGAGAGGAAGTCGCCGAAGAAATACTTTTTGTATTTTATTTTGATGTCTGGTCTGGGGCTCAAACCCTGGCTTTTCGTCTAATAAGCCAACACACTACCTACTAGACCACGGCGACTACAACTTATACGTACCCGATAAACTAAACTCCAAGCAGAACTCATATAAGTTTGTACTTCGACATTGAAATGGTGTTTAAACTTATGTGACAACTTACTAATTTGTGTGTGTGCATTTGCAAAAGTAACATATCTTCTTGTACTCGTTCATATCCCTCATATTATTGGTAAACATAAACCTTTCGATGGTAAAATTTAATTATACAATTTATAGTGTTTGAACGAGTAAACCATACCTCCTCCTAAGAAACAAACCAAATGGAATATCATCTTATAAGACTACGCTTAACTTTTGGTTTTGAAATCCTGTTAAAAACAAAAAATTCGAAAGAAAAAAAAATACGAAAACTAACGAGTAAAACCAAAACTTTTGCTTGCAGATTTTCACTTAAAAGTCTTGAATTACAAATTTTTTTTCTTGTGTGCCTTTCTTTTTAATTTAAGAAACATAACAGATGCTCCAGTAGGGATATATGACGACTTGAAATAGGTGATGACTTTGAATAACTAACAAAAGAAATCATAACAATTGTGATGAATTTATTGATTTGGAAAAGCCAGGACTTTTTGCTAAAGGCTACGAAAACATTATTTATTTATTTTGAATAACAATATGAGATTGATTTTTTTTTTGCATTTCATTTTTTTTAAATATTGAAATCAGCATTTGTCACGATTGTAGATTTAAGGATTGTAGTTTTGAAATAAAAAAAATTGTTTTTTGCTTTTATTTATTGTTATTTCCTTATTTAAGCATTTATTTTTTTATTTAAATTAACAACACTTATAATTGATTTCATCACCCTGTACATTTTATTACACCATATTTTTACAACAAAGATCCAACTTAACAGTGAACATCTGTCGCAATCTTCACTACTAGTCACTGGAAATGTTATCTTTACCTCTTTTTATACTTTATTCGTTTTCTGTTTGAAAACTTCTAGTACCTACGTAAGGTAGGTTGATTTGTTATTGTTTTTATAATATAATTTTTATATAAAACGACTTATTTTTTATTAAAATAGATAAATTCATATGTACGTAGTTAACTTATATATTTTGAATAAACCTTGTACGTTTTTGTACATGAGCCTTAAAATGAAACTGCCAAATTTCATTTTATTTAATCAGCAAATTAAATTTCATCCATTTTTAGATTATGATGTATTTAAAAAATGTAAATGTCAACAATATAAAGAAAAAATAATTATTTGTTTCATTTCAAAAATTAAAACAGTTTTAAGAAATTGCTAACACAACATTGTAGTTAGTAAGGATGGGTTGGATGTTCAAGTTAATCTTGGTAGCACACAAAATACACTCATTTAGAAATGAAGACAATAAATTCCATTTAAATTTTCTAAACTTTGAAATTATTTCGAAATATAACAGCACGTTATGCTATAAACACAATAAACGCAACGCAACAAACACAGCAATTTTGCGACAGCAATTTGCCGTTAAAATAATCATTTCATTATACACCTATTCTGAGAATTTTTTGTGTGTGCTGCGTTGCTTTTATTGTGATTATAGTATTACGCATTCCAAAAATGAACTTAACTTTCTCCAAATTTTTGAATTGTTTTAACATTTTTTTACTATTTTGTTGCAAGTAAGAAGATTTACAGATTTACGCCTTTAGGATAAAATTCTTTCAGTGTGTGTATAAATTCAAAATCATTCATATTACATGACTTTCAATGGCTTTAAATTCTGTTTGTTATACCCTCTTTAATAATGAGACACTACCCGAAATATAATACAAAACAAAAGAATGAAGACATGAAACGAAAATCCAAATCTAAAACGCATTAATACAAATATAGTGTGACATGTTTATGAAAGTGTGAAAAATATTATTTTTTCATTCACAACAACAATACAAATAAAAGTAGATTGTAATCGTATATTTTTTATCATCATTTTTCTTTTTTTGGCAACCTTGAACTGTTTGTTTTGCTATGATTTTTATTTTTTAATACATACATATGCAGGTTTTTGATTATTTGATTCTTTTTACATTTTCTTGCTTATTTTTGTTTTTTTCTTTCCATGACAATAGGTAGGTTTATTCTTTTTTCTTATTTTTTTGTAGCGGCTTTAATTCGATAAGTTTTTTAATCAGAGTCAAAAACTTTTAAGATTTGTTGTAGTTATACTTATAAGGCTGAAAATTAATCAAACTTAAGGCCATTTTTACAACTTGCCGTTAAAGTTGGGTTTAGTTTAAGGTAACTTTAGCTAAATTGAACTTTAAAGTCACCTTTAACTTCTTTTCGTTATTACAACCTACAGATAACATAAAGTTAACTATTTCAAAAATATGGCAGTGCGGGGCAATGTCGATAGCACTGTCAATTAAACAAGTGCTTTAAAAACGCAGTGGAAACGAAGTGCCTATTTATTTGTTTATAAAATGTGTGTGTTGAGGTTTTGGCTTTTTATTTTTGTGTTTTTTGTTTTAAAATAAATATAATGTATACACCAATATCCATTTTGATTTGAAAAACTATTGATATATTAACGTTTATTTCTCATGCTTCAAGTTACTATATTGAAAATAATATAAATAATATGGCAAGTTCAAAGATAAAGTGAACTTTAACTTAACTAAAGGTAGGATGATCTTCCCTATAGCTTAACGCTCACTTTTATCTTATTGTGCGCTCATAATAATAAAATCAAGTTATCTGCCCTTTAAAATCCTGCTTTTAGTTAACGGCAAATTGTAATAATGGCCCTTAGTTTATAATATTTTACTAAAGCGAAGAATATTTGTGCAAGTGCCTTCCATATCCTAAGAAATTAAATATAAGCGGGAAACTTCAGTGTCAGCGACGGTACCTCTTGAAAACGTGGAAATGTTGCCAAGACAATAAAAGAAATTTACATTTTCAAAAATGCTTGCAAGACAATGCTTAAAAGCGGGGAATTCTTATGTCGAAACCTACACCCGAGAGAAATAGTCCTGTGCTATCAGGCCGATAGAATTCTATAGGATGATTCATTGGTTATTTCGAATCTGGCAATACATACTTATGTCATTCTCTTCTGTCACAAAATTCAGTATACTTCAGTATACGAGAACTGCACTAGGTCAGATTAGTTGAAAAAGATCTTTACAAATTACGAAATGCGAAAATTTAGGTGCATTGTAGATTTTCTATCAGAAATCAATTATTTGAGATTGCCTTTCCTCAGTGGATGATGTCTTTCGGATGGAACAGAATGCAACCTCTGACTCAAGGAGATTGAAAGCATTCAATGGAATTGCACTACGCTATCAAATTTTGTACTATTTTTACAATAAATCTGTCTTATGAATATTTACTTACAATGACTAAAGAAATTCAGAAACGTTTAATCGCACGGACTGCGGACTAGGGATCAATTTTGGGAAGAAAGTTGGCGCAAAGCGGCTGCAAATAAACGAATTTTTTTACGTAAATATAAAATTCGAGACACATTTTCCCGCACATACATATGTACATACTCGTATATAGGGGAATTCTTAAAAGTGGAATGCATATATCGAAATATGTTTACGCTGGTCACCCTAATTTAAGTTAAGTAGTGTAAGTACGCTTAAAGTTGTGGAACTTAAATAAGAAAAAAGAAAAGAGAAGCAATAAAAGAATTGATCATTATTCTCGATCAACCCCCAAACAATAAGGTACGTGTTTGTTTTTCTTAACATAAATCCTTTTTTTCTAATACTTTTGTATTTTATCTCTGTGCTCATATTAAATATTTTATTTTGGATTCTTACCCCTATTCCCCTATTCCCCCCGAAACATTTGGTCCACTTCGAGCCAGATAAAACCAAAATAAAATATTTTAATTTGAGCTATCTCTTTCCAGATTTGAAGAGACAGCCATATTGGCCAAAATTAAAGGAGTATTTTTTTTAAATCATCCCCATCATCTATCACACAACAAAACCCCCCCATTTACAAATATTATTTTATAAAAAAAGGTATGTTCGTGAATTTTTTAAAGTGAGAAGTGAGAATAATTAAATAAAATAATAATTAAATAAAGTGTAAGAATATATATGTATGTGCTGAATATACGGGATTATAAAGTGAATTGTTGTTGCGATTACATCAAAGTGCGTTTTGTTGTTGGTGAAAGCAATAAGTACAAAAAGTGTTGTTGGTTGTTTACTTCTTTTTTTTAAGTAAACAGTTTATTGCTTTCTGCGTGTGTTGTCAATCTTCGTTATTGACATTATTTTTGCGTTTTTTTTTCGGCAATTCAGCAGTGCACTAAAAGTTATATTCTTACACTCAACCAAATTTATTATTAATTTTGGAAAATTTTAGTAATTTTATTACTTTAATTTTATTTCGTATTAATTCATATAATTTTGAATATTTTATAAATTCATTTATTTATTTATTTTTATATTTTAAATATTTTTATTATTTTGAAAATTTTCGCGTGAACGGTTTATGTCGAACTATTTTTGAACGATTCCAATTTTTTCGGATTTTGAATATCTTTTATTCGTTTTTTTTCTCCTTAAATCATTTCGTGTCGGAATATTGCGAAATTCACGTTTCGTTCCGTGTTTTTCTTTGGTTTCTTTTTTTTACATAAAGTTTTTTGTAACCCTTTTTGAAGTTCCTGACTCATACGAAAATGGAACGGAATTTAAGAAATTTCAGTAAAAATTTCAACCGCCTAGCGGATTTTGAAACCTTTGTTCGGGCTATTCCGAAAGAGGAACATTCCGTTCATTCGTTGAACACGCATCGGCAGGAATTAGTCCGTTTGTGGGAGGTCTTCCGCGATAGTTATGAAGACCTTCTAGAGAATGCTGAGGATACCAAGATGTCGACAAAGGACATCAAGACAAAGTACACGTCGGGATATACTTTGTATTTCGAACTGGTATCATTTCTCGATAGTTTAGTTGATACTTTTAAGTCTAAACCCGCGAACCCTAGTGGTACTATCCCCATACACCTTCCCCCGTGTGACACCCAAACATTTTCTGGGGATTACGCGTCCTGGCCAACCTTCAGGGACATGTTCACGGCCCTTTACGGGACTAACCCCCATATCAGTAATATACAGAAGATGTATTATCTTCTACAAAAAACGGAAGGCGAGGCTAGGGATATAATCCGCACATGCCCTATGACGAACGATGGGTTTGATATGGCGTGGAAAAATCTGGTAGACCGGTACGAAAACAAGCGAGTACTGGTAAATTCCCAGTTGAAAACCTTGTTCAATCTTTCTGTTATTGAAAGAGAATCGGGTCCTGCAATCAAGCGATTGCAGAGGACGATCAATGATTGCATAACTAATTTATCTTTGCTCGGGATTGAAACGCGAAATTGGGACATCATATTCGTTTATATTTGTTCCACCCGATTACCTGAGAATACTCTTGGTCTTTGGGAACAGTCCCAAGGCCCTAACTCATGCTTACCCAAATGGAGCAGCATGGACGAGTTTTTGACTGCGAGGTATCGGACCTTAGAGTCTGTTTCTGATATAATTGGCAGTCACAATCCGAATCAAGTGAATAATCGTACCCGAAATTCTCCTCAGGAGAATCGAAAGTTTAAGAGTTTTGGGACAACGGTCACTCCTAATATACCCCCGAAAAAAATGCACACTGTGTTCGGATAATCATCCCATTCGATTGTGCTCCAAGTTTCTCAGGATGTCAGTGAGCGAAAGGATAAATGTTGCCAAAAGGAACAAAATTTGTACGAATTGTTTGGCAACCTCCCACGAATTTCGAAGATGCCAGAGCACTAATGTTTGTTATATGTGCAAGCAAAGGCATCATTCGCTGCTTCATCGCACTGAAGCCCCTAACCCTTCTCGACCCAAACCCGGAAATAATTCAACAACCCCCGCGACATCAAGTCACTCTGCTCCTATTCCGGAGCACACCTCTCGTTCTGAGCAAACCTTGGTAGAGAAACCATCAACTTCTGCCGAGGCTCGCTCGTTTAGAAATTTTTCGACACAACTACAGTCCACCCCGTATTCTACAGTCTTGCTGGCCACGACTGTAGTAGATATCATGCTCAACGACGTAAGATATTCTGCTAGAGCATTGATAGACCCTGCCTCTCAGGCTACCTTTGTCTCGAAGAGACTTCAGAGAAAGCTGGATCTTCCAACATTCTCTGCCCCTGCTGCTACGATACTCGGTTTGAATGGAGCGATAGCAGCTAATTCTACTAAAATCTGCTCGGTTTCCTTGGGTTCGTCCATTGACCCAGAATTTCACTTGGAGACTGATGTTTATGTGGTCGAGCAACTAACTGGTCGCCTACCTACGTGTTCACTGAAAGACACAATTGATTTCGATTTGTCCGAAATCCCTGCTTCGGATCTCAAATGCTGCCATATGGATCTACTATTGGGAGCGGATGTATATTCGCAAATTATGTTGACCGACGTAAAAAGGGACCCTAAGGGTTCTCTTATAGCCCAGAAGACCGTCTTTGGATGGGTCCTTACTGGTAGAGTTCCTCAGCCGCATTCTTTACACTCTATCGTGTCATTTTTCAGTCATTTGGACTTGAACGACCAAATCACTCGGTTTTGGGAAGTTGAGGAAGTTCCCAAATTTATGAAAGTTTCGGCTGAGGACAAATTTTGTGAGGATTTGTACCGTCGTACCACCACTAGAAATAGGGAGGGACGTTATGTGGTTACCTTGCCCTTTAGGTCCGAATTTCCGACCAGTTTGAACCTTGGGTTCTCCCGGAGAATAGCCCTATCGCAGTTCATGAGGAATGAAGCGAGATTACTTAAATCCCCGGAGGTTAAGAGTCAGTATGACTCGGTTATTGAGGAATATTCTACCTTGGGTCACATGACAAAGGTCAGCGCCGATTTAGCTCATTCTCCCAACTCTAATTATTACCTGCCACATCACGCTGTTTTTAAACCCGATAGTACTACGACTAAACTTCGGGTAGTCTTTAATGCCTCAAGCCCGTCTTCGAACGGTGTTAGTCTCAACAATGTCCTACACCCTGGACTAATTTTACAGTCTAACTTAACTATACTGATTTTGCGTTGGAGACTGTTCAGATATGTTTTTAATTCTGATATAGAGAAAATGTATAGGCAGATACTGATCAGACCGGATCAGGCGCATTTTCAGCGGATATTATTTCGTCGAAACCCCGAGGGAGATATAGAGGACTATGAATTGAGAACAGTGACGTTCGGAGTGAACTGTGCTCCTTATTTGGCAATTAGAACGTTGCACCAATTAGCTAGCGACTGTGAGTCAAACTACCCTTCTGCGTCCACCATTTTGCGTACTCAAATGTACGTGGACGATATTTTGTCGGGTGCACATTCTATTGAGGAGGCCATTCATAATCGCGATGAATTAATTTGAAGTCGGCTGGTTTCTCGTTGCGGAAATGGACTTCGAACGAACAAAGTCTTATTCGAGACTTACCCCCCGAACATTTATTGGATTCCAATTTTTTGAAATTTTCAGATGCTAGTACTGCTAAAACGTTGGGTTTACGTTGGAACGCGAGCTTGGACACATTCTTCTTCAAGCCATCTCCAACGCCCGATATTACCCAAGTCACCAAACGTTCTGTCCTTTCTCAAATAGCGAAGCTATTTGACCCTGTTGGGTGGCTAGCACCCAAAATAATTGTCGCTAAAATACTTATGCAACAAATTTGGAAGGACAAAACCGAATGGGACGATTGTTTGAAACCCATGACGTTACACAGGTGGCGCGAATTTGTCGATGATTACTCGTTCATCGACAGGATTAACATCCCCCGCTGGGTTAATTTTAACCCTGAGTATGAAGTACAACTTCATGCATTTTGTGATGCTTCTGAGAAAGCATATGCTGCCACCCTTTATAGCAGAATCAAAACCCCGTCAGGTGAAATATTCACTCATTTGCTCGCTGCCAAGACAAAAGTTGCGCCAGTAAAGGTGCAAACCTTACCCCGTTTAGAGCTCTGCGGTGCAACTCTGTTGGAAAAAATGGTACATTCACTCCTCACGGAGTTGAATTTTACCAATGCGAAAGCTTTTTATTGGACAGACTCGACAATAGTTCTGTCCTGGTTTCAGAAACCCCCGTGCCATTGGCCAACTTTTGTGGCGAATAGAGTTTCGTATGTTTTGGATACTATTGGCATCGATAATTGGAATCATGTGGAATCTCATCATAACCCTGCTGACCTGGCTAGTCGAGGTATAACAGCCAGAGAACTCGTCAATTCTGACATCTGGTGGAAGGGCCCTACTTGGCTAAGACTTCCACGTTCTGAATGGCCGAAATCGTCATTCCAACCCTGTACCCAGCTTGAAACACGTGTGGTTCGAGTGAACGTCAATACCACAACGTTCACTGAGGATATTTTGGGCCGATTTTCGGACTTATCTCGCGCGTTGCGAGTATTGTCCTACGTTTTCCGGTTTTACCATTCCGCCAATAAAACCCATGAGTTATCTCGGAAACACTTGTCAATAGGACTTACTCAGGACGAAATCAGTTTCGTGAAGCGTCGATTGATTATTTTGTGTCAAAGTTCACACTTCCCCGAATACTCAATTTTGAAGGAGAGAGCTGCTTTGCCTCGTAAGAGCCCTCTATTGACCTTCAACCCTTTTATTGACTCGAATGGTTTCTTGAGAGTTAATGGAAGACTCTCTCGATCACCGACTTTGACCTACGATGAACGCTTCCCCAAATTACTCCCCTACAATGGTCATTTTACCCGACTATATTTGGAGCATCTTCATAAATTCTCTGTACATGCTGAGTTGTCTTTAATGCTGCGCCTCATGCGGCAGGAGTTTTGGGTCCCTAGGCTTAAAACCCTAATTCGAACAGTTATTCATAACTGTAAGATCTGTACGATCTATCGTAAGAATTTGGGTCAGCAAATTATGGCTGCGCTACCCCCAGAAAGAACGACATTGACTCGTCCTTTCACCCATACTGGTCTAGATTTCGCTGGACCTTTTGAAATTAAATCCTATATTGGACGTGGTTGCCGAATCACTAAAGGATATGTGCTGGTGTTTGTATGTTTTGCTACAAAGGCAATTCATTTAGAAGCTACCAATGAAATATCGACGGACTGTTTTCTGGCCGCGTTTACTCGTTTTTCCTCCAGACGAGGTTGCCCCGCACATATATATTCGGATAATGGAACCGCGTTCGTTGGCGCAGCGAATGTGATGAAAAGGGATCAAGCTAAGTTCTTTACCGAATTGAAGCATAAGATTATATCGGAGAACGTTTTTCAATCGGTCGAATGGCACTTCATTCCTCCTGGAGCCCCACATATGGGTGGCCTCTGGGAAGCTGGTGTGAAAAGTTTTAAAACTCATCTGCGGAAAATATCCAATGCTCAAAAGTTTACTTTTGAGGAATTCACTACCATGCTGGGAAGAATAGAAGCTTGCTTGAATTCTCGTCCACTCTGTCCCATGACGGATAACCCTTCAGACATTAACCCCTTAACCCCTGGTCATTTCCTTGTGGGAAGTGCTATCCTTTCACCCCCTGAACCTGATTTATCATTGGAATCTCTCACCTACGCTAATAGGTGGCGAAAATTGAAGGTTCTGCACCATTTGTTTGCGCGTCGCTGGAAGGACGAGTACTTAGTTGAACTCCATAAGCGCAACAAGTGGAAATGTCCCCAACGCGATTTCGCGATTGATGATTTTGTCGTGATTCGACACGACAACTTGCCTCCGAGTGAATGGAAACTCGGTCGTATCTCGCGCGTTTATGTAGGATCGGATTCGAAAGTACGAGTGGCTGACGTTCGAACTGCCAATGGCGTTCTAACACGGCCTATTGTTAAGCTCGTATTACTCCCTAGTCAGAACTAATTCGTTCTTTCTTTTTTTCCTCGTTTGTTTTGTCCTTTTTATTTATAGATGTCCGAAGCAGTACCCAGAAAATTTACGGTGGAACGTCCAGAAACCCAGAGTCTGGATGAATTGGTCAAACGCACCGCCTCAAAGTGCCTTTTGGGCAACGGTCACCACTCCCTCCAAAAATGCCCGGCATTCCGCCGCTTAAACCCCTACAAGCGACTGGGCGCAGTAAAGACACTGAAGTACTGCACGAACTGTTTGGCCCAGTCCCATTTTTCGAAGAGCTGCCGCAGTAGGGAGTGTCTGGGCAAACACCACACCATGCTGCATTTCCGGCATCGAGACGACCGCAAACCTAACCCTACCAAAAAAAGGGTTGTTCAACGGAAGGACAACAATAAGAGCGCAACCCGCAGCCATGCTCACGAATGTTCCTGCCAAACCCATAAAAGTAAGGACAACAACAACGTAGTTGCGGCACCCAGCTCTACAGGCGCAACAATCGTTATTAACGTACTTAGTAAATAAGTAATTCTCTTTCTTGTTTTTTTTTAAATTGTTACTTAAATGAATTGGTTTTTTTTATGAAATTTTGTATAAAATGAAATTTTTATTTGAAATGTATCGTAACCCTAATTGAATTGTATCTTTATTTCATTTTACTACAATTGAAGTTGTTATTTTATTCCTATTTGACCAGGTAACTTCTCGTCTCTACTTGTTGCACCCTTGCAAGGGGGGCGGGATGTTTACGCTGGTCACCCTAATTTAAGTTAAGTAGTGTAAGTACGCTTAAAGTTGTGGAACTTAAATAAGAAAAAAGAAAAGAGAAGCAATAAAAGAATTGATCATTATTCTCGATCAACCCCCGAACAATAAGGTACGTGTTTGTTTTTCTTAACATAAATCCTTTTTTTCTAATACTTTTGTATTTTATCTCTATGCTCATATTAAATATTTTATTTTGGATTCTTACCCCTATTCCCCCTGAAACAAAATACTTTCAGTAGACGCTGAAGCAAACATCAAGATTGCCTAAATTTCAATGCTAGTTAGCGGGCAATTATTATATTCGGAGTGCTTATATCCGGTGAACACTGTATAATTACTTAAAGTCTAACTAATTTCTTTAGCTTATCATCTGTATCAGTGATCATCAAGGTGACCATGTAAATCAGACGTAATAATTATTTTCTCACTTATTAATTTTTTTTTCCACTATGATATTATGATTTGTATCTATAATGATAGCTCATGTAGTTTGCCACGAAAACTTTTATAAGGTCAATGATTTCTGTGAGTAAACCTTTTCAGGTTAAAATCTTTCCGATGCCGTTTTAACAGACTGTAATAAATACAATTGTGTCTGGATATATCGGCGATTACTTTACGAATGTTGAAATGTTGGGGAATTATAAGTGATTATGCAATCTTTGCCGTAGCCCCACAAAAAAGCTAACGCCACATTATATTGCCTGCTAATTCACGTCCCTAAAAAGTATTAATTTTTTTGGAAACTTGTCGCCGTAGTCTAGTCGTTAGTGGATAGATAGACGGTTCAAACCCTATGACAGAGATTTCCACAAAACGAAATATGAAAATATATATCTTCGATGACTACCTCCCAGTAGACTTCTGGCAAAGACTCTGAGAGTAAATAAAATTGCCATGAAAAGTTTTTCAGATATCTGTCGTTCCGATTCGACTTTAAAGTGTAGCTCCCGCCGCTTTTGGATAAAAATTGATACCCACAACCTAAGTTCCGTGAGAAACTAAGTCGGAATCGTCACTAAAGAGTTGTATGTAATGATCAATTAAGTAAAGTAATAGGAACATGATTGG
Source organism: Sarcophaga variegata (assembly GCA_932273835.1). Lineage (NCBI taxonomy): Eukaryota > Metazoa > Arthropoda > Insecta > Diptera > Sarcophagidae > Sarcophaga > Sarcophaga variegata. Next base: position 74,118,209 of record OW026358.1, read on the forward strand.
ATGTATATCGTAAATTACAAAACTTTTTAAACCTTCATTACTGTACCCATCTTGACAGAGCGAAAGAGGATAACTATTATTAAATTTATATTTTTTTCTTATAATGTCGCAGTGAACTGACGGCCAGTAGTACACATGCCAAAATTGAGTTGTTCTATTATAATTGATATTGCAATAATGATTTGAAATCGCTTAAAACCATATCATAAATTACTTTGTATTCAATGATTTATTATTGTCAATACGACATTTATTATTATTTATGAAGATTGTAGGTTTTCGGGGAAAAAGTTAAATAAATGATTGCTTAAGCATTCCAGGATTTTGTTGTAGATAATTTTATGAGTAACAATTTATTATTGATTTAATAAGTAAAAGCATATTACGGACAGACAAACGTTCGTCTTATTTTCTTTGATATTTCTAAAAATATTGCTTTAATCGATTAGTTTCCTTTTGAAGACTTTTAGGATAAATTATTATATTTATATACAACAATTTCTCGATTTACGTCGCACAATGGGGTTTTCGATGCCTAAAATGGGAATTAAATCGTGTGAGCTGTCCTGGTGGCTTTTTTTAATTTTTTTAGTTGATTTCGCTTAAAGAAGATAAATCCATAATAAAAAATCGTGACCTGAAATGCCTAACAACCAAAAAATTCAAAATTGAGTTTTTGATTGATTCTGGTGTACTGCTTCAAAATATATGGTTCGACAAAATTTTATAATCCTACTCATAAAGGTTATCTACCAACCAGATAAAATTAGAATTGAACATAGAAATGTTAATACAAATTAGAATAAATCATTTTGAGTATCAAACAAGTTTCCATTTCATTTGGGTTTTACCTCTTCTGTAAAATTTTGAAAAGTGTTGTTACGCCCTTCTGCATTTTGAGTGACGATATATTATTAGAATTTTTTGAAGCTACTTTTTTTTTGTAATATAAGTTATTATACTTACTAGATGTATAAATGCTACTTTATTTGCTAAAATAAAACAAAAATAAATATGAAAACAGTAGACGCTGTGCCTCTAAAGGCAAATTATGAGGGTTTTTTCTTTTATTTTTCTCATATTTAATATGGCAGAGTCCGAAGTTATTAATAATCTGTTAAAAATATCTTCAATGCTTCTTCTCTAGGCATTTGGGTGACTAAAGAGGGGTTTAAAAAAGATTTGTGTAATTTTTCAACTTTCTTTGGCGAAGACGAAGTTATTTTTTTGACCATTTTTGAAGCTTTTGTTTTACCTTCTGCTCGAAGGCTCATGTGCGTGGCGTGCTCCCAGCAAAGATGAGGAATTTTCCTTCCTTAACTCCTTGGTCATTTGGTTTTTGCTTCTTTCACTTTGGTTAGTACAGGGACTGCGTTCACCCGTGGCATCACAACGGGCCGCTATGCGTGCTCAAGTGAGCTTTGTGATAACAGAGCTACCACTCCGACCTAACCTAACCTAACTACAATCCTCGAAATCAACTTTCGATCTACCTCGCTTAACACCAGATAGACGCGGGAAACCTAAAAAAAACTCTAACTTCAAAAAGACGTAATAATGTAAGGATACTTGCAAGAGACACATTTTTTAAGAAAGTGACGCAGAATTTTGTGTACTTTTAGCTCATGTAAAAAATATTTGACACTCAAGAATTTCATTTTCCAATTAATTTCCATTTTAGGCATCAAAAACCCTAATGTGCGTCGTCTCGATTTACTTCGTTTCGATTTACGTCTTTTTTTTTTTGACCAATCGCTCCGTAAATCCGGGGAATACTGTACGATGTACTTGTTACATAATCAAATTTTGCAATTGCAGCTTAAGGTAGTTTGCATCCGTAATAATTATAATTACTAAAGAGCGACAACAAAGCGTAAGCAAAACAAAAATAAAAAATTCAATAATCAATGGTGCCACTAAAACGGGTTTTCGCGTTCATACATCGTCAGCATAAATCCTCTCACTGTGAGCACTAATTCTCTCACTGCTGTGAATAAAAATAAAAATTAGCCTAAAAGCAAAGCAACAGAAACTTTTCTTGTTTCGTGCTAATATTAAAATAATCACTTCCACATACACTCATATATTCTGTTTTTGAGAGATTACTGTGTTTGCTGGGTTGCGTTTATTGTGTTTATAGCAATTTTCGTACATGAAAACATTTCTTTGGTTAAGACAAATACAAGTAATTGGCGTTGAAAGGTCGATCATTATGCAATTCAAACTCTCTCATATTCACTCTCAATTTTAATTTGTAAAGATTTTCCAAAAGTGTTTTCTTTTCAACTTCAAATTCACCTCTTTAAGAAGACTTCTTTAAATTCAGTATTAAAAACTACCATTACTTACATTCAACTATAACACAGTGCGACAGTCAAAATACACCCAGTTAATGACATAGTGCAGATTGTGAGTTTTGTTGAATAGAACTCAAAAATATTTTTTTAATATTTCTCGAACCCTCCAAATTTGTTTTATTTGACAAAAATTGTTTTTTTGAACTTTACTCATAAATTTATTGATTACACAAACATTTCTAAACCGATGTCCAAAATTTAAAAGTTATTAGAAAGGAGAGGGATGGGGTTTTAAAACGATATACATATGTATATATATTATTTGACTTAATATGCTATGGGGTTTGATGAGGTAAACTTGACAAATGCAAATTTCTTTCATATTTCTTTAAGTTTATCCGTTCATAGTGGCAAACTTTAAAATATTTATAAAATAAGTGATGACATTCTGAATATTGAACTCTAATAGCTGGCGTTTTGCCTTGTTAGATTCTAGCCTATGGTTCAAGACATTTCAAACAAAACAGAATATGTAAAATTATAACTTCAACAGCTTCCTTTTAGCAGTATTCTGGTAAAAATTCTAAGAGTATAAAAATTCCCAAGAAAAGTTTCTCAAAAATGTGTCGTTCGGAGTCGACTAAGAGTCCCGCCACTCATTGATAAAATTAACAACAATATATGTGTGCTGATGATGACACTCTGATGAAGGTTCTTGAAGTAGAATGTTCATGTTTTCGCTTTCTCAAGAACTCTATTATGACTTCATTCTTGTTTGTTATTTAGTTCACATTGCTTATCGCTGCGTTCTCGCTTACTTGTCTATCGCCGTTTCTTTCATACCGATGTTGTTGGTTTACTTGTAACAAGTTCGTTGTATTTATTAGTGTAGCTTTTGTTAATCATGTTAATGTTAAACGATGTTTCCAATTTTGTAACAATATGGTGTTACCTCTGATCAGTATTAAACTTTGCAAGCATCAAAAATTAGGAAATGGGAATTAGATACAATTTCCCGCTAGTAGTTTCTTCAACGTTTTAATGTATTTACTTTTGATACTTCAAACGATTTCATCGAATTCATGGTCAAAAAATGTTGTGATAAAACAATTTTATTATTTGCACAACTTAACTATTTGGGAGCATATTTTACAATATGCCTATCAAACTTAAATAGAAGATTTGGTAAAGACTTAATTAAAGGATAGAAAATAATTTTTATAAACACAATACTTGTTGCGATTTATCAACAAGTCGGTTTTCCTTCATACTAAATCCAACATGTAAATTCCAATAAATTAAAATTTTTTATTACCTCATTTAGAAGATATTTATGTTACTAACGTCACTAATATTTCAATAACCATTAAATTTATTTCAATAATCATTTTTATTGTAACAACGAATTTCTTTGGTGACACTTACTATAATTTTTTGAATACTATAAAGACAAATTGATATTTTATTGAGGTTTTTATTTCATGTTTACGTATTTTTTATTCTATTCTTTTCACAAATATTTTGATGTCAGAATAAATAATAATAATAATAATATTTTGATGTCATTTAAAAAGCGTGATAGCTTTACACAATATTGTTAGAAACAACAGACAGATTTTAGCGATAAATAATTTAGTATGTGTTTAACAAAAGAAGAATAATTGCAGAAATTTTATTAAACGAAATCGCATCTGTTCTTTGATTATAAAGTTATTGAAGGCAGACATTGTTTGGTGCCCCGATGGTAAGGTTGGTTGTGTTCTAAACTTCAAGTTCCGAGGCCATGTGTTCGATTTCCACCAAAGATTCTGAATGTTTGTGATTGTCTGGTTATTGGTCTGACATTATAAGCAATTCTTATAAAAAGCAATTCTCGAAATAAAGTGACGAGGGTATATACACTAGTCATTAAAAAAACGCACTCTATCCCCTATTTCCTTTCTCCCATAAATTACCTTTCTAAACATTCCAACACAATGCACTGCGTAAATAGGTTTCACGTCTTGAGCGTTGGTCTCAAAAAAAAACTGAACATTTACTTACATACATACATACAGACATTATCATTATAACTCTTCAGTCAGGATTACGACTTAGCTTCTCACGCCACTTATGTTGTGTGTGTTAACTTTTTACACATGACTGGCGGAACTAGAGATTTTAAGGCAATTTTATTTACTCTCAGAGTTTTTGCAAGAAATCTGCTGAGAGGAATTCGCCTAAGAAACATTTTTCATATTTTGTTTTACGAAATTCTATTTATGGTAGTAAAAAATCATTCAAATCACAATATTTAACTTTGGATCCTTTCTACTCGTTATAATAAAATGTTCACAAATTTCTTTTGCATATTTTCCTTTTTTTCTTTTAAGTATTAAATTTCACTACCGTCCTGGTAAATATGTTCTTCTGAATTCGCAGTTACGAGTATTTCATACATATTTCGTAAGATTTAGTTTGAGGAATAGAAGTGCCTTAATATTGTGTATGTGTAAGAGTATGTATGGTATTTAAATAGAGAAATATGTAAATTTTTTGTCGTGAAAAACTAGTTAATATTTATACATATTGGGAATGTTTACTAACCTATTTACTACTTAAAAGCCTTGGTAAACGAAATAAGTAAATCAAATATTATTTACTTTTATAAACTTATTCCATGTGGACTTGCAAAACCATTTCGTAATGATTCTTAAATAAATATTTTAAAATTAATTATTTATTTCTATAAACTTAAAATATTGTTTTTTGTTTTTGAAATATATACAGTGATGGACATATAAATAAAAACATTCGTAAAAGAAAATAATGTATTCTTCAGTTCTTAAATGTAAACCTAAGACAGTTTCAATTTTATATAGTGGGCAGTGTGCTAAACTATTAGCGTGAGAGTTGTGGTTTCGGTTGTGACACTACACCGAGTATATGGTCAAGTTATTCCGCTCGTATATAATTAAAATATAATTTGTAATTGTATTATAATTAATAAATAAATAAATAAATATTAAAAAAATGTTGCCAAAATGTTTTATGGCAATATTTTTAGATTTTTTGTTGCATAAATATTTCGTGAGGTAAGGTTTATTTTTAACAACATTTTTACATCGATTTGACAAACTCTATACTAAGTGCCAACAGAGATATTGAACCATAACACTTCAACACATTTCGCAGTTTTACCACAATTCATCAATACTTTTGGGAATTTTGTCTTCCATACTCTTTTAAATTTCAGTACACAAGTTCTCAATTGGATGGATATCAGGGGATTGTTCATCTAAGCATTACAAGTCGTGAAGTGAGCTTTATTATTTATTATTGTTCATGAACGTCCCACATTAACGTTAAATTTTTCTCCGTGTATGATATCATTTATTTTGTTTAATTTTTTTTAAGTCACCGTAGCCATTCTACCTATTTTGTTTGCTTATTAGCCCGAAGCCCTCGGTCAAAACCCCGATGGTTACACATCTTCAAGAAAACGAAATATGACAAAAAATTTCTTTATCGACTTCTTCTCAGGAGGTCTCTGCAAAAGCTCAGATTTCCATGGAAAGTTACTTAAAAAATTTGTCGTCTGGAATTGACTTTTAACTGTAGGTCCCCCGCCACATATGGACACACACATATGGACACACACAAAAGAAGTGATGTGAGCAGGCTTGTAAATGACCAATATACATACAAACATAAATACATAACCTTGGTCAGGGTTCTCACACTATTTACGTTGTGTTTGATAAATTTATACATGAAAGAGGAAGTAGCCGAAGAAATATTTTCTTCATATTTCGTTTCGTTAGATCTGACCTGGACTTTGAACCGTGGCCTCACATTTAATAATCCAACACACTAACACTAGACTACGACGACTACATATTAATACAATGATGACGTTAATTCAACTTTTATCCGCTTAGAACTCTTCATTTGGTCAGCTTTAGACGCTCTTATGAATAGCGCAGCTTCAGAGGCTGTGGTCTTACGGAGTTTGGATGTATGGGTACGTTATTTTGAATTCCAAATGTATTAAAATGTTTCATTACATTATAAATTTTTCCTCTAGAGTAACCAAGTACCTGGGCAGTTTTATTTACTTGATTGAGTATTACATTTTTTTTCTTCTTTGGAACAACTTGGCTCTATTCCATACCATTTTCTTCTACAAAATACACTTTCACTAAAAAATGGGCAATTCACACGAGCCCTTGTATCGTTGTATTCATTGTATTGTTGGATACTTTCATATAAAAATCCGATACACTTATATTTTTTTTCATATGTTTTTAAAAGTATTGATTTCTTGCTATCAGTTTATTTAAATGTCAGTAATCAAGAAGAAGAATTAAAATAAAAAATATTTTCTATGTAACTTAAGTCAACAACTAACATTACAAAATTATAATTGTTCGCACAGATAATTTACTTTTTTCCTTAATATTTTTCATTTTGTTGCTTGAAAATCAAATTATGAATACTAGTTTTCTTCTTACCGTTTTTTGACATTTGTAATACGAAATATACAATACAGCATAGTATTGAGCGTTCACAAACAAAAAGTGTATTCAATATAACATACAGGATATAAAGTCGTGTGAATTGGCCAAATAATTTATTTTGTAAGAAAATTAAATAGAATAGAAATATAAAGAAGGAATCAAGTGTAGTAAGTACCAAACCTATCTTTCTAGCGAAAAAGTATAAATATTAACAAATCTTATAAAAAAATCAAACAAATAATATTTAATATTTATGTTCTAATGATATGTCCACCACTGTATTTTAAATATATATGTATATGTAAGTATATTTTGTAACTCAACAATTTAAATTTTTAAATTACTTGTATCTGTATAAATACTGATGTAAATTTCTAATGGAATCTGTCTGCTCCATAAGTTGTTCAACACTTTTACAAATATTTTACACATACTAAATTGCCGTTATTATGGAAAATGTCCTGCGAAAATTTAAAACTTTACAGACAGTCAAAGGCATCTGACAGATGACATCACATCTGTATTACGTTGTCAAAATATAATGTTTTTATAAAAAAAATAAATGGAATAAATTTACATACACATGGTTTATAATTACAATAAAAGCAAATTTATTGTTCTATTATTATAACATTTATCACATTGGCTGAGTAGCATAACAATACACGTTCAACGTTAAATATGTTAGTTACAGTCATTGTTTCTAAATCGTCCTCTTTAATTTTGGAGAATATAGTGAAGTACGGTTGAATATTTTTGTTTTTTTTCAGTAATGAATTCCGAGTAAGTATGATGTAAAAGCTATGCATTTATGTAACAAAATCACTGGTATTTTCTAGTTGTATTACTTCTCGAAAACGGCTTGAAGTAATACTCCTTTTTACTGTACATAAGATTAGATTAGATGAGGACTCGAACTAATGGTAAGATCCAACTTAAGGACCCCAAAGAAAACCATACCGTAGTCTTGAAATGAGAGTTCAAAAAGGCCAGCATCTTCTTGGCAAGTACTGACACATGAAGTGAAATATAATCTTCACCTCTTTCTCAGGTCCACAGCTCCAACAAGGTCTAGTAACATTGTCCGTGCGCTTATGCCTCCAACTCAGTTGTTCCTTGCCCTGGAACAGATAAGAGGTTTAGCTTTGAATGATAAAAAGTTTTATCGAGAATTTACTCCGTATACGATAATGAATTTATATACACGTATACCAGATATCAGCAATGAGTATTCAAAAAGATACGTAGATTCGAATCATACTCATAATTTCTGATACTTATACGCATTCATTCTTATTTTAATATCATACTCATACTACTCATATTCAAAGTTTGAAGTACTCATCGTACGCATGATGTTGTTGATTTCAACTCACCATTTACAAGAATCACAAAATAAGTATGATTCTCGCACGAGCACTAGAATACTCACTAGAAGGTTGTGTGTTTGCTTTGCTTGCTGTCTTTGTCTTTTTCTTTTTCATTTTTTGTAAATGCAACAACAACTAAGACCGTAAATTTTGATGAATGATTCGAATCATTTTTGTGTATTATAAGTATTTTTCTAAAGTTATGAATCTCGATGTAGGCGTTGTACTCATTGTACTCATACTTATAAATCTTATTGTACTGAGTACGAATGATTCAGAGTAGTTAATATTGTTAATATAGTCCCTCAGTAAAGAGCACTGCTAAAAGTCTACAAATTGTGAAAACAAAAGTATCGTGTTGATATCAGTAAACCAAATCTACTATAAATTTTCTAAGAATAGTCTTTCGGTTTTCAATATTACAGCATGTCCATAGTACAGGTTGAGCCAGGTGTTCACTGCATTGTAAATTACTGACACTATCTTAACAATCCGCATCATATAGAAATTTAGAAGGAAACCAATCAATTTATTGGAGACAAAAATTGCTTGAATTTTTGATGACCTCGTAGTTGTCGAAGAAAATCATGAGGTTCATTCAGATGGTACTATTGAGACAATCATGATTGGATACGACTTATGATACCACAATAATCATTAATTAAGCAAGACCATAACATGTCATTAAAGGATTTCTGAATAATACTCAAGAAAAATTCTGCTGGTAAAATAATTAATCTCGGAAAAAACGACGCCGTCACACATTTTTTGCTCAAAAAAAATCGTTATCGTTAGTAACTTTCCGATTTGGCAATTGACTTGCTACACTTTAGCATTTCAACTTTCTTGACAATGCCTTTATATGCTCTGTGCTAATACTATGTTCAGACATACACGTATATTGAGAAAATAGCAATAAACGGCATTATTGATATCAATTTTTCATATAAAATGTCAATTAATTATTGCTCAATAAATTCATAAATTGTTATATTATTGATAAAAAATTCAAATACAGCACTGTCATAAGTACGTTCAGTGAGCATATTACTATTTTCCGAACACTTTCTGTTTATATTTGACAACTCAAATGTCAACAACAAACAAAAACCAAAGAAAGACAAACAAAAAATGGAAGGTCAGCAGAAAGGTTTGTATTTTATATTTTTACAATTTCTAATAAGAATTAATTTATTTATTATTTATATTAAAGAAAAATAGAATGGGCTGGAGTGAGGCAAGCGAGGCAGCCCTGCTTGATATGTGACCAACCAAACTAAGTGCGCTCCGTGGACATCGTAAAAATGGCCACATACATGTGGAGATGGTGGAGGGGACACTCCTGCACCCCCCGGGATGTGCAGGTGAAATTGCAAAATTTCACCCAGCGGTACAGGTATTTACATATAAAACTTACTTCATAAAACTTGTTTTAAAATTTTTCTATTTTTCAGGAAGGAGAAGACGGCGATGGGAGTTTCTGGTGGGTCACCTTCGACATGGTGCCATTATGGGGTTGTCCACCAAATTATTGGCGGATTTAAGGCTAACTGTTTCAGTGAGCAAATATTGGAAAGCATTGACGGTAAGTTTTGTTTTTACGTTTTATTAAAAATTATTGTTTTCATTTGTGTTACTAATTACAATTTTTTTTTATTTATGCAGATGTTTCGAATGTATCAGTGCCTACACCATCGCCAGGTTCACCAATGTCTGCACCACCATCGCCGCTGTTATTGAATTCTCCTTCACCAGGATGCAGTGCGGCGGAACCTGCAAAGAAAAAAAAAAAATTAATTTTAGGGACGTTATTTTAGAAAATTTTAAAACCACATCAGATGAATTGAAAGTGCATTTAAAAAAAAGCGAAGATAACGAAATTGTATTAATAGATTTAGAGAAAAAAAAAGATAAAATTAGAAGAAAAAAAAAGTAGAATTATTGAACAGCATTGCCGAAGAAAATAAAAGGCATAGTAATGCTTTAATTTCTTTTTTAAATAAATAATAAAATAAAAATGTTAAAAAATTAAATTTTGTGTTTGTACTTACTGAAATAGGAACATAAGTTTTGTCGTATAGATTCAGCGGTCGGTTCGATATCACCAATGGTAGTGCTATCTGGTGGGCTCTCCCGATTTTTTCTGAAATCTTTAATGGCTTCAAGCCAAAGCTGGTTTATGTTGTCATTTCTTTCATTTAGGAAGTTGTGTAAAACGCAGCAGGCTCGAACAATAATCGGCGCGTTTCCTACTCGATTATCTATTCCTTTGCCAATACGGCGAAAACGTGCTTTAAGGTGACCAAATGCGTTCTCTACCACTCTTCTGCACCTCGATAATTGGTAGTTGAACAACTTTTGTTCACCGGATAACGCCAATGAAAACGGGTACGGTTTCATTAGATTAGTGGAGAATCTAAAGGCGGAGTCTCCCAAAATGCAAACTGGCATTTGAATATCACCTATTTGCTTCGTGTGGCTTTTCAATACATCAGAGTTCTCCAGTACCGTCTTTAATAGGGATTTATTATAAATTTGGGAATCGTTGCAACGTCCAGGGGCCCCAATGTTTATATATAAAAAACGATACCTGTTTATGACACATTATATATTTGAACAACAAAAAAATAATATTTTGTACCTGTAATCCACAAGGGCCAAAAGTACCATAGAATACCATCCCTTATAGTTATAGTAGTCAGTGGCATCGTTTTGGTTGGGCTTAATTTCAATATATCACCCATCTGTAAATATAAATTGGAATTGCTTGTCATGTGAAGATTCTTTTATTTATGATGTCATATAAAATGGTACGAAATATCAACAATTTCAAACTTACCAATGGCCCCTAGACATTGTGGAAAACCAAGCCTTTGGAATCCGTCAACGCATTCAATTACAAGTTCTTGTGTTGGAGGCAATTTTTTAATATAAGTTTTGGACAACACCTGCCACACTTCCTCACAAAATTCAATTAAGATTGTGCACACAGTAGATTTACCCACACCAAAAAGCTCGGAAACCAATCTGTACTCCCCAGATGAACTTAGTGTGAACAAAGCGATGGCTACGCGCTTTTCTAATGTTATTGCTTTTCGCCACCTTGTGTCATCCTTGCTTAAATTCAAGAGAAAAGCACAGAGTAAGTCAAAACTATTTCGGGTCATGCGAAAATGCATTTTAAAAAATTGGTCGTCGTTGCATTGACAATTGAGTTCCCAAAATGTCGATGGGCGGTTCTGAAAATTGGAAATGTTGTTATTGAATTGATCAATATTGTTCATATTTTACTTACCAATTTCCATAAAGACCTTTGGGTTTCATTTTCCTCCAACAGTGCCATAAGCAAAAGCTTTCTTTTCTCCAAGCTATGCAGTATTATTAAATTTTTCTTTCTTATTCTTCTGAGAGAAGCCACTTTGGAGTCAGAAATACTACTATATATACCTACTAACAGCAACAACTCGGCGTTTCGGTTAATCATTAGTAAGACCTTTTCCAAAGTTAAACTGTTTTCCATTTTTTCTAAAAAATTTTTGGCACTGATTTTCACGACTAAAATAAAAGCAATGTTGTTGAAGCAATCAGCTGTTTTGTTTACCAGCTGTCAAATAAATTTTGTGTCTGAACACTAAAAATATTGTTATCAATAAATCGAATATTAATTCAATAAATGTACATGTCTGAACATAGTATAAAGCATCATTCAATTTTACTTGTTACACAAAATTTGATGCATGTTATTTAATCCCTTTGAATTGATAATAATATTTCATTTTGAGTAAGAACGCCCTCGCGGGTGTTCCACTATCAATCGTTGGCTCATCCGCATATCACTCTTTAAAAAGAGTACGCAGCTCCCAAATTTCTCCAATCATTTTCATTGTTCATTTTCGTTCATTCACATCTCATTAATTTCTAGGTCTCGGTGACGTATAAACAATTTCATGTTCGATGTATCTCCCATTATCCTAACCATACATTCATACATACATAATTGATCATTACAACCCTTCAGTCAGGATTATGGACCTAGTTTCTCTCACGGCTTATGTTGTGTGTGTAATTTTATGTCTGAGTAGCGGGGCTTACAGCTTAAAGTCGACTCTGAACGACAGATTTTTTGAAAGAAGCTCGGTCGTAATCCTGACTGAAAGGTTGTATTAACCAATATATGTACGTTGAGTACTACACAGAGCACCCGTAGGATGATACAAACGTTGGTGAACAAATGCCCGAAACATATGACGAAATTCGGAGGAGAAAGTGGACCTGATTGGCCCGCTGAAGATATTGCCAGAGTTACGCTTGAATGGAACACATAGAGACATATGAAAGATCATGGTACACCTGGGTTCTTATGGTATGTAGTGGACGTACTACTAAAGGAAAGTATTGGAAAGAGATAAAACTAGTTGCTCGAGTTTTAGAAGCTTGGAGAGAATTTAATGACGCCTTATGTTCTATTTGAACCTTTAGATGAACAGTCATTATTGTAAAATGATTATATTTTTTCGTGTAAATAAAGGATTAAATAATAATAAACTGCGGTATACTGTCTTCTTTCCGTTGAGTAAAATCTATGGAAGATCATCTCTTCATTTCTTTCATTTTTGCAAATGCTACAGGTGAAGGTGTTGCCTTCTCGGTTCCAGGAACTTACGTGAGGGTAACTGATTCAAAACTGGTTCTTGAGAAGGCACAGTGAATAATATTCATTCTACATTCTTACAACATAGATTTTGTACGTATTTTTTGGAAATGTAAAATATGTGTTATTTACACTTGCTGTACATTTTTCTATAAATTCTGAAACATTTTAAATTTTTATTGAGAATTTTTTTTACTTAAATAGATGTGATTGCTTTCTTTTTCTACTTCTTAATTTTTTTTTTATTTTTTTTTTTTTTTTTTTTTTTTTTTGTACAAAAAATTCAATAAATAAATCAGAGTAAATACATTTCAAATATTCAGCAGAGCAATATAGTTTAAGCAAAATCCAATCAATTTAAAGTGAAATAAAAAAAAACAACACACCATATCAAAGATAAAAGAAAATAAAAGAAATATGCATAGTTAAAGTAAAACATTTTCGTGGCTTTAAGTAAAAAAAGTGAGAAGAAGCAGAAAAAAATGAATTAGTATGTTAGTAGAAGAACGTATAAAAAATGTACATGGCATACATATACCACATGTCGTATAATCAATATAAAGCCATCGTCATCTTCTACCATACACATCACTCATACGCCATATAATCCGTAAGATAAAACAGGCGAACAAGTAAAGGTAAACAGAGAGAATTCTATGGAATAATCATATGCAATAAATAGTGATTCTAAATAAATTATTAAGTAATAAAACTTCCATTAACTTGGAAAGAAATTTTTTATGGTATATTAAATACAGTTTTTTAATTAAAATTATTAAATATAAGAACATATACACTCATATTCAACATAAAAAATTTTCGATTTATAAAACATAGTTTGTATTAAAATTTATTTCATAAACTCTTTATAAATCAAAAACAATTTTTATGAATATAGGAGATAATTTTTAAAATTTAATAACTTTTTTATTAAAACAAAATATTTAAAAAATAGACAATAACTAAATAATTTTATTTTATTTTTTATAGTTTTAATAAATTAAATACAATAACATTATTACAAACTTTATTTATTATTTTCTTTTAATTTTCTTAAATACAATTAATTTATTATGTGGTTTATTTTAAAATTTTATTAAAATATTAGGTTGTGGTGAAACGTTTTGCTACTGAAAATTATAAAAAAATGAATTGAATCGTAAACTACGCATGATCGGACAAATACCACACATTTTAGGATTCATCATTTATGATTTTTATAACATTTGATATAAGTCATTGTCAATCACAAATTTGAAACATTTTAATTCTGGAAAATTTTTAAAAATGCTGTTGTTTGCATCTCAGACATTTAAATACATTTAATTTTTAAAAATATATGCTATAAATATTTAAGATCTAAAACTCAATCAAAATATTTCAAAAAACAAGACTTCGTTTTCTCTTCAACAAATTGGTGATCATTGTCAATATTAACATTTCTATCCATGTCTGAATATCCGGTTCAATTGGATTGGGTACATTGTGAGATTCTAATAAATTTAAACACATTTTCCACATCGTTCCCGTGCAATCATGCCTCCAAAGCTACAAGCAATTGGTCAACCTACACCTTAAGCACGGAAGAAAAAAAGCATTACGAGCCTCAGAATCAGACGAGCAACCAGCATTGAGACTAGAAAATCTTCGAGTACATGCCGCTGAGACCCATTCGCATGAATCACTTGAACAATGAGAAGTGAGATTAGAAACTAATCGAACGCGTACTACTCAGGCCCGTTCATCTGAAGTATCTGGACAACGGGAAACAAAATCAATAAAATAATTCAAAATTAATTGGATATTTTTGTAATGTCTTTCCTTCAAATTTATTTTAGTTTGTGGCGCAGCAACGGGCGCAGTGGATAGCTATTTTCTAATAAAAATAAACCCACTTATTCTTTTTGGCGACGGCAGCATCATCGGCAATTTAATACAAATTCAATTTAATATAATATCAATGCCAAAATTGTATTCTGTAAGAATTTGAGGTGACATTACCTTGTTATCGAATTTTTTTGATCAGCTGATTCATTTTAATATAAAAACAATAAAAATAATAATAATAATAAATACAATAATTATCTAAATATTTTGTACTTATGTAGAACTTAATAGAGGGTCCGCCAAATAACTTTTATTTGAAAGTACAATCCTTCCGGTTAATAATGAAAAATAATTTTATTCAAATGGCTGCCTCGGCTGGCCATGCAGTAGCCTACACGATCGGTCCAATTTTTACACACATTATCGATTGTGTGCAGCTGTATTTTACCAATGGCTTCACGAATATTGTCCTTTAAAGCTTCAATTGTCTCTGGCTTGTCTGCGTAACACTTATCTGTGACGGCACCCCACAAATAATAGTCCAACGGTGTCAAATCGCAGCTCCGAGGTGGCGAAACGACATCAGCTCTGCGGCTGATAATGCGATCTTCAAAAACAGGGCGCAAAACATCGAGTGTAGCTTCGTATGTGTGACACGTAGCGCCGTCATGTTGAAACCAAATGTTGCCAATATCCTCCTCTTCAATTTTTGTGAACAAAAATTCGTTCAACATGGGCCGATAACGATCACCATTAACTGCAATGGCCACTCCTGGCTCATTTTCGAAGAAAAATGGCCCAATTATGCCTCTGGACCAAAATCCGCACCAAACAGTGACTCGTTTTGGGTGCGTCGGCCAGTTTCTTTCACTTTTTTCACAAGATAACGAACATACGGAGCTGACGGTGCTTCTCATCTTCCAAAATCCGTACGAAATTTTGGCACGCATTCTGCAACATTATCATGATTTTCAAAGTAATATCGCAATATTTCCCAGCGTTGTTCAAGCGTATACACAACCATATTCGTTCAGCGGAAGTATAAAACTAATTATCTGTCAAATCAGACATGAGCTAAGTGTTACCATTCACGAAATAAGCACTAGTTGAAAAAAAACGTTAGATGGCGGACCCGATATTTCTTTCAATATTCTAGACTGGTAGCTTTTTAAGTAATTCTGTGTGTTTAACGGAATATTTTTTTTGGCGCTGAGATAAATTTTCTTTTTACAGGCCTAAGGAATGTGTTGTGTTGTTGTAACAACTTTGCTGTATATATAAGTGTTAACCTATGAAATAGACTCATTTCAGAAATAATATGACTAGAGATAAATGTTAGTGAGAGAATGGGTAGTTGTTGTCGATAATGGCATTGATTAATAGTGAAATATCAATAGAAATTCAGAAAATGGATGTCATTAACCAAAATCAAGTGATTTCAATAAGCAAAAATCAACACTATCTTCATTTATTTACAATTTCACTTTCAATTTCTATTTGTTTTGCAATCTGTTGTGTTTATGACTATTTTCCTATAAAAAGAATTTAGTTGGACAGCAGTTTACCTTTTGGCGTTCGTAAGCAGTTCTAATTGGTGGGCTAATAGAAATCAGAATAGTAGCAATACCTTCCCACTGTTCCTTATAAAAATGATTGCGAACAGTGCCCCAGAGTTTAAACCACGGGTTTTCGTCCAATAAAGCAACACAATAAGACGACACAATAACAAATACACTGACAACAAAATTAACGTCAATTATTCTTACAGAATAAGAAACATATGTATGTCGACATTCATCGACAAGTAACAAGATTGACAACTAGACACAATACAAAAAATGGCATTGTCTTGTATTGACGACATACATACATGCAAACATCTGGAGGAACTGTCAAGGACTGACATTGGCAACTTAAATCGCTTCATCAGGAGCTCCGAGTGGTTTCGATACAAAGAGAGCCCTATGCGGCCTAATTCTCATGAATGGGCTGCCACCACTACCTACCTACCTACCTACCTACCTACAAGCATACATAATTAGTCATTAAAACCCTTCAGTCAGGATTACGACCTAGTTTCTCACACCACTTATGTTGTGTATGTTAATTTTATACATGAATGGCGGGACCTACAGTTTAAAGTCGACTACGACAGTTTTTTGAAAAGCTTTTTAATGACAATTTTATTTATTCAAACAGATTTTGGGATGTCCGACCTGGAGTTTGAAATAATTATTTTATTTTTTTTATTAAAAATATCTGCGTATTTATTATATGAATTTTTTGTCGATCATAAATTTCAAATATTGTAAACTCTTTGAACTGCTTGCTATATGTTCTAAACAAATTCTTTATAATTAAATTTCTATTTTTTCTTTTTTTATTTGTATTAATAAAATCAAAATTTATTTCAGTGTCTTATTCCACTGTACCATATTGTATTATAGAAAGTGTCGTATTAATACATGATTTGCTGCTAATGGAACTTAAAAGCTTTCCTTGAAAATTATTATTAGATTTTATTTTAGGGTATATTAAAGTCATAAGTGATTTTCAACTCGATTAAATATGCTTTTTTGTTTTTCTTAACAAAATTCATCATAATTGCAATATAGCAGTCACTGTAGATATACGAGTATTTTTTTTGAAACACCCTCAGAAGTATTTCAGTATGTTTTTATTCTAAAAAAGTATACATATATTATTTTAAGAGATTTTAAGAGATTATTTTAAAAAAATATGTAAAAACTAACAGTAAAATCCTTCAATATCATGGCCATTCATGTTGAACTAATATTGAAACACAAAATAAAAAAATAATACAAAAAAATCATAAAAAGGAAGAAGGAATGTATTGTAATGTATTGAATTTCTATTTGGAAATATGAATGTATATTGAGATTTCATAAAGGGTTTTATATTGAAGAGGTATTATTTATATATTCCAACTAATTCAAAAGCTTAAAGGGAGAAAAAAGTTTTGATAGTCTTCGTACCCAAAAGGCATAAACATTATCAATAAAGGTCTTTCTGAGATACTGACTCCCATGCCAAGAGAGGAAAGCGGGTGTGTTTTGTTCGCAGCTTGTATAGAAGTCGAGTTTGAATCCCAATGGAGTTAAAAAAACCCGGTTCGAGTTCTAAAGGAGTTGAGAAAAAATCGTACATCATGGTTTTCGAACTTGAAATTAAGTGACTTCGCTCCCTCCAATACAATCCATTTAAGAATCCCCTCATACTCTGGAAATAACAAAAGGGATAATATTACAGGGAAGTCAGGCAGTACTGCCACCTAGCGGAGAAAAAGTTGGAATGAACGGTTAGCAAGATTCCCCACCACTACAGCACATACTCGGAGGGCGTTGTTTCTAGGCAGCACCATTATCTTAGAGCCGCTACAGCAGACTAATCACCTGGTTAGCTGGAACAACTATAGATTACCGAAATGGCAAAATAACAACCAACCAGAACTTTTCGCAACAATAGCAGCCAACCGTATAAGATGGAAAATGCTTTGTGGAAGCCATATCCTCCCAATAGATGTAATGTAGTTAAACACCACCCGCACGCATAAGTATGTTCACCATTTGCGAACTAACTCCGATGTCATCGAAGTTTCTATTTAAGAATAGGTTGCGCTGCATTTGCAATTATCAATAAGGTATGGAGCAGAGATCAGCAATGAATCATTTTGTCGCTACTCAAAAGTACTCATGAAATTTTGAATATAAGTGAGTCAACAGTATTGAAATTCAACTACTCTGATTCATTCGTACTCATTACAACATTGATTTATAAGTACAGGTTGCAATGAGTATGAGTGCAACGTTGACATCAAACTCATAACATTCGAAATATGTTTGATTCATACGCCTACTCATTCAGATTCATAAATTTAGAAAAATACTTATAATACTCATAAATGATTTGAATGATTCGAATCATTCATCAAAATTTACAGTCTTAGTTGTTGTTGCATTTACAAAAAAGAAGCAAGAAAAAGACAGCAAGCAAAGCAAACATACAACCTTCTTGTTAGTATTGTAGTGTTCGTACGCGAATCATAATTATTTTGTGATTCTTGTAAATGTTGAGTCATTGATAGCCGAAATCAACAACATCATGCGTATTGTTAAGTATGAGTACGATGAGTACTTTAAACTTTGAATATGAGTAGTATGAGTATGATATTAAAATAAATATGAAAGCGTATAAGTATCAGAAATTATTAGTATGATTCGAATCTACTCATCTTTTTGAATACTTATTGCTGATCTCTGGTATGGAGATCATCAGAGATCACAACTTCAATCAAAATAAAAATATCAAATATATTTGTGAAGTCAATTTGCGTTCTCTTTAAGGTTTTGTTAATTGTTGTAAGAAAAATACTCCGACTATTCTGTCGATTTCAAATATGATCGTCTATGATAGAACAGGAATTAATTTATTTATCAATTCAACGGAGTAAATGGAAGAGTATTGGACATGCGCTCAGGAAATCGTTTGTTGAAGTAGACCTGCAAATATCTAGAGAAGGCTCGTGCATGAGTAAGCATTGGGGACAGGAGGCAAATATAGAGCATTTAAATGCCCAGCCAGAGTTAGATTAAGATTGAATTTTGTCTGTAATGGCTCTAAACAATAATGAATTCGGGGATAGCATTTCAGCCATCACTCTCAACGTAATGCTGCATTCGCTCAATGCCAGTCGTCACTTTCACTAGTTTAAACTGACATTCTGCGCGAAGAATAAGAAAACCTTATATTGTCCAAATTTTATTTTATTACTTGGCTTATTATTGTTATTATAGTTGTCATTTAAAAATATTAAAGTACTGCGACCAAACGATTAAATGATCTATCCTCAACCCATGTAGTGTTTTCCTGTAATGTTTCTCACAAAATTATAAGTTGGCTTAATCGTATGGTATGTAATTTGTAAAATTATATACAGTAAGACCAGGGTTCGAGCCCCAGGTCAGACATCAAATTAAATGATCTATCCTCAACCCATGTAGTGTTTTCCTGTAATGTTTCTCACAAAATTATAAGTTGGGTTAATCGTATGGTATGTAAGTTGTAAAACTATATACAGTAAGACCAGGGTTCGAGCCCCAGGTCAGACATCAAAAAAAAAAAAAATTCAAAAAGTATTTCTTCGGCGTCTTCCTCTCAGCAGATTTTTGGCAAAAACTTTGAGAGTAAATAAAAATTGCCATGAAAAGTTTCTCAAAAATCTGTCATTCTATGTCGACTTTAAACTGTCGGTCCGGCCACTCATATATAAAATTAACACACACAACATAAGTGGTGTGAGAAACTAGGTCGTAATCCTGACTGAAGGGTTGTAATGACCAATGATGTATGTATGTATGTACATAAGTTCCAGCGCTAAACGAAACAGCGTTCGTATTTTGATTGCGACTTTGGAAAATGCAGTGGGAATCTTTAATCTGGACAGACTGACAAAAGAGCGTTGCAAAAGATACGTAGTATACACCGTCACTATGGCTACCTTCCAAAATGTATCAATATAAACTTTGTATGCAGTTCTACTACTGTATATAAACTATGTAGATATGCAAAGTAACTAAACAATGCATTAACTATAAATCGGATGGCTGATTGCTTTTTGACTGCGTTAAAAATACACATTGACGACGTTTTGAAATAGAATACATTGTATATATTTTCTACAACGACATTATGAAACACCATACTTTGCTCAAACACAAAGCAACTAACATTTTGGAAGGCAGCCTATATTGTGCACCGCTTTAGGTTGGTACATGGCCGTTTCATTTGCACACATATGCAACAAGTATCAATATAGTGTGCGATTTAGGGGAATCCAAATACTACCGCGTAATACTGAAACAGTATTAAGCTGTGTCTTACTATACAAATGTTCTAAGCAGAATTTTAATACGTACCGCATATTACATCTCCTTATTAAGGACTTTTCCTACATTCCCATGCCTACAGTGTTATTTTTTTCATATTTTTCATTCTGTTTCTAGTTTTATTAAATTTCATCAAAATATTCAAAGTTTTTATTCAATGTTTTTTTTATTTTTTAATACAAATCTCGGAATATCATTCCATTTGTATATTGACACTAGCATTTCTGCACTTGTTGTTAGAATAATGAAAACTCTTTTATTTTACAATTTTTATAAAATATTTTTCCATTGTTTTTCTTTTTATCTCTCTTTCTCTCTCTCTCTCTATCTTTTTCTACTTTTGTTAATAGTGTAAAAACCGATATGCTACCAGGACGTGCATTCAGTCGTTTTTATATAGCCAATGCGAATCGTCATGATACTGGAAACTATTCATCTATACTTGGCAGTGATGTCACTGGGACTGTTATGGTACATGTTCTAAATGGTATGTATAAATATATATACGTATATAAGTATGTGTATATGGCAAATAGTACTATTCTTTAATATAATTCTAGATTTTTATCCAAACAGTTGCTTTGACATGCTTAGAAACTATTGAAAATTGTTGAACATTTCATTACATTTTATAACACCGCACCCCACCCAATCAATGCGAAACATTTGCAACGAAATGTGCAATATTTGTATTGTAAACATTTGTTGTTGTTGTTGTTTTTTTAAACACTTATTTCATGTTCATGCAACCAAATCATTTAAATCTGTATCGAACTAAACCTGAATAAGTTTTGCAAATTTAGCTGAATGCGTTTCGAATTATCCACCACGGGTGTCAACTAAAATAGTATCGATGTGAGTCTGTAAACTGGCTTAAATTATAATTTTATTATTGCAGATACTAAGCGTTGAAGCTACTTATTAAATACATTAAATAAATAATTTAATGCTGGATTTACCCATGTTGTGCAAAAAAATTTTTTTTTCCAACCAATTTCATTTTTTTTTTTTAGAGTTTACTGCAGCTTGATTCACTCATTTCGAAAAATTTGTCCGAAAAATCAAAGCAAATTCAAATTTTACATGATTGCTCTAGTGTGTATGAAAAATATAACCTATTGGCTACTCTGTTTAACTTTGTCCTGACAAAATATGAAATTAGCCAAATCGAGCTGAAATTTGTTTGAAAAAAAGTTTTTCGCTCTCTTATGAAGAGAGCTGTTAAGGTTAGGTTAGTGGGTAGCTTGCCGTTCACAGACAAGTTTACCGGGAGGCCCTTATGGCCCACTGTGTTACTCAGTATCAGGTAAGCCCTCTTGTCATGATCCGTTCATGGTGAATTTAAACCATCCCGAGATCCGGATGAAACTGCCAGTTCCCTTAGTGTCACGTTCGCCACCATGCCCAGATCTTCAAAAGTTCTGTCATTCAAAAGCCGATAGCGTCTGTCCTGATGAGTAGAGCACTCGCATAAAAAGTATTGTACCGATTCCGCAGCTTCTGCAGTAATCCTGATGCAGCGAAACTGCGAATAGCTCAGTGTCCCGTTAGAATGCAAACCGTTCTCTTGTCGATCTCAAGTAGTTTCCTGATTATCCCTGATGGCAACCAGGTATGTTCGAACACCCACAGTTTGTTGAATTCTATGCTGGTTTAAGGCTACTGCTATAAGGCTACCAGAACTCTGCAGCGTCTTTCAGGCGGAAGTATCGGCAATTCAGGCTGCGGTGAAAATTATTGTGGACAAAAATGTTCACAGGCGAAAAATCACCATACTTTCCGATAGCCAAGCGGCCATCAAAGCATTGGATTGTAGTGTAATAAACTCCAAGACGGTGTACGACTGTCGCAGATGTCTCAATGAAATGGCGAACTGATATGATGTTTGTATCACATGGGTACCGAAACATATAGATATTCCCGTCAACTGCAGAGCGGATGATTTGGCCAGAAGGAGCACGACCATCGAACTCTCTGCTGAATTCTTTACATTGGGGATCCCTTTGGATAACTGCGGGCTTATAATTGACAATGCAATCGTCGACCTTGTCAACAGTAGGTGGGCGGCTTCGGATAAGGGCAGAACGGCCAAGGGCAGAACGGCCAATCTGGCCAAGGCTGGATAGGAGGCGCACGGTGACTCTGCTTAAACTCCAAAGAAGTAGGGTCAGCGCTGTTATCGGGGTTATTACCGGGTCATTTTATTATAGGAACGCATGCGAGGCGTATTGGTCTTGGACACCTCGGGAATGATTTCTGCAGAAGCTGTGGAGAGGAGGAAGAGGATGAAACTATTCTTCACCTACTGTGCACATGCCCGGCACTTGGTCAGAGGAGGAAAAGATACCTGGGTGCCCACTACATGGAGGACCTAGATGAACTGTCATGCATGGATATTGGCAGTCGGAGTCGCTTCATCGGAAGCTCCGAGTGGTTCCTGGAATAGGGGAGAATGTGAAACTGTGGTATCACAATGGGCCTGTGTGTGCTCATGAGTCCATCGATGGGACAGCCAATTCTACCTACTTACCTACCATACTGCTTTTTCAATTTGGAAAAGTATCCTTATAATTATCTCCTAAGATTTCTCCGATCCCAGTTCATTCAAATCTTGACGCTGTTCGATTTGACGAGATGGGATCTCAGCGCTTTGATTGTTGCTTGACCGACCAGCATATGTTCAATTTCGAAGGAGCTAGATTATCGGTTTCAACCATGCGTACAGCTTGTTCAATAGCAAAAATCCTCGCCTAAAATACGCTGGCCTCGTTAGGTAATCAGTATGATCTGATGCCAGTTTTTCGGAATAGACCCCACATCCGGTTCCACACTCCAATTTTGAGCCATCGGTGAAGGTCGTTATATCACCGTCACCGATGACAGCTTCAGTAACCCATTCTTCCCGTGTGGGAGTGTGAGTTTTGTTTTTTTTTTTTAAGCCAGTATACTCTGGTAGTACGTCTTCTGACTGTGGTTGTTTCATTCCCCTACAGTCTAGACAAATGCCTTTTCATATTGAACCCGTATTAAAATCGGTTGGGTTAAGAGTATTAAGATAAGTCACCGAGGAAATACTTTTTGACACTGGACCTGAACATTTCTCTCTGTCTGCCGGACTACTGCAGCGTGTTTCAGGCGGATGTGACGGCAATTTACCGGGCCGCTCAATGGATCATCG
The DNA here is from genome assembly GCA_932273835.1 of Sarcophaga variegata. Lineage (NCBI taxonomy): Eukaryota > Metazoa > Arthropoda > Insecta > Diptera > Sarcophagidae > Sarcophaga > Sarcophaga variegata. The sequence goes on from OW026358.1 coordinate 74,141,937, forward strand.
CCAACGTTGCTCTTTTCAATCGCGTCTCGGTCTTTTCTGATAGTCAGGCCGCGATAAGATCTCTATCGGGTTTCATGAATACCTCTAGGATCGTTAGGGAATGTCGCCGCTGTCTCGACCTTCTTTCTGGGTGCTTCACCGGTGTCTCACTGGTGTGGGTCCCCGGGCACAGTAACATTCCGGGAAACTGTAGGACCGACGAGCTTGCCAGAGCTGGTGCGCTCCTTCTGAAATCCTCTTCAATTGAATTGGGTATGACACTTGCCTCGGTCAAGTTGGACATTGCGTGGAAATTCTTTCGCGACGCCAACCTATTATAGGTCAATGAGGAGTCCACCGCTAGACTTACCTGGCCCTTGATGGATAGAAGGCGTACTAACCAATTACTTGGTCTCGGTCGTGACGTCATCTCAACCACAGCGACCGTGGTAGTATCAGAAATATCCACGCGTTTACAGGAGACAGGACTTCGTGGGTGCATTGCATTAAAAAAATATTAAAAAGCGGTTACAGTTTGCAACGGAAATGCTTAAAAAGATTTCTGGAACAGAGTTCTCTGAAGTGACGAATTCAAGTTTAATTTGTTCCAATCTGATGGAAAAACTTATGTAAGACGTCCTCCAAACAAAGCCCTTGATCCCAGGTACACAGTGAAAACTGTAAAACACGGTGGCGGGGTGCTTTTTCTTGGCGTGGTGTGGGTCCAATTGTAAGAATTGAAGGAATAATGGCCCAATATCAATATAAAAGCATTTTGGAAAATGTAATGGAACCATATTCCTTTGAGAGTATACCCTTCAATTACATTTTTCAGCAGGACAATGACCCAAAGCACACTTCAAGGTTGGTGAAGTGTTGGCTTTCGGGTCAAAATATTGATGTTCTAGACTGGTCACCCCAAAGGCCTGATCCCAATTGAAAATTTATGAGTAATTATTAAAAGAGATCTTATGGACAAAAACCCTCAAAAGCTGGTGCAACAAAGCTGGCAAAACATATCAGTACAAACATGAAAACGTTTGATACAAAGTTTGACGAAAAGACTTGCAGATATTGTTCAAAACAAGGGCTATCCGACAAAATATTAAAGAATATGCCCATTAAATGTAAATATATTAAGATATTTTTAAGCTGTTTGTCGTTTCTAATTATAGTGCTACCACTACAATATATAAGTATAGCTTGCTATACTTGATGGGTTAAAAGGTATGAATATGGAATTTATGTTCGTAAATTTTGATCCACTTGATCTGCTCTTTACATATTTCAATACGACTATAACAAGCTGAGTGTAAAAAACACTGAGACACTCATATGTATTCTTTGGAAATCAGAGGCAAAGGTGAAAGCTAATAATATTAACTTAAATAAACTTTTTAAACTTAATTCAAAACGCACTCTTCATATAAGTCAAACTTAGCTTAGATAAAATTTTCAATATTTTTTTAATTTTTATTTTTGTGTTGTGTTAATGACGAAATACTTGAAAAATTATATCAAAATTCGAGCTCTCAAAAAATTGCATGAAGTGAACTTTAAAAAGTAGAAGCTTATTTTATTTTATAAAATCACCTGTCAGTAAATTTGATTCTCGAGTCTTTAGTTCGTGGTCAGTAGATTATTTTACTTACTTTCTAAAAGTGGCCAATGAGAAACCCTTAATTTTTAATAAACCCTAACACTATGTTCAGGCATGTATTTTAATTGAGTCAAAATACTCTTAATAAAAACTCGAAATAGAAAGTTTGGCTAAATCACGACTTACTGAGTTGTTTACATCCACCCTTTAGTAAGAATCACGACTTACAATTTTTACTTGTCATACGACTGTGTGATCATATAAATCCACCTTAAAAGTATTTCTGCGAATTTATGTATGTATGAATTCGCCGTAGTCTAGTAGGTGGTGTGTTGGTTTGTTAGACGTAAACACAGAGTTCAAACCCTTGGCCAGACATCAAAACAAAATACTAAAAGTATTAGGTTGAGGTTTAGGTCGGAGTGGTAGCTCTGATATCACAAAGCTTTCTTGAGCACGCATAGTAGCCCGTTGTGATGTCACGGGTGAACGCAGTCCCTGTACTGACCAAGTTCCACAAAAATCAGCGCAAGGGCTGCACATCAAAAGCACGACTACCCTACACTGGAAAACCTGCCAGAAAGTTTGATGAACAAAGCTTTATTCTTGATATCAATAGATGATAGCTCCGTCAAGTTGACAAGAAATGGGAGCCAAATAACCTATATCACCTAGCAAGAGAAGGGCACTAACAAAGAAAGTGTCTCCTCTTCTTCAGCGGATCTGTATCCACGGCAGGAGCCTCATTCTCTCCGCGTGTCTACCCATAACTCAATGACCTGTAAGCATGGCCACTGTGGTTCAGATGATGTCACGACCAAGTCCAAGTAAATGGTTGGTACGCCTTCTATCCATCAGGGCCCAGGTGAATCTAGCGGTGGAGCAGGACTCCTCATTGACCCAGAATAGGTTGGGGTCGCGAAAGAATTTCCACGCAATGCCTAACTTGACCGAGGCAAGTGGCATACCAATTCAATTCAAGAGGATTCCAGAAGGAGCGCACCAGATCTTTTCGCGGCCTCACTATTAGAAAAGACCGAGCCGCGAGTGAAAGGAGCACCGTTGACGAGGTATCCATTGAGCGGGCCGGTAAATTGCCGTCACCACCGCCTGAAACACGCTGCCGTAGTCTGACAGACGGAGAGAAATATTCAGGTCCAGTTTCAAAAAGTATTTATTCGGCGACTTCCTCTCAGCAGATTTCTGGCTAAAACTATGAGAGTAAATAAAAATTGCCATGAAAAGTTTCTCAAAAATCTGTCGTTCGGAGTCGACTTTAAACTGTAGGTCCCGCCACTCATGTATAAAATTTAACATACACAACATGTTCACACGAGTGAACAAACTCATACATTCCCCACCCTGACTTCTAAAGAAACATCACAAACATCTCTAAAAATAATAACACATCAGATCACCAACACATATATACATTCACCATTCACATCAACATTCATCATACACTTTCTTCAACAGGCTGTAAAAAGGATTGTTTAGATCCTTATAGAACAGTTGAAGATCGATAGCGAACAACTAAGAACCAACCCAAGAAACCCTTCGCGAGTGCACAAAAGAAAATATTGAGTGAATTTATAATAAAAATAAACATATACACAAATCACATTATAGCTAGAATAAAATACATTGAATAGACCAAAATATTTGAATTTCTAATAAAACAAACAAATTGTGAAGTGATATATAGAAACATATACTTAAACATAAATATATAAAAATTAAATATCAAAGTAAAATATATTTTATAACATTAAAATATATATACCTTTTATAACATATAAATAAAATACGTTTTATAACGTTTTTAAAATATACAAGCAAAACAACACTAATATTTATTATTAATATACAGTCACATATATACATACATACTAAAATGTTTCTACATTATACATCCTACCCCCTCTTACCCTTAAACTAACCCAAACCCTATAACCCGTTTGTTCACAACATGAGTGGTGTGAGAAACCAGGTCGTAATCCAGACTGAAGGGTTGTATTGACCAATTATGTATGTATGTATGTAATAGAATGAGGCATATAATTTTCAAAAGATTATTAAATTCTACAATAAATAACTGGTACGCTAAATGAGAAATATGATTCCGGTGCCCTTTAAGAAAGACATATCTTGCCATGTTGTTGTGTGTTCGGTTGAGTTTTTGTTTGTGATCGCAGTTTGCGATGGTTTTACACCCTTTTAAAAGTACAGGATTTAAGTACGTTTTAGCAATTTGCATACGATTGGCAAAAGGAGCTGAATCTATGACAACAGACAAGTTTCGAAGCATACTATAAATTCTACCAACAACGACACTTATATGGTTGGCCACGATAATCTGCCATTAAAGACAATACCCAGATTGGTTGCAGACTCGACAAAATCAATTTTATTTCCCCTGATACTCAATTTAGATATGCCATATGATCTATTGGTTTTACAAACTATAATACATTTCGACTTTAAATCATTGATACATAGCCCGTTAGCTAAAACCCAGCTCTGAATTTTCACGATTAATGCAATCTAAACAAGAAGTAATGTTCTCCTTATGAGTACTAGTATAAATGCATAAGCATGTCACAGTAGACCAAAACATCTGGTATTTATATACAAAACAACAGAGGCCACAGTATTGACCTCTGGGGAATAGCTCTACTAACAGTAAGCGGCTCTGAAATGTTGCCATCTAAATAAACTTTCTGAAATCTGTTTACTTGATAAGAATAAATTAGACTACCGGCGAAATTAGAAAAATAAAACAGTTTCTGGAGCTTTATTACTCTCAGAGTTTTACCAAAAATCTGTTGGGAGGAAGTTGCCGAAGAAATATTATTTTTCATATTTCGTTTTGTTGGAGATTTCTGACCTAGCATTTGAACTATCGCCTCACTTCTAATAAGTCAACACACTATCTGCTAGCATAGCTGCCAGATAAATAAAGCATCAAATCGTCAAATATTAGAAAAAAATCGTCAAAGACGTTCACTGAAATCGTAAAATATATAAATATATATATATTATATTAGAATTAAACATTTTAATCAAATCGGATACAATGTTAAAGTCTAAGTTAAGTTTTAAATAATCTTTTTATACAATATTGTTTCTAAGGAATTTAGTTTAATTTACATTAACTTAGCTTAATTGGCTTAATTGGATGATTGTGATAAAACTAATATATTTTAATAAATTTAGTAAGAGCTGGAAATTAAAAGATACCATTCCTCATTTTCATTTCCGAAATTTTTTTTAAATCGAGAAGTTTAATATAATTTTCAAGAAAAAATTTTAAGTTTAAACAATATATTCCTTGTATTCCTACGTAAAACCCGTCTTTCTCGGAGAGAACCTCGATTGGCCAGAGGATCGCACACCGCATTACAGACACAATTCGTTCTTTAGTCGAACTATTCGTATGTGGAACTCCCTTTCTACAGAGGTATTTTTAGTCACTTATGGTAAAAAGGGATTCCAATCTAGTGTCCAAAAACACTACTCTCGCTTTCCTCCTTCTTATAACATACTAGCTGTACCCTGCGCGTGTTGCTGCGCCACCAACTAAAATATATTTGAAGGAAAGACATTACACAAATGTCCAATTAATTTTGAATCATTTTATTGATTTTGTTTCCCGTTGTCCTGAGTAGTACGCATTCGATCAGTTTCTAATCTCACTTCTCGTTGTTCAAATGGTTCAAGCCAACGGGTCTCAGCGGCATATACTCGAAGATTTTCCAGTCTCAATGCTCGTCTGATTCTGAGGCTCGTAATGCTCTTTTCTTCCGTACTTGAAGTGTAGGTCCACCAATTGCTTGTCATTCATTTTGAATAATTTTCAGTGTAGCCATCCATCGGAAATTAATCGCACCAACCTCCGTCGACTCATGCGAAACAACTTTGTTAAAGAATGCACAGTTTACTATTTAATTCATTTTGTGTAATTTTCAGTGGCACCACATGTCGGAAATTGGTCATACCAACTTAGAAACCTTCCCCGGCTCATGCGCAACAACTTTGCTAAAGATCATAACATGATCAAATGCATAGTTTACGATTCTATAAGGAACATACAAACAAACATTCATTTTTATATGGGTATGTGGGCGTGGCACCTCGCCTTCTTGAAATTTTAAAATAAAAAGTAGCCTACAGTTCCTTCCAGACACACAGGAAGGTACTGGTAAAATTTCAAGAAAATCGGTCCAGCCGTTCAGCCCTCTAGAGACTTCAAACAAACAAACCCACAAACAAATAAACACATTCATTTTTATATACATATATAGTATATATATATATACATATATAGTATAAACTGTCGTGTATAAAATATTACATAGATTTACGGGTGACGTATACGTAATATTTTGTTAGACAATAACACTCATACTTTTTATTTATTTTATATTATTTTATTTTATTTGCCTATTTCAACATAAAAAGCTTATAACTCCTTCCAGACATACAGGAAGATACTGTGAAAATTTCAAGAAAATCGGTTTAGCCGTCTATAGACTTCAAACAAACAAACAAATAAACACACATTCATTTTTATATATAAGATTATTCTACTTCCCATTAGTGTTGGTTCTACGAAAAAATAATATTGCTACTTGCCTTTGGTCTTCCTAGGGTAATATTAGAAGCTAAATTCGAATCTTTAAAAATGGTCTTCAACGGCAAGTGGTAAGCTATGCTCAACTACGAAACGTGCCAATCTTATTTCAAATTTCTTGGTATTGCTATTAATTGCTGGGTAATGCTAGGGTATTTGTAGATATTTAAAGAACTTACCATTTTTTTTAAATATCTGATCATTTCTTTTTAAATTTCATTTACTAATTGGCGATTTTATTTACTTCGGTTAGTTGGCATATTATGTGCTGTCATGACAGGTGTTCGTAAATAATTTAAAAATATAATACTTTACTCCTTGTTATTACTAAACTAAACTGGAAACAAAGCAAATACAACGCTTAAAGAGGCTTTTAATGTATTAAAGTAAAGAATATGATGAAAATTTTTAACTTCTAAAAATCGTCAAAATGACGATAAATCGTTAAATCTAGCAGCTATGTCTACTAGACCACTGCAGCCAGTACTAGCCTAAACAATTAATATTTACTAAACCACAAAATCGTTGATAAATAATTGAAAAAAATCTATCAACCAAAACAGTAAATGAAAAACTATGGCTTTGTTTCATCCATCACTTTATTCCATAGAAAACAAAACCCTAAGACTGTAACAAATGGAAATGTAGAACATTGAAAATTTAATTAATTAATCTTTAAGTACAATGGTAAGGCAAGTTGATGGGAACCATTTACAAAACATATATTTTGGGTCATAAGAAAATGGTTAATCAATCACAATCTTATTAATTGGAAAATTTAGTTGCTTTCTACCATAAAATAACTGAGCTCTGGTAGAAGCAAAGTTAGTAGTAAAGAAAATCAAAATGATATCCAAATGCAATGAACTTCAGTTAAGTTATGAAAATTTACCACTTTATTTATATTGTATTGTGGGGTAATCTGACAAAGCAGAAAGATTTTCTTGGCATTAAAAGTCTTAGTTCGATTCACTATCTCATCATCGATATTATATTAAAGCACATAATCTCCACGGAAATCGAGTCAAATAGAAATAAATTGTGAGTCACAGACTTGACAAGTCTCGTTATTGCATATAATGCTGACCATCTTCGCCTGACCAAAAGTTCTCTAGGATCTTTAGAGTGGTCTAAATATTTAAAGAATAAGAATATACACGTCATAGACATTATTTGAAAATATTTTTATTTATTTTGTTTTATCCTCTATATGCTGAACTACTTTTTGCTTCATGAGGTTTCTCATGTAAGGTAGTGTTATCAGTCGCCGTCAGTGACATCGCCGTAGTCTAGTAGGTGGTGTATTGGCTTATTAGACGTAAGGCCACGGTTCAAACCCCAGGTCAGACATCAAAACGAAAATATGAAAAAATATTTCTTCGCCGACTTCCTCTCCGCAGATTTCTGGCAAAAACTCTGAGAGTAAATAAAATTGCCATGAAAAAGTTTCTCAAAAATCTGTCGTTCGGAGTCGACTTTAAACTATAGGTCCCGCTAGGGAGGTATAATATTAACACACACAACCTGAGTGGCGTGAGAAGCTAGGCCGTAATCCTCACTAAAGGGTTTTAATGGCCAATTATGTATGTAGTCAACTGCGATCGGAAGTACGGAGTAGCCTTAAACGCCTCTTATTACTAAATACAGATAATAAAAGAAAATATGTTGTAGTGAAGTAAGATACAACCGTTTACACTTCAATATTATTTACCAAAAATAAACACAAATTTCTCTTTTGTATTCGACACCATAGAGTTCCTGAAAAAGGTCATTTCTTTTGTACCAAAAAAAGGTCATATTCACTAATTAACATTTATCGCAAATCAATTTCTCTTCCGTTCCAGATCTTACAAAATGCTCTCCAAAAATAAAATAAAGAAAAAAAATTAAGGAAAGGATATTTAAGTTCAATGCCCAAGAAATTTGTATAATTAATGGAAATTTTAACAAAATAAATTAAACAAACGGTTTCTTTTATTTCCCTTTGCTTTCTAGTTTTGGTGTTTCTACAGACATTTGCTCTTAAAAACGCACCTTAAGTTCTTCACGTTAATATTAGGATTAACAGTCGGTTATGTTCATTGGGTTTAGTTCTTTTTTATTTTCTGTGTTTAACCTTTTTTATATTTTATTTGTTTCAACTAAAGGATGGAAAGGAACAAAAGAATGGAAGTAAGAATGTATTGTTTTCTCTTTTCCTTTACGTAATTAATATATATGGCGCTAGATTCACTGCTAGTTTCTTAAGCTATAAACATAATGTTATGATAATGGAAAATCTAGATACTGGTATTTTGCTCTTTTAACATTAAAATTATAAACAAAAGCTACAAAAAATACAACGAATTCGTTTACAACTTATTACACTGCGTAATATAACAACAAACACCAGTATAAAAATGGTAATCAAGTAAAGAAAAATACAACAACAAACAATACAAGAATAAATGTAAACAAAATACACAAATAACAATAATGTTACAACAATGTTAACATTTATAGAGATCTCGACAAGGCGAAGCCACGAACATTCGCCTTCAAGAACATTCATCACACTGTTTACCCTGCCATATAAAAGGCAAGGCAAAGCAGGCAACTGCGTGACTAATAGTTCAGTCATTCTTGTGTGAAGACGCAGTGCGTTTGAAGAGAGTAATCGTGCTTTGAAAAAGATCTGTCAAACAATACTGTCTAATAATTGTTATTGTTTATGTTTATGCAAACAGAGGAATAACAAACAAAGCAATTGTTGTTGCTACATCAAGTTGTGGACGGTGGCACACAGAATTGTCCGAATAATAACGAATTTTAATTAAAACTCTACACAAACTTATTTTTATTTTATTTGCAATCTACGAGCTCATATTTTAAACGTTTTTAAAAGTTAAAAACGTAACAATAACCTTCTTCCTATGTTCCGTTATTCATAATTCCAAATTATTTAAATTTGCAAATTTTTATGACTCATTGAGTAAAAAAAAGCAAATTTTTTTTAATTCCTATTTTGAAATTCCAGATTAATTTCAAATTTATTTGTCTTTATCCATACATAATAATACGTTCAGTTGAATAGGCTAGTAGTCATATTCCTATTTTTTAAAGGTAACACATTGTTGCGAACAAAAATAAAACTTAGCCTAAATGCTACGCTGGAGAACCTTTGCTTGTTGCTGCGTTGCCTTTGAAATCATCACTTCCATGTATTCTTCCCATGTATTCTATTTTTGAAAGATTGTTGCGTTGTGTTTATTGTGCTGGACGATTTGGACTTCGTCGATGTCTAATCTAAAACTGCGTACCTGTTAAGAGACAAGCAATAAATCTCAAAAATTTGCTACAAGGCGGTGAAACCCCGAACTTTCGACTTCAAGAACCTTCATCGGATTGATTACGTGTGCATATAAGAAGGCAAGACAAAGCAGGCAATGAGTAGTAAGGATTCAGTCAGTCTTGTGTGAAGACGCGTTGCTTGTGAAGAAAAGAGTCGCGGTTTAAAGATCGCCGTTGTAAAGTTCTACCGAACAGTTGTTGGTGTTTACGCAAGTAGAAGTGTAATGAAGAATAACGAAGTAAGCAATTTGTTGTTGCAAAATCATGTTGTGAACAGTGGCACATAAAATTGTGCAAACAATAAAGAATTTTAATTTCAACTAAACACAAATTTATTTTTATTTTGTTTGCAATCAACGAACTCATATTTTAAACGTTTTTTCTAAAAAGGTAAAAACGTAACAATATACATTTCTTTCCCGTTTGCAAATTTATTTCAGTTTTTAAAAATTGTATATTATTTCATTTCCATAAAATTAATTGTTGGCCGATCTCTTTTTAGTTTTACTACAGACATTTTATTCCAGCGTAGTATCAAATCTACAAATATTCAAGTTGTTTGCTATTTTTTTTACTTTAAATATGACATTGCCATGGTTACTCATACATATTAAAATTTTCTTTACTTTACTTTAATACACAGATTGAGCTCCAATCATGCTAAAGCCAATTTCGTTTCTTGAGTGATGTTTTTATGTATTATTCCTCAAACGTTTTTCTGATTATTTATGGACGTTACTGAAAACATGCGTCATTATTGAAACATTAGAAAAAAGTCTACAATAAATTAATTTACAAATAGTCTGATACTCATTTTGAGTGATTGTAGATTGGTTGTCCCTTGCAAGCAAATATATTTGAAGTGTTTGATGTTGATGAAAAAAAAAATAAAATCTAAATCTCTTCAATCAACGTGGCTGTGACATTTTTCTTTTCAATTCAATAAGAAGCAAAGGACATTGACATACAGTAAGTATAAAAAAATGTATGTATGTAAAAAATCAATCATGAAATTAATTTTTTTTGGTATCCCAGTGCGTTAACGACTATTGGCAACATTTACGAAATAAGAAAAAGGTAATGAGAAATGATGCAATCACCAATTGAAAAGTTAATGATAATATCTTGATTTCGCTATAGCTGATACAAAATAAATACGTAAAGACGTCAAAAAGTTTACAGGCGGCAGGTAACAATTTAAGAATTACTCATGGAGATTAAGGGAATTGAGTTTGTATTTTAATACTATGTCAGATATGCACCTTTATTGATTACCAGCTGTACCATGCGTGTGTTGCTGCGCCACCAACTGAAATAAATTTGAAGGAAAGACATTACACAAATATCCAATTAATTTTGAATCATTTTATTGATTTTGTTTATTGATGTTGTTCCATGATTCAGATGAACGGGCTTGAGTAGCACGCATTCGATCAGTTTCTAATCTCACTTCTCGTTGTTCAAGTGGTTTCCAGTCTCAATGCTCGTCTGATTCTGAGGCTTATAATGCTCTTTTCTTCCGTGCTTGAGGTGTAGGTCGACCAATTGCTTGTCATTCATTTTGAATTATTGTAAGTGACGCCATCCATCGGAAAATAATCGCACCAACCTCCGTCGAAGCATGCGCAACAACTTTGTTAAAGAATACACAGTTTACGATTTAATTCATTTTGCGTAATTTTCAGTGGCAGCACCTGTCGGAAATTGGTCATACCAACTTACATACCTTCGTCAGCTCATGCGCAACAACTTTGCTAAAGATCATATCATGATCAAATGCACAGTTTACGATTTAATTCATTTTAAGTAATTTTCAGTGGCGCCATCTGTCGGAAATTGGTCATACCAACTTAGAAACCTTCGTCGGCTCATGCGTAACAACTTTGCTAAAGATCATTTCATGATCAAATGCACAGTTTACGCTATAAGGTACATACAAAGAAACATTCATTTTTATATATATAGACTATGGGCGGTGACACGCCCGCTATAGCCAATCCACCCATTTTGTTCATATATACGTCAAAGTCGTCCTTACAAAATTTTAAGACTGTAGCTGTTGCAGTTTATGAGGTATGCGACATTAAATACTTATTGGGTATGTGGGCCTGGCACCTCGCCTACTTGAAATTTTAAAATATAAAGTAGCCTATAACTCCATCCAGACAAACAGGAAGATACATACTGCGAAAATTTGAAAATCGGTCCAGCCGTTTGTCAAACAAACAAACAAACCCACAAACAAATAAACACACACTCATTTTCATATATAAGATTAATATTCGGTTAATTGAGTACAATATTTTAAGTGTTCAGACATAATATACGCAATTCAGCTTATTCAATATTCTTTTGACAGCTGGTTTTTTTTCAACATTGCTTTTATTTTGGTCGCGGGAGTTAGTGTCGAAAAAAATTGTTATTTGGAAAACAAATTTATTATTTTAATATGCAGTTGAAAGGAAATAATTACTCAAGCACACAAACAGAATTGTTGCTACATATTACATCGATTGAAAAATTATCAAAAGAATGAACTTTAGTAGAGGATTTTCAAATCTGTTTATAGCAAACACAATAAAGTCTTTGGACCATGAAATTAAATTTGAATTTAAAAATAGATTGCTTAACACTACAAATTTTTATATAAATCATAGACATCTCTATCTATCTCCACTTCTCTGGAATCTCGCAGTCAACTCACTCCTGAGAAGACTTGAATCCTCTGGTAATAACGCGATAGCATACGCTGACGATATTGCCATTGCTGCGTCGGGAATTTGTCCACAGACGCTGTCTGATAAGCTAAACTTGGTGCTTTCAATTGTACTGGACTGGTTTTTTCCATTAATCCCTCCAAGACAGATAAAATTCTTTTCACTAGAAGATACAATTTCCCGACCTTTACTCTCCCTAGTACAAACGGGACCACACTCACGCTGAGTTCCGAGGTTAAGTATCTGGGCCTGATCCTCGATCCCAAACTCAACTGGAGCTGGAATCTGGCTGCTAGGGCGTGGAAAGCGTGCTGCCTATTGCTGCAGCAGGGCAGTTGGATCCAAATAAGGTCTCAGCCCAAGGGTAATGCGCTGGATCTATTATGCTTCGAAAACAACCTCCTATACGGTGTTGCCTTCTGGTGGACTGCTCTGGACAAGCTGCCCAATGTCAGACTCCTGGACGGAGTCAGAAACTTCGCAGCTATTCGTATCACTGGTGCTCTACGCACCACCCCCCCAAAAGCCTTGTTCGCAATGCTTAACTGGCTTCCTACTAAGCTCCTTGCTAAGCAGGTGATTAAGTTCACTGCGACAAGACTCAATGCCCTGTCTCGTTGGCGCGTCATCCCCTCTGGTCATTCCTCTTTTTTTGGAGATTGATCCTGTGGCCCCACTGGTATCGATTATCTCCCTGTGGAATATTGTTTTGACAGGGGTTTCAACTTTCTGACCCCTGACACGACCGTCCTCCTAACTCGAAGGTGGGGTGGGTAGCGAAGTCTACTCTGGGAAATTGGACTTGGACATTTCACTCCGGCTGCCTAACTATTGCAGCGTGTTCCAGGCGGAAGTAATCGCCATCTACCGAGCCGCGCAGTGGTTCACCCGCATCTCTATTAAGATCTCTGTTCCAGGATCGTCAAGGAATGTCGCCGCTGCCTCAACCTTCAGTATCACACTTGTCTGGGTCCCTGGACATTGCGACATTCTGGGAAACTGCAGAGCCGAGGAGCTAGCCAGAGCTGGCGCACTACTTCCGGAATCCTCTTCAATCAACGTAGGAATGTCACTCACCTCGTTCAAGCTGACCAACGCGCGGAAATTCTTCCGAGACACCAACCTATCATGGATCAATAAAGAATCCTGCTCCACCGCTAGGCTCACTTGGCCTTCAATGGATAGAGGGCGCACCAACGAGCTACTTGGACTTGGTCGTAACATCATCTCGATCACAGTGGCCATGCTTACAGGTCATTGCGTTATGGGTAGACACGCGGAAAGAACGCGCCTCCCTTTTAACGACTTCTGCCGTGGGTGCAGATCCGCTGAGGAAGAGGAGATAGTTATCCACGTTCTTTGTCAATACCCATCTCTTGCGAGGTGCAGATATAGGTTATTTGGCTGTACAATCCTTGTCAGCTTGACGGAGCTATCGTCCATTGATGTCAAGCTTTCTGGCTGGTTCCCCAGCGTGGGGTGGTCGTGCTTTGCTTCTCCCTCCTTGGATCTGTGGCGTCACAACGGGCCGCTATGCGTGCTCAAGTGAGCTTTTGGTATGAAAGCTACCACACCAATCTAACCTAACCTATATAAGTTTGTGATCATACGTTTTGAAAACTTATTATTTCATCTTTTCATATCTCTTTTTACCACCAAAAATGGAAAATAAAAAAACACAAATTTATTAATTTTCTTTAAAAGTGTTTTAACATAAAACAATTTATTATTTTCTTATTTTATTTGACAATTTATCCGAAACCGCCTGCCTGTTGATCACACGATGCTGCCACCGCCATTATATAATTTTGTCGTTATATCGACCCCTTTGCGCGAAATTATCGTGAATGCCAATTTTTTTTAAATTGAGTTTTTGATGCAATCTTGTTCTACATTCAAAGAGACGTCACCTGACAAAATATTGTAGGCGAATTCCACTTCGTTGCTTCAAAAATTAATTGAATACTTTATCGTATGTTACACTCCATTTTTTCTTGTGACCGATTTTATCGTATCTGCCAATGATACTCTTCATTGCATATAGTAGTTGTTACAATATTTACTACATATTTCATTCTAAGTTAGAATTTGAAGGTAAAGGGAATTGCTCGCTTTATTTTGTTTTTTGCCTCTAGTCTTTTTACCGTTAATTTTACAGAAAAGGATATATTAAAGTTGAAGAGAAGCATTTAGCATGCATACTTTTTCAGATCATGTGTTTTGCGGTAATCAGTTATTGTAAACCACTCCAAGTAAAGCTTTGTCTAAAGAGAAATTAATAAATAGTGCCTTAATAATGCTATCAGTTTCCGAAACCGTAAGTAAATAATATAACATAAAAGTAATTAGATTTGGATCTTGTTAATGTGTAATTATGATTATGTAGTGATGTTTTGGTGCATATAAGAGACAAAGATGAGGCCAAGGCTAATTTTTTAAGAGATCAAAATAAAAGCAAAAATGTTTCTGGTTTTGTTTGCGCCAGCTTCGATTTGCAAAAAGTTTTGAATACTCCGTTCGGAAATATTCTAACCCTTTTTTACTCACGCAAGTACGCCTACTACAATTTCAGCGTTTATGAAAACGGCACTAGATGTGGCTTTTGTTATTTGTGGGGTGGGCGTGTTGGTAAGCGAGGCTGCAATGAAATTTCCACAGTCCTGTATAAGTATTTAATAATCGTAGACCAAAGAAAGACAGCTAAAGACAGAGACCTATATTGCGACAGTTGTACTGGTCAAAACCGCAACAAGGCTGTATTAGCTATGTTGACACATTTTTTAAATATGTCAAACTTCGTTGAAAAAATTAAAATAACATATTTACTTCCCGGTCATACAATGATGGCAGCTGATTATGTGCATAGCACAATAGAGAGGCGTATCATTTGGGCGCCAAATGAATGGCACACAACTATTCTCAATGCACGAACTAATCCATCGGGGTAAAACTGTATTGAAATATACCACTAAGAGTTTGAAAACTGGAAGTCCTTTGCAAATCTGTTACTACCAAACAAAGTTAAACTATACATAGATAAAGTTCGCTTAGCTTTATTAAACAAAAAATCAAAATCAATTGAACGCATTTACAGATATTCCGACAACTCCATTAATAAAACTATAAAAAACTTTAATTTTACCTTAAGTTACAAAAGTTGTACAATTCACCTTTGTGTATCTCTTTGCAAAAATTCAATTGGTCAATTCACACAAGCCGTTGTATCGTTGTATTCATTGTATTATTGGAAGAACATACAACAGTGTATGATTGTTGTTGATATTTTTCATATAAAAATCCGATACACTTATACACATTTTTTCCATATGTTTTCAAAAGTTGTATTCCTTTCGTGCTATCAAATTGTGTGAATGAAAAAAATGTGTATATGTTTTCATATGTGTTTAAAAAGTTGTGTTGGGTTCGGGCTATCAAATTGTTTGAATGCCACGAGATACACAATACAGCATAGCATTGAGCGTTCACAAACAAACAAATGTATTCAATACAACATACACGACATGAATACATTCGCCCAAATGATTTGAAAAATCTATGTTTAAAAATAGCATACCGCCGAAATACCACAATGAGTATTTAAATTTAAAATATTCTGTACGCGAAAAAGACATGTAAAATGAAAGCGACGAAGAAGATTATTGTTTTTTTAGTTTTTTTTATGTATTCATGCTTCTGTTAAATATTGATAAAATTTTTTATCACTTTGTACCATTCTAAGTTAAAAAATAATGAACAAATACATAAAACCACTAATAAATCTTTGTTTCAATTTATTTCTAACACTGACAAATGTGACATTTTCTACACACGCATCCACGAAATGTTGTGAATGAAATTATCGTATGTGCCAAAAATACGTTTTGTCGGAAAACTTGAACTTTTCCACAGGAATACTGTTAGGTGTAGTTATATTAGTTAATTATCTAAGCACATGTAGATTTTCATTTTGATATTGCAAGCGAAAGCAGAGAAAAGTCGAAAAATGGCTGTCCTGTAAAATTTGGTTTTTGTAACATACGATAATTTCGCGCAAAGGGGTCGATATGTGTGCAGAGTTTTGTAAGTGAATACATTTTGTCTTCGTATTCTTCTTTTCCTGCCAAAGTATTGGCATCCAACTATTTGATGGTTTCATCAGATGGCCGTATCGCTTCACTCTTTTCTTGTGCCGAAAGCTTGTCACCGGCTTGATCCAATGCTTGATTTACACCGAATACATTGCCTTGGAAATATAAATTTATTATTTTTTATTAAAAATTATAAATAAATAAATAAATTTAATAAAAACTTACTCTCCACTTGACTTGCCATTTTTTGTTTTTCGTTGTTAACATTTGAGTTGTCAAATATCAACAAAAAGTGTTCTCGGTTAATTGTACTATGCTCACTAAACACACATATGACAGTGCTGTATTTTAAATTTTACTCAATATTATAACAATTCGCGTATTTATTGCGCAATAATTAATTGAAATTTTATATGAAATATTGAGCTCTAAAATAGCGTTTATTGCGATTTACGCAATAAATGTGCATATCTGAACACCGTATAAGGCAACGAATTATATTGAAATAAAAGAGAAAAGGAAAAAATGCCGAGTAAGATTGTGAAACCATTTCAAAGATAAAATTTAAATTTTTTCTATTTTTCACTTTTATGTTATAACAAAATTCAAACTGAATATATATACTTCTTGTACTCCAGTTGGCGTATTTATGTATGTATATGAGCTAGTAAGATATATCTTATACAATACATGTAAGATATTAATCGAAAATATTATTGTAGAAATTGTTTCGTGCTGCCATGTTATATTATTTATTCAGAAGTCTTACTGTAACAGACAGTAAGTATTTCGTAGGCAAAATAATATAATAAGAGCACATATGTAAGTAAAAAAGAGTAACATTAAAATTCTGAAAAACTTTAAAAACAAATTTAATTAAATAACAAGAAAATAATTCTTTTGGAGTTTTACACCATCGTGTTTACATAATATGGCTGTGGATGAATTTCCAGTAATTTTCTTGTTTAACAAAGTTTAAAAGGAACCAAAAAAGGCAACAACCCCAAACAAAATTCTATTTTAGCCAACTCACTGAAGTTAACATTGCAAAAAAACAATTACTGACGGCGATGGTATAAAAGAAAAGCAAAACCGAAAACAAGAATCTGTCAACTGCATGCGTCGAAATTTAAAAACAATTAAAACTAAAATTGAGACTGTCAACGTATGCTATAAAAAATATTTAAATCTTCGAGTTTATTCTGGCACTAATAGCATGTTATATCTTTTGCAATCAAGCATATACAGTGGACAGCAAAAGTCTTACTACGGCAAAATATTTTGACAAAAAAGTCCCTACAGGCTTAATACTCTTGCACAAAGTCCCGATATGACTTCAAGAGAGTATTTAGGAGATCATTTGAAAGCACGGTTACGTAATCGCTTAACCTTAAGCAAAAGTCAACCGAAAAACTTGGTCATGGTGCCCCTAGAAATCACTAAACAAAACTTGTACATTCAATTCCATATGGGTTAAATGGAGTGCTTGGCATTAAGGGATATTCTACAAAATACAAGTGATAACATTTTCATATATTAGGCCTTCGAATTTTAAATTTACTCTGGGTTCTCCTTGGCGGTGCCTATGGAGTCATCTGAAACTTTTCCTTATTTTTCTCTTGAAAAACATTAAAAAATTGTTTGTTTTATAATAAAACAGAAAAATATTAACAAAATAGATATATAAACTATAAATTTTTATACAAACTTTTGGCTAAAATTCACGAAATTGCTAAGACTATTGCTGTCCACTGTAAGTAGGCCTCCTGCCTTAATGTCTGTACGTAAACATCCTTTCTTTCAGGAACTGTATTTTAAAGTTGGAATAAAGTTTATGATGACCAAACTACGCTCATTATACTGTTTAAACATACATTTTTACAAGAAGAAACAACGTTATAGCCCCAATTGTAATGAAGCCATATTGCTTTTGTATTGATGATAGTTTGTTATGTGTTGAATCTAGTGTTTTTCATTTCCCGGACTTATTCATTTCCCGGGAAACCGGGATTGATTTTAAAATTTCCCGGGATCCCGGGAATTCCCGCCTAGAACATAAAATCATATATTTACTTTGTTAAGTATGTATTTTTTACTTAAATTCATATTAATGAGATAAAAAACATAAAATAACAATAGAAACATATAAAAGGTACAGTTCTTTAAAAAAATAAATAATTCAATGTATTTTAAAAACTAGTTAAAAATATATACATAAAACATAAAAAAACTATATATCTCTCAACATATTTATTTAATACTTTTAAAATGAATTTTTAAAACCGACAAATCGTTTATTGATTCGTATGAAAGTCGGTTTCTAAATTTGGTAACATATTGAACTGCGAGAGAGAAAACACTCCTGTTTTTAAAAGATGTTGGCGTAATAATTAACAAGGCATCTAAAAGATTTCTTATCTTTTCCGTTTGCTTACCCGACTCTCCAAAAAACTTTATGCCTTTTTTTTATCGGTACACAGTGGTTCAAGAGGCCAATCTAGCTGGAAAAAAGTCATAACTTCTCTTCGGAAGCAGCTAGAAGTATGCAATTTTGGAGTTATGTATTTCCCATTGAAGGCATTCTTTACACCAAAAGTGGGCGTTGTAGGTAAAATGGGCGTGGCGTTGTAGGTAAAGAGGTAAATATAAAAATTTTTTAAATAACAAATTCTTTGTATGTAATTAGTTTCACCTTGAATCAAAGATTTTGTTTCCTTTTCAAAAATTTGTTTAATCGGCCTGCAGAAACGTGCAGATGATGGACGTGGGTTTTCTCATATGATATCTTTACCGTACTTTAGCTGCAAAGGTACCAAGCAAATTGCAAACAAATATTCATCTGTTTTACAGGAATCATTTGAACTAAAGTTTTGCTTATAGGTTGAGTGCCCACTGCTACCATCACACCCCCATTTATAAATCAAAGTCAATTCCGTATAATTGAATTCCTCAATGACATCTTTTTACAATTTTAAAATTCTACATGCTGTGTGAACAAGTAAGTCCTGCAGAGACACTTCTGCTATTACTTCGGATACCTTTATTCCATTACTTGGGTAGCGCTTTTGTTTAACTTCCAAAATTCGTTGATATTATCCGCGTTACGAATCTTAGCACCAGTACGCATCGCATTTTAACTTGCTTTCGTATATTTTCCATCGATAAACAGACGTAATGCTTCTTCATCTGTATACGGTACTGGTTCCTTAGATTGTGCATTAACAATTTTTTTAATTTTAGTTGGTCTCGTTGGAGATTCATTTATGTTCTTTAGAAGCGCGGCAGCATCCCTCTTGCCAGATTTATAAAGACTAACACCAGCAGCGAACGCTAGTTTCTCAGGTGAACATCCACTAACTAAAGTAGACACTTCCATACGCTTTCCGTTTTCAGATTTACCTGAAAAATCTGATCGAGACTAACACCAGCAGCGAACGCTAGTTTCTCAGGTGAACATCCACTAACTAAAGTAGACACTTCCATACGCTTTCCGTTTTCAGATTTACCTGAAAAATCTGATCGAGGTCTGCCAAAATTTGACGTTGACGGTTGCATCCCTAAATCCTCAGGTATTTTAAATGCATTTTCAGAAGGAAGACAAAATAGTCCATCTAACTAAATTTTGTTAGAGTCTTCAAAATATTTCTTACATCCTTTTGCTTTTATTCATCTTTCGTTAATTGAATACGTTAATCTCCGTACAGATAACTTAAGTTTATTGCAATAATCTTCTGTTTTAATCTTCTGTCACCCACTCTTAGCAAACAAATAGCTAATGACAGCCTTTGCCCTTTCTTTGCTTTTCATTTCGGCAATCCACACATTATATAGTTCTCTCCGTGTTGTAGGTATGTTATCTATATATGTATATAAAAAGTGTACCGGTAAATAATTGAAGCTAATTTTTTTCCATCTAAAGTGGACATTACACACATAAATAGGGCACAATTCATTTCACGGGAATCCACGGGAATCCTATTTAAAAGTTACTCTAAAAACTATAAAATGCTAAACATTTACTACACAAATAACATATTTCCTCTTACCTATTATTTTACAGACAAAACATTTAAATTCGACATTTATTTATAATATAGCTAGAACAAACCTGACATAATGCAGTATAAAAAAAAGAAAGTCAAAATATGCTATTGTTTGATGTTACGATCAGTTCAAAAGTAATGCTGTGAATCGACTGGCCTCTTATATCAATAGAGGCAATGCAATTGATCACTTTTCAAACATCATAACAAAGCAAATAAGAAAAAAAAATAAAAAACCTGATATACAGTTATGAACAGTGGATAGTTATTTAACAATTACCAAACAAATTATGTGAACTTTGAAACATAAAAAATTTACTTTTTTCCAGATAGATTGGGCTCTTGAACCACTGTGCGGTAGATACAATTGTGTGATGTAGATATTTCACAAATGTTATTTATTGCATCGTGCAAGTGTCCTCAAAATTTTTATCTTCTAAAATATCATTATCGTTGCGTTCTATTTCTTCTAATTCAAAATATTTTCAGCAAAAAGATGGTTATAAATTTGATCTGCATATAAAATAATTGAGTGCTTTGAAGCATTCGGAAAAAATTTATTATTTTTATTAAAAATTTCAGGATCTTTCAAGTATTTGGTCAATGTATACAATTTTATATCTCTTATTTTTCCAATTGGGTATATAAGAGATTCAAACATTGTCTTTCCTAGTGAAGTATTAATTGAAGAAATTTGTTGGCATAAAGAATTCACTATCACATCAGCTGTTATAATATTAACTTCTCGCCGAAATAAAGCTTCCACAGTAATTTTATTGGTTTTAAAACGTCCAAAAGGTTCTGCAAATTATTTATATTGGATTCTATCCATAGATCACCCATTTCCAAATCAATGAGGCTTTTCTTTACAATAATTCCCGGGAATTCCCGAACAAATTTCCCGGGATTTCGGGATTGAAAAAATTGCGGAATTCACGGGAATTCCCGTCCCGGGAATTCCCGTGAAAAACACTAGTTGAATCACACAGATGAATCTGTCAGTTGTTGATTATAATCTGTAAACTATTACAGTACACGAGTTAAACCTAACCTTCGAAGTCATTTGCACAAATTTTACTGCGCTGTGAACATATTGAAAGAAAAAGCTTTTGTTAAGAAGAAGAAAATTCTGTTTCATCAAGCCAATATACAACGCAGTGGTATATTGATTGTTTTGTTGGCTAATGGTGGTATTCGATTATTCCTTAATTGGGAACTCATATATTAATACGACTCCAAATTGCAAATATCAGAAATTCGGTAATTAATCACGATATCATAATAACATGCCTACATAATTTATAATATCATCTTAAAGTCATTATAACCATTAATCTTACAATTATACAGGCATACATTTATTTGTACAATCATATGTATAGTACATACATAATTTATAATATCATCTTAAAGTCATTATAACCATTAATCTTACAATTATACAGGCATACATTTATTTGTACAATCATATGTATAGTAAGTATATCGGGGTTCTCATGCATCAGGCAATTATGTTTGTAAATGTGAAGTTTTATTAAAGGCGTCAGTTTTGTTATTAAACCCCATACGTTTACGTTGGGTACTATTCGTTTATTGGAGAATATAGTAGGAATATTGTATTATTATTCTGATTATGTAATGTATGAATAAGTAATTATTGAATGCTTTAAAAATTTAATAAAATTTATGAAAACAGTTACCATGATTTAGTTTCGTTGGAAGATATTTGCGTCCGTACTAAAGCAATAAAAGTTTCCTATATTTTAATCTAAATAAAACAGTTCATATTACTTCCACTTTGGATAGCTATATATGGCACGTAGTGCCGTCTTGTTGAAATAATATGTCATTGGTGTATAAATCATAAAATTCGTGCCAAAGATATATGTCGACTTTTGTGGCCTAGCCAATGTCAATATCAATAAAAATCGGGTCCAATCATTGTGCCAGCCCAACATCGATACCAAACAATAAATTGAATTTCATAAGAATTGGTATGTTCTTTCTCTTTGGTACCTCCGACATTTTTTTCTTTTTTGGTTCACATATCCATTCATCCAGAAATTTACCTCATTGGTGAAGTTTTTTCGATGAAAGTTAATAAGGAACATGCAATAATTTCTTGATATACTGACTTCGATCTTTTTCTTTTTTATAATTTTCTTTAACGTATGGTATTCTAGTGGATTAAATTTCTGTATAAAATTCCTTTATAAAGTGAGTAGATCAGTTGCGATACAGATTATGGGTAACTTACGCAATTTTTTTGAAGTCGCCGTAGTCTAGTAGTTAGTGTGTTGGCTTATTAGACGCAAAAGCCTGGGTTCGAGCCCCAGGCCAGGCATCAAAGACAAAATACAAAAAGTATTTTTTCGGCGACTTCCTCTCAGTAGATTTCTGGCAAAAACTCTGAGAGTAAATAAAAATTGCCATGAAAAGTTTCTCAATAAATAAAAGTCTGTCGTTCGGAGTCGACTTTAAACTGTAGGTCCCACCACTCATGTATAAAATTAACACACACAACATAAGTGGTGTGAGAAACCAGGACGTTGTACAATGGGTCAATTCGACCTCCGGGTACTGTACTTGTCTTAATTGACAAGTACACGTCCTCTAACCTAACCTAACCTAACCTACGCAATACCACTACAAACGTCCTTTTTATTTGCTTAATTTGATTACATATAAGCTAGTTGTCGCAGACTATTGTAGTTTATTTTAAGCTAAAATAATGGGCAATAATCATGCAGAATTGGTCTTGCATAAGCGATTTCCTATTGCTAGTATATCTATGTCCTCGGACAGCTTAACGGCATATGGGTTCCTGCTAACAGGAGCTGATTCATCTGGATAGAAAAATAGGTCCCTGGAATATATGAATTGGCGGCTTAAGCAGGTAGATAAACATGCGAGGAGGACGGCTTCCAAATGCCCACTGTTGGAGCCAGAACTTTTCTCTGGTGCGCAAATAGCTTTCTGAAAAGCCATTACAACCCTTCAGTCAGGATTACGACCTAGCTTCTAACACCACTCATGTTGTGTGTGTTTTATATATGAGTGGCAGAACCTACAGTTTAAAGTCGACT